>CAKAJI010000059.1:0-139973 GCA_916610255.1 Lasioglossum lativentre
ATATTATAAGGAATTTTAAATGATACACTGCATATTAAATTACATTATAAGGTATTTTCAATGATACACTGCATATTACGTTATATTATAAGGTATTTTCAGTGATAGACTGGATATTACGTTATATAATAAGGTATTTTCAATGATACACTGCATATTACGATATATTATAAGGAATATTCAATGATACACTGCATATTACATTACATTATAAGTTATTTTTCAATGATACACTGCATATTACGTTATATTGTAAGGTAATTTCAATAACACACAGCATATTATGTTATATTATTAGGTATTTTCAATGATACACTGCATATTACGATATATTATATGGTATTTCCAATGATACACTGTATATTACGTTATATTATAAGGTATTTTCAATGATACACTGCATATTACGTTATATTATAAGGTATTTTCAATGATACACTGCATATTACGATATATTATAATGTAATTTCAATGATACACTGCATATTACGTTATATTATAAAGTATTTTCAATGATACACTTTATATTACGTTATATTGTAAGGTATTTTCAGTGATAGACGGGATATTACGTTATATTATAAGGTATTTTCAATGATACACTGCATATTACGTTATATTATAATGTATTTTCAATGATACACTGCATATTAAATTACATTATAAGGTATTTTCAATGATACACTGCATATTACGTTATATTATAAGGTATTTTCAGTGATAGACGGGATATTACGTTATATTATAAGGTATTTTCAATGATACACTGCATATTACGTTATATTATAATGTATTTTCAATGATACACTGCATATTACGTTATATTATAAGGTATTTTCAATGATGCACTGCATATTACGTTATATTATTAGGTATTTTCAATGATACACTAAAAAATTACTATATATTATAAGGTATTTCCAATGATACACTGCATATTACGTTATATTATAAGGTTTTTTCAATGATACACCGCATATTACGTTATATTATAAGGTATTTTCAATGGTACACTGCATATTACGTTATATTATAAGGTATTTTCAATGATACACTGCATATAACATTATATTATAAGGTATTTTCAATGATACACTGCATATTACGTTATATTAAAATGTATTTTCAATGATACACTGCATATAACATTATATTATAAGGTATTTTCAATGATACACTACGATATATTATAAGTTATTTTCAATGATACACTGCATATTACGTTACATTATAAGGTATTTTCAATGATACACTGCATATACGTTATATTATAAGGTATTTTCAATGATACACTGCATATTACGTTATAGTATAAGGTATTTTCAATGATACACTGCATATTACGTTATATTGTAAGGTATTTTCAATGGTACACTGCATATTACGTTATATTATAAGGTATTTTCAATGATACACTGCATATTACGTTATATTATAAGGTATTTTCAATGAATCACTGCATATTACGTTATATTATAAGGTATTTTCAATGATACACTGCATATTACGTTATATTATAAGGAATTTTAAATGATACACTGCATATTAAATTACATTATAAGGTATTTTCAATGATACACTGCATATTACGTTATATTATAAGGTATTTTCAGTGATACACTGTATATTACGTTATATTATAAGGTATTTTCAATGATACACTGCATATTACGTTATATTATAAGGTATTTTCAATGATACACTGCATATTACGATATATTATAAGGTAATTTCAATGATACACTGCATATTACGTTATATTATAAAGTATTTTCAATGATACACTTTATATTACGTTATATTTTAAGGTATTTTCAATGATACACTGCATATTACGTTATATTTTAAGGTATTTTCAATGAGACACTGCATATTACAATACATTATAAGGTATTTTCAATGATACACTGCATATTACGTTATATTATAAGGTATTATCAATGATACACTGCATATTACGATATATTATAAGGTAATTTCAATAACACACAGCATATTATGTTATATTATAAGGTTTTTTCAATGATACACCGCATATTACGTTATATTATAAGGTATTTTCAATGGTACACTGCATATTACGTTATATTATAAGGTATTTTCAATGATACACTACAATTACGATATATTCTAAAGTATTTTCAATGATACACTGTATATTACGTTATAGTATAAGGTATTTTCTATGATACACTGCATATTACGTTATATTATAAGGTATTTTCAATGATACACTACGATATATTATAAGATATTTTCAATGATTCACTGCATATTACATTACATTATAAGGTATTTTCAATGATACACTGCATATTACGTTTATAATATAAGGTAATATGCAGTGATAGACGGGATATTACGTTATATTATAAGGTATTTTCAATGATACACTGCATATTACGTTATATTATAATGTATTTTCAATGATACACTGCATATTAAATTACATTATAAGTATTTTCAATGATACACTGCATATTACGTTATATTATAAGGTATTTTCAGTGATAGACGGGATATTACGTTATATTATAAGGTATTTTCAATGATACACTGCATATTACGTTATATTATAATGTATTTTCAATGATACACTGCATATTACGTTATATTATAAGGTATTTTCAATGATACACAGAATATTACGTTATATTATAAGGTATTTTCAATGATACACTGCATATTACATTACATTATAAGTTATTTTCAATGATACACTGCATATTACGTTATATTGTAAGGTAATTTCAATAACACACAGCATATTATGTTATATTATAAGGTATTTTCAATGATACACTGCATATTACGATATATTATATGGTATTTCCAATGATACACTGTATATTACGTTATATTATAAGGTATTTTCAATGATACACTGCATAATACGTTATATTATAAGGTATTTTCAATGATACACTGCATATTACGATATATTATAAGGTAATTTCAATGATACACTGCATATTACGTTATATTATTAAGTATTTTCAATGATACACTTTATATTACGTTATATTTTAAGGTATTTTCAATGATACACTGCATATTACGTTATATTTTAAGGTATTTTCAATGAGACACTGCATATTACAATACATTATAAGGTATTTTCAATGATACACTGCATATTACATTGTATTATAAGGTATTTTCAATGATACACTGCATATTACGTTATATTATAAGGTATTATCAATGATACACTGCATATTACGATATATTATAAGGTAATTTCAATAACACACAGCATATTATGTTATATTATAAGGTATTTTCAATGATACACTGCATATTACGTTATATTATAAGGTATTTTCAATGATTCACAGCATATTATGTTATATTATAAGGTATTATCAATGATACACTACATATTGCGTTATATTATAAGGTATTTTCAATGACAGACTGCATATTACATTATCTCATAATGTATTTTCAATGGTAGACTGTATATTCCGTTATATTATAAGGTATTTTCAATGATACACTGCATATTACAATACATTATAAGGTATTTTCAATGATACACTGCATATTATGATATATTATATGGTATTTTCAATGATACACTGCATATTACGTTATATTTTAAGGTATTTTCAATGATACACTGCATATTACGTTATATTTTAAGGTAATTTCAATAACACACAGCATATTATGTTATATTATAAGGTATTTTCAATGATACACTGCATATTACGTTATATTATAAGGTATTTTCAACGATACACTGCATATTACGTTATATTATAAGCTATTTTCAATGATACACTGCATATTACGTTACATTATAAGGTATTTTCAATGATACACTGCATATTACGTTATATTATAAGGTATTTTCAATGATACACTGCATATTACGTTATAGTATAAGGTATTTTCAATGATACACTGCATATTACGTTATACTGTAAGGTATTTTCAATGATACACTGCATATTACGATATATTATAAAGTATTTTCAATGATACACTGTATATTACGTTATAGTATAAGGTATTTTCTATGATACACTGCATATTACGTTATATTATAAGGTATTTTCAATGATACACTACGATATATTATAAGATATTTTCAATGATTCACTGCATATTTACATTACATTATAAGGTATTTTCAATGATACACTGCATATTACGTTATATTGTAAGGTATTTTCAGTGATAGACAGGATATTACGTTATATTATAAGGTATTTTCAATGATACACTGCATATTACGTTATATTATAATGTATTTTCAATGATACACTGCATATTAAATTACATTATAAGGTATTTTCAATGATACACTGCATATTACGTTATATTATAAGGTATTTTCAATGATACACTGCATATTAAATTACATTATAAGGTATTTTCAATGATACACTGCATATTACGTTATATTATAAGGTATTTTCAGTGATAGACGGGATATTACGTTATATTATAAGGTATTTTCAATGATACACTGCATATTACGTTATATTATAATGTATTTTCAATGATACACTGCATATTACGTTATATTATAAGGTATTTTCAATGATGCACTGCATATTACGTTATATTATTAGGTATTTTCAATGATACACTAAAAAATTACTATATATTATAAGGTATTTCCAATGATACACTGCATATTACGTTATATTATAAGGTTTTTTCAATGATACACCGCATATTACGTTATATTATAAGGTATTTTCAATGGTACACTGCATATTACGTTATATTATAAGGTATTTTCAATGATACACTGCATATTATGATATATTATATGGTATTTTCAATGATACACTGCATATTACGTTATATTTTAAGGTATTTTCAATGATACACTGCATATTACGTTATATTTTAAGGTAATTTCAATAACACCACAGCATATTATGTTATATTATAAGGTATTTTCAATGATACACTGCATATTACGTTATATTATAAGGTATTTTCAATGATACACTGCATATTACGTTATATTATAAGCTATTTTCAATGATACACTGCATATTACGTTACATTATAAGGTATTTTCAATGATACACTGCATATTACGTTATATTATAAGGTATTTTCAATGATACACTGCATATTACGTTATAGTATAAGGTATTTTCAATGATACACTGCATATTACGTTATATTGTAAGGTATTTTCAATGATACACTGCATATTACGATATATTATAAAGTATTTTCAATGATACACTGTATATTACGTTATAGTATAAGGTATTTTCTATGATACACTGCATATTACGTTATATTTTAAGGTAATTTCAATAACACACAGCATATTATGTTATATTATAAGGTATTTTCAATGATACACTGCATATTTCGTTATATTATAAGGTATTTTCAACGATACACTGCATATTACGTTATATTATAAGCTATTTTCAATGATACACTGCATATTACGTTACATTATAAGGTATTTTCAATGATACACTGCATATTACGTTATATTATAAGGTATTTTCAATGATACACTACGATATATTATAAGATATTTTCAATGATTCACTGCATATTACATTACATTATAAGGTATTTTCAATGATACACTGCATATTACGTTATATTGTAAGGTATTTTCAGTGATAGACGGGATATTACGTTATATTATAAGGTATTTTCAATGATACACTGCATATTACGTTATATTATAATGTATTTTCAATGATACACTGCATATTAAATTACATTATAAGGTATTTTCAATGATACACTGCATATTACGTTATATTATAAGGTATTTTCAGTGATACACTGCATATTACGTTATATTATAAGGTAATTTCAATGATACACTGCATATTACGTTATATTATTAAGTATTTTCAATGATACACTGCATATTACGTTATATTATAAGGTATTTTCAATGATGCACTGCATATTACGTTATATTATTAGGTATTTTCAATGATACACTAAAAAATTACTATATATTATAAGGTATTTCCAATGATACACTGCATATTACGTTATATTATAAGGTATTTTCAATGATACACCGCATATTACGTTATATTATAAGGTATTTTCAATGGTACACTGCATATTACGTTATATTATAAGGTATTTTCAATGATACACTGCATATAACATTATATTATAAGGTATTTTCAATGATACACTGCATATTACGTTATATTATAAGGTATTTTCAATGATACACTGCATATTACGTTATATTATAAGGTATTTTCAATGATACACTGCATATTACGTTATATTGTAAGGTATTTTCAATGATACACTGCATATTACGATATATTATAAAGTATTTTCAATGATACACTGTATATTACGTTATAGTATAAGGTATTTTCTATGATACACTGCATATTACGTTATATTATAAGGTATTTTCAATGATACACTACGATATATTATAAGATATTTTCAATGATTCACTGCATATTACATTACATTATAAGGTATTTTCAATGATACACTGCATATTACGTTATATTGTAAGGTATTTTCAGTGATAGACGGGATATTACGTAATATTATAAGGTATTTTCAATGATACACTGCATATTACGTTATATTATAATGTATTTTCAATGATACACTGCATATTAAATTACATTATAAGGTATTTTCAATGATACACTGCATATTACGTTATATTATAAGGTATTTTCAGTGATAGACGGGATATTACGTTATATTATAAGGTATTTTCAATGATACACTGCATATTACGTTATATTATAATGTATTTTCAATGATACACTGCATATTACGTTATATTATAAGGTATTTTCAATGATGCACTGCATATTACGTTATATTATTAGGTATTTTCAATGATACACTAAAAAATTACTATATATTATAAGGTATTTCCAATGATACACTGCATATTACGTTATATTATAAGGTTTTTTCAATGATACACCGCATATTACGTTATATTATAAGGTATTTTCAATGGTACACTGCATATTACGTTATATTATAAGGTATTTTCAATGATACACTGCATATAACATTATATTATAAGGTATTTTCAATGATACACTGCATATTACGTTACATTAAAATGTATTTTCAATGATACACTGCATATAACATTATATTATAAGGTATTTTCAATGATACACTACGATATATTATAAGTTATTTTCAATGATACACTGCATATTACGTTACATTATAAGGTATTTTCAATGATACACTGCATATTACGTTATATTATAAGGTATTTTCAATGATACACTGCATATTACGTTATAGTATAAGGTATTTTCAATGATACACTGCATATTACGTTATATTGTAAGGTATTTTCAATGGTACACTGCATATTACGTTATATTATAAGGTATTTTCAATGATACACTGCATATTACGTTATATTATAAGGTATTTTCAATGAATCACTGCATATTACGTTATATTATAAGGTATTTTCAATGATACACTGCATATTACGTTATATTATAAGGAATTTTAAATGATACACTGCATATTAAATTACATTATAAGGTATTTTCAATGATACACTGCATATTACGTTATATTATAAGGTATTTTCAGTGATACACTGCATATTACGTTATATTATAATGTATTTTCAATGATACACTGCATATTAAATTACATTATAAGGTATTTTCAATGATACACTGCATATTACGTTATATTATAAGGTATTTTCAGTGATAGACGGGATATTACGTTATATTATAAGGTATTTTCAATGATACACTGCATATTACGTTATATTATAATGTATTTTCAATGATACACTGCATATTACGTTATATTATAAGGTATTTTCAATGATGCACTGCATATTACGTTATATTATTAGGTATTTTCAATGATACACTAAAAAATTACTATATATTATAAGGTATTTCCAATGATACACTGCATATTACGTTATATTATAAGGTTTTTTCAATGATACACCGCATATTACGTTATATTATAAGTTATTTTCAATGGTACACTGCATATTACGTTATATTATAAGGTATTTTCAATGATACACTGCATATTATGATATATTATATGGTATTTTCAATGATACACTGCATATTACGTTATATTTTAAGGTATTTTCAATGATACACTGCATATTACGTTATATTTTAAGGTAATTTCAATAACACACAGCATATTATGTTATATTATAAGGTATTTTCAATGATACACTGCATATTACGTTATATTATAAGGTATTTTCAATGATACACTGCATATTACGTTATATTATAAGCTATTTTCAATGATACACTGCATATTACGTTACATTATAAGGTATTTTCAATGATACACTGCATATTACGTTATATTATAAGGTATTTTCAATGATACACTGCATATTACGTTATAGTATAAGGTATTTTCAATGATACACTGCATATTACGTTATATTGTAAGGTATTTTCAATGATACACTGCATATTACGATATATTATAAAGTATTTTCAATGATACACTGTATATTACGTTATAGTATAAGGTATTTTCTATGATACACTGCATATTACGTTATATTATAAGGTATTTTCAATGATACACTACGATATATTATAAGATATTTTCAATGATTCACTGCATATTACATTACATTATAAGGTATTTTCAATGATACACTGCATATTACGTTATATTGTAAGGTATTTTCAGTGATAGACGGGATATTACGTTATATTATAAGGTATTTTCAATGATACACTGCATATTACGTTATATTATAATGTATTTTCAATGATACACTGCATATTAAATTACATTATAAGGTATTTTCAATGATACACTGCATATTACGTTATATTATAAGGTATTTTCAGTGATACACTGCATATTACGTTATATTATAAGGTACTTTCAATGATACACTGCATATTACGTTATATTATTAAGTATTTTCAATGATACACTGCATATTACGTTATATTATAAGGTATTTTCAATGATGCACTGCATATTACGTTATATTATTAGGTATTTTCAATGATACACTAAAAAATTACTATATATTATAAGGTATTTCCAATGATACACTGCATATTACGTTATATTATAAGGTTTTTTCAATGATACACCGCATATTACGTTATATTATAAGGTATTTTCAATGGTACACTGCATATTACGTTATATTATAAGGTATTTTCAATGATACACTGCATATAACATTATATTATAAGGTATTTTCAATGATACACTGCATATTACGTTATATTATAAGGTATTTTCAATGATACACTGCATATTACGTTATAGTATAAGGTATTTTCAATGATACACTGCATATTACGTTATATTGTAAGGTATTTTCAATGATACACTGCATATTACGATATATTATAAAGTATTTTCAATGATACACTGTATATTACGTTATAGTATAAGGTATTTTCTACGATACACTGCATATTACGTTATATTATAAGGTATTTTCAATGATACACTACGATATATTATAAGATATTTTCAATGATTCACTGCATATTACATTACATTATAAGGTATTTTCAATGATACACTGCATATTACGTTATATTGTAAGGTATTTTCAGTGATAGACGGGATATTACGTTATATTATAAGGTATTTTCAATGATACACTGCATATTACGTTATATTATAATGTATTTTCAATGATACACTGCATATTAAATTACATTATAAGGTATTTTCAATGATACACTGCATATTACGTTATATTATAAGGTATTTTCAGTGATAGACGGGATATTACGTTATATTATAAGGTATTTTCAATGATACACTGCATATTACGTTATATTATAATGTATTTTCAATGATACACTGCATATTACGTTATATTATAAGGTATTTTCAATGATGCACTGCATATTACGTTATATTATTAGGTATTTTCAATGATACACTAAAAAATTACTATATATTATAAGGTATTTCCAATGATACACTGCATATTACGTTATATTATAAGGTTTTTTTCAATGATACACCGCATATTACGTTATATTATAAGGTATTTTCAATGGTACACTGCATATTACGTTATATTATAAGGTATTTTCAATGATACACTGCATATAACATTATATTATAAGGTATTTTCAATGATACACTGCATATTACGTTACATTAAAATGTATTTTCAATGATACACTGCATATAACATTATATTATAAGGTATTTTCAATGATACACTACGATATATTATAAGTTATTTTCAATGATACACTGCATATTACGTTACATTATAAGGTATTTTCAATGATACACTGCATATTACATTACATTATAAGGTATTTTCAATGATACACTGCATATTACGTTATATTGTAAGGTATTTTCAGTGATAGACGGGATATTACGTTATATTATAAGGTATTTTCAATGATACACTGCATATTACGTTATATTATAATGTATTTTCAATGATACACTGCATATTAAATTACATTATAAGGTATTTTCAATGATACACTGCATATTACGTTATATTATAAGGTATTTTCAGTGATACACTGCATATTACGATATATTATAAGGTAATTTCAATGATACACTGCATATTACGTTATATTATTAAGTATTTTCAATGATACACTGCATATTACGTTATATTATAAGGTATTTTCAATGATGCACTGCATATTACGTTATATTATTAGGTATTTTCAATGATACACTAAAAAATTACTATATATTATAAGGTATTTCCAATGATACACTGCATATTACGTTATATTATAAGGTTTTTTCAATGATACACCGCATATTACGTTATATTATAAGGTATTTTCAATGATACACTGCATATTACGTTATATTATAAGGTATTTTCAATGATACACTGCATATAACATTATATTATAAGGTATTTTCAATGATACACTGCATATTACGTTATATTATAAGGTATTTTCAATGATACACTGCATATTACGTTATATTATAAGGTATTTTCAATGATACACTGCATATTACGTTATATTATAAGGTATTTTCAATGATACACTGCATATTACGATATATTATAAAGTATTTTCAATGATACACTGTATATTACGTTATAGTATAAGGTATTTTCTATGATACACTGCATATTACGTTATATTATAAGGTATTTTCAATGATACACTACGATATATTATAAGATATTTTCAATGATTCACTGCATATTACATTACATTATAAGGTATTTTCAATGATACACTGCATATTACGTTATATTGTAAGGTATTTTCAGTGATAGACGGGATATTACGTTATATTATAAGGTATTTTCAATGATACACTGCATATTACGTTATATTATAATGTATTTTCAATGATACACTGCATATTAAATTACATTATAAGGTATTTTCAATGATACACTGCATATTACGTTATATTATAAGGTATTTTCAGTGATAGACGGGATATTACGTTATATTATAAGGTATTTTCAATGATACACTGCATATTACGTTATATTATAATGTATTTTCAATGATACACTGCATATTACGTTATATTATAAGGTATTTTCAATGATGCACTGCATATTACGTTATATTATTAGGTATTTTCAATGATACACTAAAAAATTACTATATATTATAAGGTATTTCCAATGATACACTGCATATTACGTTATATTATAAGGTTTTTTCAATGATACACCGCATATTACGTTATATTATAAGGTATTTTCAATGGTACACTGCATATTACGTTATATTATAAGGTATTTTCAATGATACACTGCATATAACATTATATTATAAGGTATTTTCAATGATACACTGCATATTACGTTACATTAAAATGTATTTTCAATGATACACTGCATATAACATTATATTATAAGGTATTTTCAATGATACACTACGATATATTATAAGTTATTTTCAATGATACACTGCATATTACGTTACATTATAAGGTATTTTCAATGATACACTGCATATTACGTTATATTATAAGGTATTTTCAATGATACACTGCATATTACGTTATAGTATAAGGTATTTTCAATGATACACTGCATATTACGTTATATTGTAAGGTATTTTCAATGGTACACTGCATATTACGTTATATTATAAGGTATTTTCAATGATACACTGCATATTACGTTATATTATAAGGTATTTTCAATGAATCACTGCATATTACGTTATATTATAAGGTATTTTCAATGATACACTGCATATTACGTTATATTATAAGGAATTTTAAATGATACACTGCATATTAAATTACATTATAAGGTATTTTCAATGATACACTGCATATTACGTTATATTATAAGGTATTTTCAGTGATACACTGTATATTACGTTATATTATAAGGTATTTTCAATGATACACTGCATATTACGTTATATTATAAGGTATTTTCAATGATAAACTGCATATTACGATATATTATAAGGTAATTTCAATGATACACTGCATATTACGTTATATTATAAAGTATTTTCAATGATACACTTTATATTACGTTATATTTTAAGGTATTTTCAATGATACACTGCATATTACGTTATATTTTAAGGTATTTTCAATGAGACACTGCATATTACAATACATTATAAGGTATTTTCAATGATACACTGCATATTACATTGTATTATAAGGTATTTTCAATGATACACTACATATTGCGTTATATTATAAGGTATTTTCAATGACAGACTGCATATTACATTATCTCATAATGTATTTTCAATGGTAGACTGCATATTCCGTTATATTATAAGGTATTTTCAATGATACACTGCATATTACGTTATATTATAATGTATTTTCAATGATACACTGCATATTACGTTATATTATAAGGTATTTTCAATGATGCACTGCATATTACGTTATATTATTAGGTATTTTCAATGATACACTAAAAAATTACTATATATTATAAGGTATTTCCAATGATACACTGCATATTACGTTATATTATAAGGTTTTTTCAATGATACACCGCATATTACGTTATATTATAAGTTATTTTCAATGGTACACTGCATATTACGTTATATTATAAGGTATTTTCAATGATACACTGCATATTACGTTATATTATAAGGAATTTTAAATGATACACTGCATATTAAATTACATTATAAGGTATTTTCAATGATACACTGCATATTACGTTATATTATAAGGTATTTTCAGTGATACACTGTATATTACGTTATATTATAAGGTATTTTCAATGATACACTGCATATTACGTTATATTATAAGGTATTTTCAATGATAAACTGCATATTACGATATATTATAAGGTATTTTCAATGATACACTGCATATTACGTTATATTATAAAGTATTTTCAATGATACACTTTATATTACGTTATATTTTAAGGTATTTTCAATGATACACTGCATATTACGTTATATTTTAAGGTATTTTCAATGAGACACTGCATATTACAATACATTATAAGGTATTTTCAATGATACACTGCATATTACATTGTATTATAAGGTATTTTCAATGATACACTACATATTGCGTTATATTATAAGGTATTTTCAATGACAGACTGCATATTACATTATCTCATAATGTATTTTCAATGGTAGACTGCATATTCCGTTATATTATAAGGTATTTTCAATGATACACTGCATATTACGTTATATTATAAGGTATTTTCAATGAATCACTGCATATTACGTTATATTATAAGGTATTTTCAATGATACACTGCATATTACGTTATATTATAAGGAATTTTAAATGATACACTGCATATTAAATTACATTATAAGGTATTTTCAATGATACACTGCATATTACGTTATATTATAAGGTATTTTCAGTGATACACTGTATATTACGTTATATTATAAGGTATTTTCAATGATACACTGCATATTACGTTATATTATAAGGTATTTTCAATGATAAACTGCATATTACGATATATTATAAGGTAATTTCAATGATACACTGCATATTACGTTATATTATAAAGTATTTTCAATGATACACTTTATATTACGTTATATTTTAAGGTATTTTCAATGATACACTGCATATTACGTTATATTTTAAGGTATTTTCAATGAGACACTGCATATTACAATACATTATAAGGTATTTTCAATGATACACTGCATATTACATTGTATTATAAGGTATTTTCAATGATACACTACATATTGCGTTATATTATAAGGTATTTTCAATGACAGACTGCATATTACATTATCTCATAATGTATTTTCAATGGTAGACTGCATATTCCGTTATATTATAAGGTATTTTCAATGATACACTGCATATTACGTTATATTATAAGGTATTATCAATGATACACTGCATATTACGATATATTATAAGGTAATTTCAATAATACACAGCATATTATGTTATATTATAAGGTATTTTCAATGATACACTGCATATTACGTTATATTATAAGGTATTTTCAATGATACACTGCATATTACGTTATATTTTAAGGTATTTTCATTGATACACTGCATATTACGTTATATTTTAAGGTATTTTCAATGATACACTTTATATTACGTTATATTATAATGTATTTTCAATGATACACTGCATATTACGATATATTATATGGTAATTTCAATGATACACTGCATATTACGTTATATTATAAAGTATTTTCAATGATACACTGCATATTACGTTATATTATATGGTATTTCCAATGATAGACTGCATATTACATTGTATTATAAGGTATTTTCAACGATACACTGCATATTACGTTATATTATAAGGTATTTTCAATGATACACTGCATATTACGATATATTATAAGGTAATTTCAATAACACACAGCATATTATGTTATATTATAAGGAATTTTCAATGATACACTGCATATTACGTTATATTATAAGGTATTTTCAATGATACACTGCATATTACGATATATTATAAGGTAATTTCAATAACACACAGCATATTATGTTATATTATAAGGTATTTTCAATGATACACTGCATATTACGTTATATTATAAGGTATTTTCAATGATACACTGCATATTACGTTATATTTTAAGGTATTTTCATTGATACACTGCATATTACGTTATATTTTAAGGTATTTTCAATGATACACTTTATATTACGTTATATTATAAGGTATTTTCAATGATACACTGCATATTACGATATATTATATGGTAATTTCAATGATACACTGCATATTACGTTATATTATAAAGTATTTTCAATGATACACTGCATATTACGTTATATTATATGGTATTTCCAATGATAGACTGCATATTACATTGTATTATAAGGTATTTTCAACGATACACTGCATATTACGTTATATTATAAGGTATTTTCAATGATACACTGCATATTACGTTATATTATAAGCTATTTTCAATGATACACTGCATATTACTTTATATTATAATATATTTTCAATGATACACTACAAATTACGTTATATTATAAGGTATTTTCAATGATACACTGCATATTACGATATATTATAAGGTAATTTCAATAACACACAGCATATTATGTTATATTATAAGGTTTTTTCAATGATACACCGCATATTACGTTATATTATAAGGTATTTTCAATGGTACACTGCATATTACGTTATATTATAAGGTATTTTCAATGATACACTGCATATTACGTTATATTAAAATGTATTTTCAATGATACACTGCATATAACATTATATTATAAGGTATTTTCAATGATACACTACGATATATTATAAGTTATTTTCAATGATACACTGCATATTACGTTACATTATAAGGTATTTTCAATGATACACTGCATATTACGTTATATTATAAGGTATTTTCAATGATACACTGCATATAACATTATATTATAAGGTATTTTCAATGATACACTGCATATTACGTTATATTAAAATGTATTTTCAATGATACACTGCATATAACATTATATTATAAGGTATTTTCAATGATACACTACGATATGTTATAAGTTATTTTCAATGATACACTGCATATTACGTTACATTATAAGGTATTTTCAATGATACACTGCATATTACGTTATATTATAAGGTATTTTCAATGATACACTGCATATTACGTTATAGTATAAGGTATTTTCAATGATACACTGCATATTACGTTATATTGTAAGGTATTTTCAATGGTACACTGCATATTACGTTATATTATAAGGTATTTTCAATGATACACTCCATATTACGTTATATTATAAGGTATTTTCAATGAATCACTGCATATTACGTTATATTATAAGGTATTTTCAATGATACACTGCATATTACGTTATATTATAAGGAATTTTAAATGATACACTGCATATTAAATTACATTATAAGGTATTTTCAATGATACACTGCATATTACGTTATATTATAAGGTATTTTCAATGATAAACTGCATATTACGATATATTATAAGGTAATTTCAATAACACACAGCATATTACGTTATATTAAAATGTATTTTCAATGATACACTGCATATAACATTATATTATAAGGTATTTTCAATGATACACTACGATATATTATAAGTTATTTTCAATGATACACTGCATATTACGTTACATTATAAGGTATTTTCAATGATACACTGCATATTACGTTATATTATAAGGTATTTTCAATGATACACTGCATATAACATTATATTATAAGGTATTTTCAATGATACACTGCATATTACGTTATATTAAAATGTATTTTCAATGATACACTGCATATAACATTATATTATAAGGTATTTTCAATGATACACTACGATATGTTATAAGTTATTTTCAATGATACACTGCATATTACGTTACATTATAAGGTATTTTCAATGATACACTGCATATTACGTTATATTATAAGGTATTTTCAATGATACACTGCATATTACGTTATAGTATAAGGTATTTTCAATGATACACTGCATATTACGTTATATTGTAAGGTATTTTCAATGGTACACTGCATATTACGTTATATTATAAGGTATTTTCAATGATACACTCCATATTACGTTATATTATAAGGTATTTTCAATGAATCACTGCATATTACGTTATATTATAAGGTATTTTCAATGATACACTGCATATTACGTTATATTATAAGGAATTTTAAATGATACACTGCATATTAAATTACATTATAAGGTATTTTCAATGATACACTGCATATTACGTTATATTATAAGGTATTTTCAGTGATACACTGTATATTACGTTATATTATAAGGTATTTTCAATGATACACTGCATATTACGTTATATTATAAGGTATTTTCAATGATAAACTGCATATTACGATATATTATAAGGTAATTTCAATAACACACAGCATATTATGTTATATTATAAGGTATTTTCAATGATACACTGCATATTACGTTATATTATAAGGTATTTTCAATGATACACTGCATATTACGTTATATTTTAAGGTATTTTCATTGATACACTGCATATTACGTTATATTTTAAGGTATTTTCAATGATACACTTTATATTACGTTATATTATAAGGTATTTTCAATGATACACTGCATATTACGATATATTATATGGTAATTTCAATGATACACTGCATATTACGTTATATTATAAAGTATTTTCAATGATACACTGCATATTACGTTATATTGTATGGTATTTCCAATGATAGACTGCATATTACATTGTATTATATGGTATTTTCAATGATACACTGCATATTACGTTATATTATAAGGTATTATCAATGATACACTGCATATTACGATATATTATAAGGTAATTTCAATAACACACAGCATATTATGTTATATTATAAGGTATTTTCAATGATACACTACATATTGCGTTATATTATAAGGTATTTTCAATGACAGACTGCATATTACATTATCTCATAATGTATTTTCAATGGTAGACTGCATATTCCGTTATATTATAAGGTATTTTCAATGATACACTGCATATTACGTTATATTATAAGGTATTATCAATGATACACTGCATATTACGATATATTATAAGGTAATTTCAATAACACACAGCATATTATGTTATATTATAAGGTATTTTCAATGATACACTGCATATTACGTTATATTATAAGGTATTTTCAATGATACACTGCATATTACGTTATATTTTAAGGTATTTTCATTGATACACTGCATATTACGTTATATTTTAAGGTATTTTCAATGATACACTTTATATTACGTTATATTATAAGGTATTTTCAATGATACACTGCATATTACGATATATTATATGGTAATTTCAATGATACACTGCATATTACGTTATATTATAAAGTATTTTCAATGATACACTGCATATTACGTTATATTATATGGTATTTCCAATGATAGACTGCATATTACATTGTATTATAAGGTATTTTCAATGATACACTGCATATTACGTTATATTATAAGGTATTATCAATGATACACTGCATATTACGATATATTATAAGGTAATTTCAATAACACACAGCATATTATGTTATATTATAAGGTATTTTCAATGATACACTGCATATTACGTTATATTATAAGGTATTTTCAATGATACACTGCATATTACGTTATATTTTAAGGTATTTTCATTGATACACTGCATATTACGTTATATTTTAAGGTATTTTCAATGATACACTTTATATTACGTTATATTATAAGGTATTTTCAATGATACACTGCATACTACGATATATTATATGGTAATTTCAATGATACACTGCATATTACGTTATATTATAAAGTATTTTCAATGATACACTGCATATTACGTTATATTATATGGTATTTCCAATGATAGACTGCATATTACATTGTATTATAAGGTATTTTCAATGATACACTGCATATTACGTTATATTATAAGGTATTTTCAATGATACACTGCATATTACGTTATATTATAAGGTATTTTCAATGATACACTGCATATTACGTTATATTATAAGGTATTTTCAATGATACACTGCATATTACGTTATAGTATAAGGTATTTTCAATGATACACTGCATATTACGTTATATTATAAGGTATTTTCAATGATACACTACAATTACGATATATTCTAAAGTATTTTCAATGATACACTGTATATTACGTTATATTATAAGGTATTTTCAATGATACACTACGATATATTATAAGATATTTTCAATGATTCACTGCATATTACATTACATTATAAGGTATTTTCAATGATACACTGCATATTACGTTTTATTATAAGGTATTTTCAGTGATAGACGGGATATTACGTTATATTATAAGGTATTTTCAATGATACACTGCATATTACGTTATATTATAATGTATTTTCAATGATACACTGCATATTAAATTACATTATAAGGTATTTTCAATGATACACTGCAAATTACGTTATATTATAAGGTATTTTCAGTGATAGACGGGATATTACGTTATATTAAAATGTATTTTCAATGATACACTGCATATAACATTATATTATAAGGTATTTTCAATGATACACTACGATATATTATAAGTTATTTTCAATGATACACTGCATATTACGTTACACTATAAGGTATTTTCAATGATACACTGCATATTACGTTATATTATAAGGTATTTTCAATGATACACTGCATATTACGTTATAGTATAAGGTATTTTCAATGATACACTGCATATTACGTTATATTGTAAGGTATTTTCAATGATACACTGCATATTACGTTATATTATAAGGTATTTTCAATGATACACTGCATATTACGTTATATTATAAGGTATTTTCAATGAATCACTGCATATTACGTTATATTATAAGGTATTTTCAATGATACACTGCATATTACGTTATATTATAAGGAATTTTAAATGATACACTGCATATTAAATTACATTATAAGGTATTTTCAATGATACACTGCATATTACGTTATATTATAAGGTATTTTCAGTGATAGACTGGATATTACGTTATATTATAAGGTATTTTCAATGATACACTGCATATTACGATATATTATAAAGTATTTTCAATGATACACTGTATATTACGTTATAGTATAAGGTATTTTCTATGATACACTCCATATTACGTTATATTATAAGGTATTTTCAATGATACACTACGATATATTATAAGATATTTTCAATGATTCACTGCATATTACATTACATTATAAGGTATTTTCAATGATACACTGCATATTAAGTTATATTATAAGGTATTTTCAGTGATAGACGGGATATTACGTTATATTATAAGGTATTTTCAATGATACACTGCATATTACGTTATATTATAATGTATTTTCAATGATACACTGCATATTAAATTACATTATAAGGTATTTTCAATGATACACTGCATATTACGTTATATTATAAGGTATTTTCAGTGATAGACGGGATATTACGTTATATTATAAGGTATTTTCAATGATACACTGCATATTACGTTATATTATAATGTATTTTCAATGATACACTGCATATTACGATATATTATAAGGTATTTTCAATGATGCACTGCATATTACGTTATATTATTAGGTATTTTCAATGATACACTAAAAAATTACTATATATTATAAGGTATTTCCAATGATACACTGCATATTACGTTATATTATAAGGTATTTTCAATGATACACTGCATATTACCTTATATTATAATGTATTTTCATTGATAGACTAGAATTACCATATATTCTACGGTATTTTCAATGATACACCGCATATTACGTTATATTATAAGGTATTTTCAATGAATCACTGCATATTACGTTATATTATAAGGTATTTTCAGTGATAGACTGGATATTACGTTATATTATAAGGTATTTTCAATGATACACTGCATATTACGATATATTATAAAGTATTTTCAATGATACACTGTATATTACGTTATAGTATAAGGTATTTTCTATGATACACTGCATATTACGTTATATTATAAGGTATTTTCAATGATACACTACGATATATTATAAGATATTTTCAATGATTCACTGCATATTACATTACATTATAAGGTATTTTCAATGATACACTGCATATTACGTTATATTATAAGGTATTTTCAGTGATAGACGGGATATTACGTTATATTATAAGGTATTTTCAATGATACACTGCATATTACGTTATATTATAATGTATTTTCAATGATACACTGCATATTAAATTACATTATAAGGTATTTTCAATGATACACTGCATATTACGTTATATTATAAGGTATTTTCAGTGATAGACGGGATATTACGTTATATTATAAGGTATTTTCAATGATACACTGCATATTACGTTATATTATAATGTATTTTCAATGATACACTGCATATTACGTTATATTATAAGGTATTTTCAATGATACACAGAATATTACGTTATATTATAAGGTATTTTCAATGATACACTGCATATTACATTACATTATAAGTTATTTTCAATGATACACTGCATATTACGTTATATTGTAAGGTAATTTCAATAACACACAGCATATTATGTTATATTATAAGGTATTTTCAATGATACACTGCATATTACGATATATTATATGGTATTTCCAATGATACACTGTATATTACGTTATATTATAAGGTATTTTCAATGATACACTGCATAATACGTTATATTATAAGGTATTTTCAATGATACACTGCATATTACGATATATTATAAGGTAATTTCAATGATACACTGCATATTACGTTATATTATAAAGTATTTTCAATGATACACTTTATATTACGTTATATTTTAAGGTATTTTCAATGAGAGACTGCATATTACAATACATTATAAGGTATTTTCAATGATACACTGCATATTACATTGTATTATAAGGTATTTTCAATGATACACTGCATATTACGTTATATTATAAGGTATTATCAATGATACACTGCATATTACGATATATTATAAGGTAATTTCAATAACACACAGCATATTATGTTATATTATAAGGTATTTTCAATGATACACTGCATATTACGTAATATTATAAGGTATTTTCAATGATTCACAGCATATTATGTTATATTATAACGTATTATCAATGATACACTACATATTGCGTTATATTATAAGGTATTTTCAATGACAGACTGCATATTACATTATCTCATAATGTATTTTCAATGGTAGACTGCATATTCCGTTATATTATAAGGTATTTTCAATGATACACTGCATATTACAATACATTATAAGGTATTTTCAATGATACACTGCATATTATGATATATTATATGGTATTTTCAATGATACACTGCATATTACGTTATATTTTAAGGTATTTTCAATGATACACTGCATATTACGTTATATTTTAACGTATTTTCAATGATACACTGCATACTACAATACATTATAAGGTATTTTCAATGATACACTGCATATTACATTGTATTATAAGGTATTTTCAATGATACACTGCATATTACGTTATATTATAAGGTATTATCAATGATACACTGCATATTACGATATATTATAAGGTAATTTCAATAACACACAGCATATTATGTTATATTATAAGGTATTTTCAATGATACACTGCATATTACGTTATATTATAAGGTATTTTCAACGATACACTGCATATTACGTTATATTTTAAGGTATTTTCAATGATACACTGCATATTACAATACATTATAAGGTATTTTCAATGATACACTGCATATTACATTGTATTATAAGGTATTTTCAATGATACACTACAAATTACGATATATTATTAGGTATTTTCAATGATACACTGCATATTACGTTATATTATAAGGTATTTTCATTGATACACTACAAATTACCATATATTATAAGGTATTTTCAATGATACACTACAAATTACGATATATTATAAGGTATTTTCAATGATACACTGCATATTACGTTATATTATAAGGTATTTTCAATGATACACTGCATATTACGTTATATTATAAGGTATTTTCAATGAATCACTGCATATTACGTTATATTATAAGGTATTTTTAATGATACACTGCATATTACGTTATATTATAAGTAATTTTAAATGATACACTGCATATTAAATTACATTATAAGGTATTTTCAATGATACACTGCATATTACGTTATATTATAAGGTATTTTCAGTGATAGACTGGATATTACGTTACATTATAAGGTATTTTCAATGATACACTGCATATTACGATATATTATAAAGTATTTTCAATGATACACTGTATATTACGTTATAGTATAAGGTATTTTCTATGATACACTGCATATTACGTTATATTATAAGGTATTTTCAATGATACACTACGATATATTATAAGATATTTTCAATGATTCACTGCATATTACATTACATTATAAGGTATTTTCAATGATACACTGCATATTACGTTATATTATAAGGTATTTTCAGTGATAGACGGGATATTACGTTATATTATAAGGTATTTTCAATGATACACTGCATATTACGTTATATTATAATGTATTTTCAATGATACACTGCATATTAAATTACATTATAAGGTATTTTCAATGATACACTGCATATTACGTTATATTATAAGGTATTTTCAGTGATAGACGGGATATTACGTTATATTATAAGGTATTTTCAATGATACACTGCATAGTACGTTATATTATAATGTATTTTCAATGATACACTACATATTACGTTATATTATAAGGTATTTTCAATGATACACAGAATATTACGTTATATTATAAGGTATTTTCAATGATACACTGCATATTACATTACATTATAAGTTATTTTCAATGATACACTGCATATTACGTTATATTGTAAGGTAATTTCAATAACACACAGCATATTATGTTATATTATAAGGTATTTTCAATGATACACTGCATAATACGTTATATTATAAGGTATTTTCAATGATACACTGCATATTACGATATATTATAAGGTAATTTCAATGATACACTGCATATTACGTTATATTATAAAGTATTTTCAATGATACACTTTATATTACGTTATATTTTAAGGTATTTTCAATGAGAGACTGCATATTACAATACATTATAAGGTATTTTCAATGATACACTGCATATTACATTGTATTATAAGGTATTTTCAATGATACACTGCATATTACGTTATATTATAAGGTATTATCAATGATACACTGCATATTACGATATATTATAAGGTAATTTCAATAACACACAGCATATTATGTTATATTATAAGGTATTTTCAATGATACACTGCATATTACGTTATATTATAAGGTATTTTCAATGATTCACAGCATATTATGTTATATTATAACGTATTATCAATGATACACTACATATTGCGTTATATTATAAGGTATTTTCAATGACAGACTGCATATTACATTATCTCATAATGTATTTTCAATGGTAGACTGCATATTCCGTTATATTATAAGGTATTTTCAATGATACACTGCATATTACAATACATTATAAGGTATTTTCAATGATACACTGCATATTATGATATATTATATGGTATTTTCAATGATACACTGCATATTACGTTATATTTTAAGGTATTTTCAATGATACACTGCATATTACGTTATATTTTAAGGTATTTTCAATGATACACTGCATACTACAATACATTATAAGGTATTTTCAATGATACACTGCATATTACATTGTATTATAAGGTATTTTCAATGATACACTGCATATTAAGTTATATTATAAGGTATTATCAATGATACACTGCATATTACGATATATTATAAGGTAATTTCAATAACACACAGCATATTATGTTATATTATAAGGTATTTTCAATGATACACTGCATATTACGTTATATTATAAGGTATTTTCAACGATACACTGCATATTACGTTATATTTTAAGGTATTTTCAATGATACACTGCATATTACAATACATTATAAGGTATTTTCAATGATACACTGCATATTACATTGTATTATAAGGTATTTTCAATGATACACTACAAATTACGATATATTATTAGGTATTTTCAATGATACACTGCATATTACGTTATATTATAAGGTATTTTCATTGATACACTACAAATTACCATATATTATAAGGTATTTTCAATGATACACTACAAATTACGATATATTATAAGGTATTTTCAATGATACACTGCATATTACGTTATATTATAAGGTATTTTCAATGATACACTGCATATTACGTTATATTATAAGGTATTTTCAATGAATCACTGCATATTACGTTATATTATAAGGTATTTTTAATGATACACTGCATATTACGTTATATTATAAGGTATTTTCAGTGATAGACTGTATATTACGTTACATTATAAGGTATTTTCAATGATACACTGCATATTACGATATATTATAAAGTATTTTCAATGATACACTGTATATTACGTTATAGTATAAGGTATTTTCTATGATACACTTCATATTACGTTATATTATAAGGTATTTTCAATGATACACTACGATATATTATAAGATATTTTCAATGATTCACTGCATATTACATTACATTATAAGGTATTTTCAATGATACACTGCATATTACGTTATATTATAAGGTATTTTCAGTGATAGACGGGATATTACGTTATATTATAAGGTATTTTCAATGATACACTGCATATTACGTTATATTATAATGTATTTTCAATGATACACTGCATATTAAATTACATTATAAGGTATTTTCAATGATACACTGCATATTACGTTATATTATAAGGTATTTTCAGTGATAGACGGGATATTACGTTATATTATAAGGTATTTTCAATGATACACTGCATAGTACGTTATATTATAATGTATTTTCAATGATACACTACATATTACGTTATATTATAAGGTATTTTCAATGATACACAGAATATTACGTTATATTATAAGGTATTTTCAATGATACACTGCATATTACATTACATTATAAGTTATTTTCAATGATACACTGCATATTACGTTATATTGTAAGGTAATTTCAATAACACACAGCATATTATGTTATATTATAAGGTATTTTCAATGATACACTGCATATTACGATATATTATATGGTATTTCCAATGATACACTGTATATTACGTTATATTATAAGGTATTTTCAATGATACACTGCATAATACGTTATATTATAAGGTATTTTCAATGATACACTGCATATTACGATATATTATAAGGTAATTTCAATGATACACTGCATATTACGTTATATTATAAAGTATTTTCAATGATACACTTTATATTACGTTATATTTTAAGGTATTTTCAATGAGAGACTGCATATTACAATACATTATAAGGTATTTTCAATGATACACTGCATATTACATTGTATTATAAGGTATTTTCAATGATACACTGCATATTACGTTATATTATAAGGTATTATCAATGATACACTGCATATTACGATATATTATAAGGTAATTTCAATAACACACAGCATATTATGTTATATTATAAGGTATTTTCAATGATACACTGCATATTACGTTATATTATAAGGTATTTTCAATGATTCACAGCATATTATGTTATATTATAACGTATTATCAATGATACACTACATATTGCGTTATATTATAAGGTATTTTCAATGACAGACTGCATATTACATTATCTCATAATGTATTTTCAATGGTAGACTGCATATTCCGTTATATTATAAGGTATTTTCAATGATACACTGCATATTACAATACATTATAAGGTATTTTCAATGATACACTGCATATTATGATATATTATATGGTATTTTCAATGATACACTGCATATTACGTTATATTTTAAGGTATTTTCAATGATACACTGCATATTACGTTATATTTTAAGGTATTTTCAATGATACACTGCATACTACAATACATTATAAGGTATTTTCAATGATACACTGCATATTACATTGTATTATAAGGTATTTTCAATGATACACTGCATATTACGTTATATTATAAGGTATTATCAATGATACACTGCATATTACGATATATTATAAGGTAATTTCAATAACACACAGCATATTATGTTATATTATAAGGTATTTTCAATGATACACTGCATATTACGTTATATTATAAGGTATTTTCAACGATACACAGCATATTACGTTATATTTTAAGGTATTTTCAATGATACACTGCATATTACAATACATTATAAGGTATTTTCAATGATACACTGCATATTACATTGTATTATAAGGTATTTTCAATGATACACTACAAATTACGATATATTATTAGGTATTTTCAATGATACACTGCATATTACGTTATATTATAAGGTATTTTCATTGATACACTACAAATTACCATATATTATAAGGTATTTTCAATGATACACTACAAATTACGATATATTATAAGGTATTTTCAATGATACACTGCATATTACGTTATATTATAAGGTATTTTCAATGATACACTGCATATTACGTTATATTATAAGGTATTTTCAATGAATCACTGCATATTACGTTATATTATAAGGTATTTTTAATGATACACTGCATATTACGTTATATTATAAGGAATTTTAAATGATACACTGCATATTAAATTACATTATAAGGTATTTTCAATGATACACTGCATATTACGTTATATTATAAGGTATTTTCAGTGATAGACTGGATATTACGTTACATTATAAGGTATTTTCAATGATACACTGCATATTACGATATATTATAAAGTATTTTCAATGATACACTGTATATTACGTTATAGTATAAGGTATTTTCTATGATACACTGCATATTACGTTATATTATAAGGTATTTTCAATGATACACTACGATATATTATAAGATATTTTCAATGATTCACTGCATATTACATTACATTATAAGGTATTTTCAATGATACACTGCATATTACGTTATATTATAAGGTATTTTCAGTGATAGACGGGATATTACGTTATATTATAAGGTATTTTCAATGATACACTGCATATTACGTTATATTATAATGTATTTTCAATGATACACTGCATATTAAATTACATTATAAGGTATTTTCAATGATACACTGCATATTACGTTATATTATAAGGTATTTTCAGTGATAGACGGGATATTACGTTATATTATAAGGTATTTTCAATGATACACTGCATATTACGTTATATTATAATGTATTTTCAATGATACACTGCATATTACGTTATATTGTAAGGTAATTTCAAAAACACACAGCATATTATGTTATATTATAAGGTATTTTCAATGATACACTGCATATTACGTTATATTATAAGGTATTTTCAATGATACACAGAATATTACGTTATATTATAAGGTATTTTCAATGATACACTGCATATTAAATTACATTATAAGGTATTTTCAATGATACACTGCATATTACGTTATATTATAAGGTATTTTCATTGATACGCTACAAATTACCATATATTATAAGGTATTTTCAATGATACACTACAAATTACGTTATATTATAAGGTATTTTCAATGATACACTGCATATTACGTTATATTATAAGGTATTTTCAATGATACACAGAATATTACGTTATATTATAAGGTATTTTCAATGATACACTGCATATTACATTACATTATAAGTTATTTTCAATGATACACTGCATATTACGTTATATTGTAAGGTAATTTCAATAACACACAGCATATTATGTTATATTATAAGGTATTTTCAATGATACACTGCATATTACGATATATTATATGGTATTTCCAATGATACACTCTATATTACGTTATATTATAAGGTATTTTCAATGATACACTGCATATTACGTTATATTATAAGGTATTTTCAATGATACACTGCATATTACGATATATTATAATGTAATTTCAATGATACACTGCATATTACGTTATATTAAAAAGTATTTTCAATGATACACTTTATATTACGTTATATTTTAAGGTATTTTCAATGATACACTGCATATTACGTTATATTATAAGGTATTTTCAATGATACACTGCATATTACGATATATTATAATGTAATTTCAATGATACACTGCATATTACGTTATATTATAAAGTATTTTCAATGATACACTTTATATTACGTTATATTTTAAGGTATTTTCAATGATACACTGCATATTACGTTATATTTTAAGGTATTTTCAATGAGACACTGCATATTACAATACATTATAAGGTATTTTCAATGATACACTGCATATTACGTTATATTATAAGGTATTTTCAGTGATAGACGGGATATTACGTTATATTATAAGGTATTTTCAATGATACACTGCATATTACGTTATATTATAATGTATTTTCAATGATACACTGCATATTACGTTATATTATAAGGTATTTTCAATAATGCACTGCATATTACGTTATATTATTAGGTATTTTCAATGATACACTAAAAAATTACTATATATTATAAGGTATTTCCAATGATACACTGCATATTACGTTATATTATATGGTATTTCCAATGATAGACTGCATATTACATTGTATTATAAGGTATTTTCAATTATACACTGCATATTACGTTATATTATAAGGTATTTTCAATGATACACTGCATATTACGTTATATTATAAGGTATTTTCAATGATACACTGCATATTACGATATATTATAAGGTATTTTCATTGATACGCTACAAATTACCATATATTATAAGGTATTTTCAATGATACACTACAAATTATGATATATTATTAGGTATTTTCAATGATACACTAAAAAATTACTATATATTATAAGGTATTTCCAATGATACACTGCATATTACGTTATATTATAAGGTATTTTCAATGATACACTGCATATTACCTTATATTATAATGTATTTTCATTGATAGACTAGAATTACCATATATTCTACGATATTTTCAATGATACACCGCATATTACGATATATTATAAGGTATTTTCAATGATACACTACATATTACGATATATTATAAGGTATTTTCAATGATACACTGCATATTACGTTATATTATAAGGTATTTTCAATGATACACAGAATATTACGTTATATTATAAGGTATTTTCAATGATAAACTACTATATATTATAAGGTATTTTCAATGATACACTACAAATTACGATATATTATAAGGTATTTTCAATGATACACTGCATATTACGTTATATTATAAGGTATTTTCATTGATACGCTACAAATTACCATATATTATAAGGTATTTTCAATGATACACTACAAATTACGTTATATTATAAGGTATTTTCAATGATACACAGAATATTACGTTATATTATAAGGTATTTTCAATGATACACTGCATATTAAATTACATTATAAGGTATTTTCAATGATACACTGCATATTACGTTATATTATATGGTATTTCCAATGATAGACTGCATATTACGTTATATTATAAGGTATTTTCAATAATGCACTGCATATTACGTTATATTATTAGGTATTTTCAATGATACACTAAAAAATTACTATATATTATAAGGTATTTCCAATGATACACTGCATATTACGTTATATTATATGGTATTTCCAATGATAGACTGCATATTACATTGTATTATAAGGTATTTTCAATTATACACTGCATATTACGTTATATTATAAGGTATTTTCAATGATACACTGCATATTACGATATATTATAATGTAATTTCAATGATAAACTGCATATTACGTTATATTATAAAGTATTTTCAATGATACACTTTATATTACGTTATATTTTAAGGTATTTTCAATGATACACTAAAAAATTACTATATATTATAAGGTATTTCCAATGATACACTGCATATTACGTTATATTATATGGTATTTCCAATGATAGACTGCATATTACATTGTATTATAAGGTATTTTCAATTATACACTGCATATTACGTTATATTATAAGGTATTTTCAATGATACACTGCATATTACGTTATATTATAAGGTATTTTCAATGATACACTGCATATTACGATATATTATAAGGTATTTTCATTGATACGCTACAAATTACCATATATTATAAGGTATTTTCAATGATACACTACAAATTATGATATATTATTAGGTATTTTCAATGATACACTAAAAAATTACTATATATTATAAGGTATTTCCAATGATACACTGCATATTACGTTATATTATAAGGTATTTTCAATGATACACTGCATATTACCTTATATTATAATGTATTTTCATTGATAGACTAGAATTACCATATATTCTACGATATTTTCAATGATACACCGCATATTACGATATATTATAAGGTATTTTCAATGATACACTACAAATTACGATATATTATAAGGTATTTTCAATGATACACTGCATATTACGTTATATTATAAGGTATTTTCAATGATACACAGAATATTACGTTATATTATAAGGTATTTTCAATGATAAACTACTATATATTATAAGGTATTTTCAATGATACACTACAAATTACGATATATTATAAGGTATTTTCAATGATACACTGCATATTACGTTATATTATAAGGTATTTTCATTGATACGCTACAAATTACCATATATTATAAGGTATTTTCAATGATACACTACAAATTACGTTATATTATAAGGTATTTTCAATGATACACAGAATATTACGTTATATTATAAGGTATTTTCAATGATACACTGCATATTAAATTACATTATAAGGTATTTTCAATGATACACTGCATATTACGTTATATTATATGGTATTTCCAATGATAGACTGCATATTACGTTATATTATAAGGTATTTTCAATAATGCACTGCATATTACGTTATATTATTAGGTATTTTCAATGATACACTAAAAAATTACTATATATTATAAGGTATTTCCAATGATACACTGCATATTACGTTATATTATATGGTATTTCCAATGATAGACTGCATATTACATTGTATTATAAGGTATTTTCAATTATACACTGCATATTACGTTATATTATAAGGTATTTTCAATGATACACTGCATATTACGATATATTATAATGTAATTTCAATGATAAACTGCATATTACGTTATATTATAAAGTATTTTCAATGATACACTTTATATTACGTTATATTTTAAGGTATTTTCAATGATACACTGCATATTACGTTATATTTTAAGGTATTTTCAATGAGACACTGCATATTACAATACATTATAAGGTATTTTCAATGATACACTGCATATTACGTTATATTATAAGGTATTTTCAGTGATAGACGGGATATTACGTTATATTATAAGGTATTTTCAATGATACACTGCATATTACGTTATATTATAATGTATTTTCAATGATACACTGCATATTACGTTATATTATAAGGTATTTTCAATGATACACTGCATATTACGTTATATTATAAGGTATTTTCAATGATACACTGCATATTACGATATATTATAAGGTATTTTCATTGATACGCTACAAATTACCATATATTATAAGGTATTTTCAATGATACACTACAAATTATGATATATTATTAGGTATTTTCAATGATACACTAAAAAATTACTATATATTATAAGGTATTTCCAATGATACACTGCATATTACGTTATATTATAAGGTATTTTCAATGATACACTGCATATTACCTTATATTATAATGTATTTTCATTGATAGACTAGAATTACCATATATTCTACGATATTTTCAATGATACACCGCATATTACGATATATTATAAGGTATTTTCAATGATACACTACAAATTACGATATATTATAAGGTATTTTCAATGATACACTGCATATTACGTTATATTATAAGGTATTTTCAATGATACACAGAATATTACGTTATATTATAAGGTATTTTCAATGATAAACTACTATATATTATAAGGTATTTTCAATGATACACTACAAATTACGATATATTATAAGGTATTTTCAATGATACACTGCATATTACGTTATATTATAAGGTATTTTCATTGATACGCTACAAATTACCATATATTATAAGGTATTTTCAATGATACACTACAAATTACGTTATATTATAAGGTATTTTCAATGATACACAGAATATTACGTTATATTATAAGGTATTTTCAATGATACACTGCATATTAAATTACATTATAAGGTATTTTCAATGATACACTGCATATTACGTTATATTATATGGTATTTCCAATGATAGACTGCATATTACGTTATATTATAAGGTATTTTCAATAATGCACTGCATATTACGTTATATTATTAGGTATTTTCAATGATACACTAAAAAATTACTATATATTATAAGGTATTTCCAATGATACACTGCATATTACGTTATATTATATGGTATTTCCAATGATAGACTGCATATTACATTGTATTATAAGGTATTTTCAATTATACACTGCATATTACGTTATATTATAAGGTATTTTCAATGATACACTGCATATTACGTTATATTATAAGGTATTTTCAATGATACACTGCATATTACGATATATTATAAGGTATTTTCATTGATACGCTACAAATTACCATATATTATAAGGTATTTTCAATGATACACTACAAATTACGATATATTATTAGGTATTTTCAATGATACACTAAAAAATTACTATATATTATAAGGTATTTCCAATGATACACTGCATATTACGTTATATTATAAGGTATTTTCAATGATACACTGCATATTACCTTATATTATAATGTATTTTCATTGATAGACTAGAATTACCATATATTCTACGATATTTTCAATGATACACCGCATATTACGTTATATTATAAGGTATTTTCAATGATACACTACAAATTACGATATATTATAAGGTATTTTCAATGATACACTGCATATTACGGTATATTATAAGGTATTTTCAATGATACACTACAAATTACCATATATTATAAGGTATTTTCAATGATACACTACAAATTACGATATATTATAAGGTATTTTCAATGATACACTGCATATTACGTTATATTATAAGGTATTTTCATTGATAGACTAGAATTACCATATATTCTAAGGTATTTTCAATGATACACTGCATATTACGTTATATTATAAGGTATTTTCAATGATAAACTACTATATATTATAAGGTATTTTCAATGATACACTGCATATTACTTCATATTATAAGGTATTTTCATTGATAGACTAGAATTACCATATATTCTAAGGTATTTTCAATGATACGCTACAAATTACGATATATTATAAGGTATTTTCAATGATAACCTGCATATTACGTTATATTATAAGGTATTTTCAATGGTAGACTGCATATTACGTTATATTATAAGGTATTTGCAATGGTACACCGCATATTACGTTATATTATAAGGTATTTTCAATGATACACTGCATATTACGTTATATTATAAGGTACTTTCAATGATACACTGCATATTACGTTATATGATAAGGTATTTTCAATGATACACTGCATATTACGTTATACTATATGGTATTTTCAATGTTACACTACAAATTACGTTTTATTATAAGGTATTTTCAATGATACACGGCATATTACGTTGTATTATAAGGTTTTTTCATTGATAGACTAGAATTACCATATATTCTAAGGTATTTTCAATGATACACTTCATATTACGTTTTATTATAAGGTATTTTCAACGATACACTGCATATTACGTTATATTATATGGTATTTTCAATGATACACTGCATATTACGTTATATTATAAAGTATTTTCAATGATAAACTATATATTACGATATATTATATGGTATTTTCAATGATACACTGCATATTACGTTATATTATAAGGTATTTTCATTGATACACTACAAATTACCATATATTATAAGGTATTTTCAATGATACACTGCATATTACGTTATATTATGAGGTATTTTCAATGATACACTGCATATTACGTTATATTATAAGGTATTTTTAATGATACACTACAAATTACGAAATATTATAAGGTATTTTCAATGATACACTGCATATTACGTTACATTATAACGTATTTTCTATGATACACTACAAATTACGATATATTATAAGGTAATTTCGATGATACACTGCATTTTACGATATATTAGAAGGTATTTTGATTGATACAGTTCAAATTACCATATATTATAAGGTATTTTCAATGATATACTGCACATTACGTTATATCATAAGGTATTTTCAATGATACACTGCATATTACGTTATATTATAAGATGTTTTCAATGATAAACTACTATATATTATAAGGTATTTTCAATGATACACTGCATATTACGTTTTATTATAAGGTATTTTCAATGATACACTGCATATTACGTTATATTATAAGGTATTTTCAATGATACACTGCATATTACGTTATATTATAAGGTATTTTCAATGATGCACTGCATATTACGTTATACTATATGGTATTTTCAATGATACACTACAAATTACGATATATTATGAGGTATTTTCAATGATACACTGCATATTACGTTATATCATAAGGTACTTTCAATGATACACTGCATATTACGTTATATCATAAGGTATTTTCAATGATACACTGCATATTACGTTATATCATAAGGTATTTTCAATGATACACTGCATATTACGTTATATTATAAGGTATTTTCAATGATACACTACAAATTACGATATATTATAAGGTATTTTCAATGATACACTGCATATTACGTTGTATTATAAGGTATTTTCATTGATAGACTAGAATTACCATATATTCTAAGGTATTTTCAATGATACATTGCATATTACGTTGTATTATAAGGTATTTTCATTGATAGACTAGAATTACCATATATTCCAAAGTATTTTCAATGATACACTGCATATTACGTTTTATTATAAGGTATTTTCAATGATACACGACATATTACGTTATATTATATGGTATTTTCAATGATACACTGCATATTACGTTATATTATAACGTATTTTCAATGATAAACTACATATTACGATATATTATATGGTATTTTCAATGATACACTGCATATTACCTTATATTATAAGGTGTTTTCATTGATACACTACAAATTACCATATATTATAAGGTATTTTCAATGATACACTGCATATTACATTATATCATAAATTATTTTCAATGATACACTGCATATTACGTTATATTATAAGGTATGTACAATGATACACTGCATATGACGTTATATTATAAGATGTTTTCAATGATACACTGCATATTACGTTATATTATGAGGTATTTTCAATGATGCACTGCATATTACGTTATATTATAAGGTATTTTTAATGATACACTACAAATTACGATATATTATAAGGTATTTTCAATGATACACTGCATATTACGTTATATTATAACGTATTTTCAATGATACACTACAAATTACGATATATTATAAGGTATTTTCGATGATACACTGCATTTTACGATATATTAGAAGGTATTTTGATTGATACAGTTCAAATTACCATATATTATAAGGTATTTTCAATGATATACTGCACATTACGTTATATCATAAGGTATTTTCAATGATACACTGCATATTACGTTATATTATAAGATGTTTTCAATGATAAACTACTATATATTATAAGGTATTTTCAATGATGCACTGCATATTACGTTATACTATATGGTATTTTCAATTATACACTACAAATTACGATATATTATAAGGTATTTTCAATGATACACTGCACATTACGTTGTATTATAAGGTTTTTTCATTGATAGACTAGAATTACCATATATTCTAAGGTATTTTCAATGATACACTGCATATTACGTTTTATTATAAGGTATTTTCAATGATAAACTGCATATTACGTTATATTATAAGGTATTTTTAATGATACACTACAAATTACGATATATTACAAGGTATTTTCAATGATACACTGCATATTACGTTATATCATAAGGTACTTTCAATGATACACTGCATATTACGTTATACTATATGGTATTTTCAATGATACACTACAAATTACGATATATTATAAGGTATTTACAATGATACACTGCATATTACAATATATTATAAGGTATTTTCAATGATACACTGCATATTACGTTGTATTATAAGGTATTTTCATTGATAGACTAGAATTACCATATATTCCAAGGTATTTTCAATGATACACTGCATATTACGTTTTATTATAAGGTATTTTCAATGATACACGGCATATTACGTTATATTATATGGTATTTTCAATGATACACTGCATATTACGTTATATTATAACGTATTTTCAATGATAAACTACATATTACGATATATTATATGGTATTTTCAATGATACACTGCATATTACGTTATATTATAAGGTATTTTCATTGATACACTACAAATTACCATATATTATAAGGTATTTTCAATGATACACTGCATATTACATTATATCATAAGGTATTTTCAATGATACACTGCATATTACGTTATATTATAAGATGTTTTCAATGATATACTACTATATATTATAAGGTATTTTCAATGATACACTGCATATTACATTTTATTATAAGGTATTTTCAATGATACACTGCATATTACGTTATATTATAAGGTATTTTCAATGATACACTGCATATTACGTTATATTATAAGGTATTTTCAATGATGCACTGCATATTACGTTATACTATATGGTATTTTCAATGATACACTACAAATTACGATATATTATGAGGTATTTTCAATGATACACTGCATATTACGTTATATCATAAGGTACTTTCAATGATACACTGCATATTACGTTATATCATAAGGTATTTTCAATGATACACTGCATATTACGTTATATCATAAGGTATTTTCAATGATACACTGCATATTACGTTATATTATAAGGTATTTTCAATGATACACTACAAATTACGATATATTATAAGGTATTTTCAATGATACACTGCATATTACGTTGTATTATAAGGTATTTTCATTGATAGACTAGAATTACCATATATTCTAAGGTATTTTCAATGATACATTGCATATTACGTTGTATTATAAGGTATTTTTAATGATACACTACAAATTACGAAATATTATAAGGTATTTTCAATGATACACTGCATATTACGTTACATTATAACGTATTTTCTATGATACACTACAAATTACGATATATTATAAGGTAATTTCGATGATACACTGCATTTTACGATATATTAGAAGGTATTTTGATTGATACAGTTCAAATTACCATATATTATAAGGTATTTTCAATGATATACTGCACATTACGTTATATCATAAGGTATTTTCAATGATACACTGCATATTACGTTATATTATAAGATGTTTTCAATGATAAACTACTATATATTATAAGGTATTTTCAATGATACACTGCATATTACGTTTTATTATAAGGTATTTTCAATGATACACTGCATATTACGTTATATTATAAGGTATTTTCAATGATACACTGCATATTACGTTATATTATAAGGTATTTTCAATGATGCACTGCATATTACGTTATACTATATGGTATTTTCAATGATACACTACAAATTACGATATATTATGAGGTATTTTCAATTATACACTGCATATTACGTTATATCATAAGGTACTTTCAATGATACACTGCATATTACGTTATATCATAAGGTATTTTCAATGATACACTGCATATTACGTTATATCATAAGGTATTTTCAATGATACACTGCATATTACGTTATATTATAAGGTATTTTCAATGATACACTACAAATTACGATATATTATAAGGTATTTTCAATGATACACTGCATATTACGTTGTATTATAAGGTATTTTCATTGATAGACTAGAATTACCATATATTCTAAGGTATTTTCAATGATACATTGCATATTACGTTGTATTATAAGGTATTTTCATTGATAGACTAGAATTACCATATATTCCAAAGTATTTTCAATGATACACTGCATATTACGTTTTATTATAAGGTATTTTCAATGATACACGACATATTACGTTATATTATATGGTATTTTCAATGATACACTGCATATTACGTTATATTATAACGTATTTTCAATGATAAACTACATATTACGATATATTATATGGTATTTTCAATGATACACTGCATATTACCTTATAATATAAGGTGTTTTCATTGATACACTACAAATTACCATATATTATAAGGTATTTTCAATGATACACTGCATATTACATTATATCATAAATTATTTTCAATGATACACTGCATATTACGTTATATTATAAGGTATGTACAATGATACACTGCATATGACGTTATATTATAAGATGTTTTCAATGATACACTGCATATTACGTTATATTATGAGGTATTTTCAATGATGCACTGCATATTACGTTATATTATAAGGTATTTTTAATGATACACTACAAATTACGATATATTATAAGGTATTTTCAATGATACACTGCATATTACGTTATATTATAAGGTATTTTCAATGATACACTACAAATTACGATATATTATAAGGTATTTTCGATGATACACTGCATTTTACGATATATTAGAAGGTATTTTGATTGATACAGTTCAAATTACCATATATTATAAGGTATTTTCAATGATATACTGCACATTACGTTATATCATAAGGTATTTTCAATGATACACTGCATATTACGTTATATTATAAGATGTTTTCAATGATAAACTACTATATATTATAAGGTATTTTCAATGATGCACTGCATATTACGTTATACTATATGGTATTTTCAATTATACACTACAAATTACGATATATTATAAGGTATTTTCAATGATACACTGCACATTACGTTGTATTATAAGGTTTTTTCATTGATAGACTAGAATTACCATATATTCTAAGGTATTTTCAATGATACACTGCATATTACGTTTTATTATAAGGTATTTTCAATGATAAACTGCATATTACGTTATATTATAAGGTATTTTTAATGATACACTACAAATTACGATATATTACAAGGTATTTTCAATGATACACTGCATATTACGTTATATCATAAGGTACTTTCAATGATACACTGCATATTACGTTATACTATATGGTATTTTCAATGATACACTACAAATTACGATATATTATAAGGTATTTACAATGATACACTGCATATTACAATATATTATAAGGTATTTTCAATGATACACTGCATATTACGTTGTATTATAAGGTATTTTCATTGATAGACTAGAATTACCATATATTCCAAGGTATTTTCAATGATACACTGCATATTACGTTTTATTATAAGGTATTTTCAATGATAAACTACATATTACGATATATTATATGGTATTTTCAATGATACACTGCATATTACGTTATATTATAAGGTATTTTCATTGATACACTACAAATTACCATATATTATAAGGTATTTTCAATGATACACTGCATATTACATTATATCATAAGGTATTTTCAATGATACACTGCATATTACGTTATATTATAAGATGTTTTCAATGATATACTACTATATATTATAAGGTATTTTCAATGATACACTGCATATTACATTTTATTATAAGGTATTTTCAATGATACACTGCATATTACGTTATATTATAAGGTATTTTCAATGATACACTGCATATTACGTTATATTATAAGGTATTTTCAATGATGCACTGCATATTACGTTATACTATATGGTATTTTCAATGATACACTACAAATTACGATATATTATGAGGTATTTTCAATGATACACTGCATATTACGTTATATCATAAGGTACTTTCAATGATACACTGCATATTACGTTATATCATAAGGTATTTTCAATGATACACTGCATATTACGTTATATCATAAGGTATTTTCAATGATACACTGCATATTACGTTATATTATAAGGTATTTTCAATGATACACTACAAATTACGATATATTATAAGGTATTTTCAATGATACACTGCATATTACGTTGTATTATAAGGTATTTTCATTGATAGACTAGAATTACCATATATTCTAAGGTATTTTCAATGATACATTGCATATTACGTTGTATTATAAGGTATTTTCATTGATAGACTAGAATTACCATATATTCCAAAGTATTTTCAATGATACACTGCATATTACGTTTTATTATAAGGTATTTTCAATGATACACGGCATATTACGTTATATTATATGGTATTTTCAATGATACACTGCATATTACGTTATATTATAACGTATTTTCAATGATAAACTACATATTACGATATATTATATGGTATTTTCAATGATACACTGCATATTACTTTATATTATAAGGTGTTTTCATTGATACACTACAAATTACCATATATTATAAGGTATTTTCAATGATACACTGCATATTACATTATATCATAAATTATTTTCAATGATACACTGCATATTACGTTATATTATAAGGTATGTACAATGATACACTGCATATGACGTTATATTATAAGATGTTTTCAATGATACACTGCATATTACGTTATATTATGAGGTATTTTCAATGATGCACTGCATATTACGTTATATTATAAGGTATTTTTAATGATACACTACAAATTACGATATATTATAAGGTATTTTCAATGATACACTGCATATTACGTTATATTATAACGTATTTTCAATGATACACTACAAATTACGATATATTATAAGGTATTTTCGATGATACACTGCATTTTACGATATATTAGAAGGTATTTTGATTGATACAGTTCAAATTACCATATATTATAAGGTATTTTCAATGATATACTGCACATTACGTTATATCATAAGGTATTTTCAATGATACACTGCATATTACGTTATATTATAAGATGTTTTCAATGATAAACTACTATATATTATAAGGTATTTTCAATGATGCACTGCATATTACGTTATACTATATGGTATTTTCAATTATACACTACAAATTACGATATATTATAAGGTATTTTCAATGATACACTGCACATTACGTTGTATTATAAGGTTTTTTCATTGATAGACTAGAATTACCATATATTCTAAGGTATTTTCAATGATACACTGCATATTACGTTTTATTATAAGGTATTTTCAATGATAAACTGCATATTACGTTATATTATAAGGTATTTTTAATGATACACTACAAATTACGATATATTACAAGGTATTTTCAATGATACACTGCATATTACGTTATATCATAAGGTACTTTCAATGATACACTGCATATTACGTTATATCATAAGGTATTTTCAATGATACACTGCATATTACGTTATATCATAAGGTATTTTCAATGATACACTGCATATTACGTTATATTATAAGGTATTTTCAATGATACACTGCATATTACGTTATATTATAAGGTATTTTCAATGATGCACTGCATATTACGTTATACTATATGGTATTTTCAATGATACACTACAAATTACGATATATTATAAGGTATTTACAATGATACACTGCATATTACAATATATTATAAGGTATTTTCAATGATACACTGCATATTACGTTGTATTATAAGGTATTTTCATTGATAGACTAGAATTACCATATATTCCAAGGTATTTTCAATGATACACTGCATATTACGTTTTATTATAAGGTATTTTCAATGATACACGGCATATTACGTTATATTATATGGTATTTTCAATGATACACTGCATATTACGTTATATTATAACGTATTTTCAATGATAAACTACATATTACGATATATTATATGGTATTTTCAATGATACACTGCATATTACGTTATATTATAAGGTATTTTCATTGATACACTACAAATTACCATATATTATAAGGTATTTTCAATGATACACTGCATATTACATTATATCATAAGGTATTTTCAATGTTACACTGCATACTACGTTATATTATAAGGTATTTACAATGATACACTGCATATTACGTTGTATTATAAAGTATTTTCATTGATACACTACAAATTACCATATATTATAAGGTATTTTCAATGATACACTGCATATTACGTTATATCATAACGTATTTTCAATGATACACTGCATATTACGTTATATCATAAGGTATTTTCAATGATACACTGCATATTACGTTATATTATAAGGTATTTTCAATGATACACTGCATATTACGTTATATTATAAGGTACTTTCAATGATACACTGCATATTACGTTTTATTATAAGGTATTTTCAATGATACACTGCATATTACATTATATTATTAGGTATTTTCAAAGATACACTAAAAAATTACGATATATTATAAGGTATTTTCGATGATACACTGCATATTACGATATATTAGAAGGTATTTTGATTGATACAGTTCAAATTACCATATATTATAAGGTATTTTCAATGATATACTGCATATTACGTTATATCATAATGTATCTTCAATGATACACTGCATATTACGTTATATTATAAGATGTTTTCAATGATAAACTACTATATATTATAAGGTATTTTCAATGATGCACTGCATATTACGTTATACTATATGGTATTTTCAATGATACACTACAAATTACGATACATTAAAAGGTATTTTCAATGATACACTGCATATTACGTTATATCATAAAGTATTTTCAATGATACACTGCATATTACGTTATATTATAAGGTATTTTCAATGATACAGTGCATATTACGTTATATTATAAGGTATTTTCAATGATGCACTGCATATTACGTTATACTATATGGTATTTTCAATGATACACTACAAATTACGATATATTATAAGGTATTTTCAATGATACACTGCATATTACGTTGTATTATAAGGTATTTTCATTGATAGACTAGAATTACCATATATTCCAAGGTATTTTCAATGATACACTGCATATTACGTTATATTATAAGGTATTTTCAATGATGCACTGCATATTACGTTATACTATATGGTATTTTCAATGATACACTACAAATTACGATATATTATAAGGTATTTTCAATGATACACTGCATATTACGTTATATCATAAAGTATTTTCAATGATACACTGCATATTACGTTATATTATAAGGTATTTTCAATGATACAGTGCATATTACGTTATATTATAAGGTATTTTCAATGATACACTGCATATTACGTTGTATTATAAGGTATTTTCATTGATAGACTAGAATTACCATATATTCCAAGGTATTTTCAATGATACACTGCATATTACGTTTTATTATAAGGTATTTTCAATGATACACGGCATATTACGTTATATTATATGGTATTTTCAATGATACACTGCATATTACGTTATATTATAACGTATTTTCAATGATAAACTACATATTACGATATATTATATGGTATTTTCAATGATACACTGCATATTACGTTATATTATAAGGTATTTTCATTGATACACTACAAATTACCATATATTATAAGGTATTTTCAATGATACACTGCATATTACATTATATCATAAGGTATTTTCAATGATACACTGCATATTACGTTATATTATAAGGTATTTACAATGATACACTGCATATTACGTTATATCATAAGGTATTTTCAATGATACACTGCATATTACGTTGTATTATAAGGTATTTTCATTGATACACGGCATATTACGTTATACTATATGGTATTTTCAATGATACACTGCATATTACGTTATATCATAACGTATTTTCAATGATACACTGCATATTACGTTATATCATAAGGTATTTTCAATGATACACTGCATATTACGTTATATTATAAGGTATTTTCAATGATACACTGCATATTACGTTATATTATAAGGTACTTTCAATGATACACTGCATATTACGTTTTATTATAAGGTATTTTCAATGATACACTGCATATTACATTATATTATTAGGTATTTTCAAAGATACACTAAAAAATTACGATATATTATAAGGTATTTTCGATGATACACTGCATATTACGATATATTAGAAGGTATTTTGATTGATACAGTTCAAATTACCATATATTATAAGGTATTTTCAATGATATACTGCATATTACGTTATATCATAATGTATCTTCAATGATACACTGCATATTACGTTATATTATAAGATGTTTTCAATGATAAACTACTATATATTATAAGGTATTTTCAATGATGCACTGCATATTACGTTATACTATATGGTATTTTCAATGATACACTACAAATTACGATACATTAAAAGGTATTTTCAATGATACACTGCATATTACGTTATATCATAAAGTATTTTCAATGATACACTGCATATTACGTTATATTATAAGGTATTTTCAATGATACAGTGCATATTACGTTATATTATAAGGTATTTTCAATGATGCACTGCATATTACGTTATACTATATGGTATTTTCAATGATACACTACAAATTACGATATATAATAAGGTATTTTCAATGATACACTGCATATTACGTTGTATTATAAGGTATTTTCATTGATAGACTAGAATTACCATATATTCCAAGGTATTTTCAATGATACACTGCATATTACGTTATATTATAAGGTATTTTCAATGATGCACTGCATATTACGTTATACTATATGGTATTTTCAATGATACACTACAAATTACGATATATTATAAGGTATTTTCAATGATACACTGCATATTACGTTATATCATAAAGTATTTTCAATGATACACTGCATATTACGTTATATTATAAGGTATTTTCAATGATACAGTGCATATTACGTTATATTATAAGGTATTTTCAATGATACACTGCATATTACGTTGTATTATAAGGTATTTTCATTGATAGACTAGAATTACCATATATTCCAAGGTATTTTCAATGATACACTGCATATTACGTTTTATTATAAGGTATTTTCAATGATACACGGCATATTACGTTATATTATATGGTATTTTCAATGATACACTGCATATTACGTTATATTATAAGGTATTTTCATTGATACACTACAAATTACCATATATTATAAGGTATTTTCAATGATACACTGCATATTACATTATATCATAAGGTATTTTCAATGATACACTGCATATTACGTTATATTATAAGGTATTTACAATGATACACTGCATATTACGTTATATCATAAGGTATTTTCAATGATACACTGCATATTACGTTGTATTATAAGGTATTTTCATTGATACACGGCATATTACGTTATACTATATGGTATTTTCAATGATACACTGCATATTACGTTATATTATAACGTATTTTCAATGATAAACTACATATTACGATATATTATAAGGTATTTTCAATGAAACACTGCATATTAGGTTATACTATATGGTATTTTCAATGATACACTATAAATTACGATATATTATAAGGTATTTTCAATGATACACTTCATATTACGTTGTATTATAAGGTATTTTCATTGATAGACTAGAATTACCATATATTCTAAGGTATTTTCAATGATACACTGCATGTTACGTTTTATTATAAGGTATTTTCAATGATACACTGCATATTCCGTTGTATTATAAGGTATTTTCATTGATAGACTAGAATTACCATATATTCTAAGGTATTTTCAATGATACACTGCATATTACGTTTTATTATAAGGTATTTTCAATGATACACTGCATATTACGTTATATCATAAAGCATTTTCAATGATACACTGCATATTACGTTATATTATAAGGTATTTTCAATGATACTGTGCATATTACGTTATATTATAAGGTATTTTCAATGATGCACTGCATATTACGTTATACTATATGGTATTTTCAATGATACACTACAAATTACGATATATTATAAGGTATTTTCAATGATACACTGCATATTACGTTGTATTATAAGGTATTTTCAATGATACACTGCATATTACGTTTTATTATAAGGTATTTTCAATGATAAACTGCATATTACGTTATATTATAAGGTATTTTTAATGATACACTACAAATTACGATATATTACAAGGTATTTTCAATGATACACTGCATATTACGTTATATCATAAGGTACTTTCAATGATACACTGCATATTACGTTATATCATAAGGTATTTTCAATGATACACTGCATATTACGTTATATCATAAGGTATTTTCAATGATACAGTGCATATTACGTTATATTATAAGGTATTTTCAATGATGCACTGCATATTACGTTATACTATATGGTATATTCAATGATACACTACAAATTACGATATATTATAAGGTATTTTCAATGATACACTGCATATTACGTTGTATTATAAGGTATTTTCATTGATAGACTAGAATTACCATATATTCCAAGGTATTTTCAATGATACACTGCATATTACGTTTTATTATAAGGTATTTTCAATGATACACGGCATATTACGTTATATTATATGGTATTTTCAATGATACACTGCATATTACGTTATATTATAACGTATTTTCAATGATAAACTACATATTACGATATATTATATGGTATTTTCAATGATACACTGCATATTACGTTATATTATAAGGTATTTTCATTGATACACTACAAATTACCATATATTATAAGGTATTTTCAATGATACACTGCATATTACATTATATCATAAGGTATTTTCAATGATACACTGCATATTACGTTATATTATAAGGTATTTACAATGATACACTGCATATTACGTTATATCATAAGGAATTTTCAATGATACACTGCATATTACGTTGTATTATAAGGTATTTTCATTGATACACGGCATATTACGTTATACTATATGGTATTTTCAATGATACACTGCATATTACGTTATATCATAACGTATTTTCAATGATAAACTACATATTACGATATATTATAAGGTATTTTCAATGAAACACTGCATATTACGTTATACTATATGGTATTTTCAATGATACACTACAAATTACGATATAGTATAAGGTATTTTCAATGATACACTGCATATTACGTTGTATTATAAGGTATTTTCATTGATAGACTAGAATTACCATATATTCCAATGTATTTTCAATGATACACTGCATATTACGTTTTATTATAAGGTATTTTCAATGATACACTGCATATTACGTTATATTATAAGGTATTTTCAATGATACAGTGCATATTACGTTTTATTATAAGGTATTTTCAATGATACACTGCATATTACGTTGTATTATAAGGTATTTTCATTGATAGACTAGAATTACCATATATTCTAAGGTATTTTCAATGATACACTGCATATTACGTTTTATTATAAGGTATTTTCAATGATACACTGCATATTACGTTATATCATAAAGCATTTTCAATGATACACTGCATATTACGTTACATTATAAGGTATTTTCAATGATACAGTGCATATTACGTTATATTATAAGGTATTTTCAATGATGCACTGCATATTACGTTATACTATATGGTATTTTCAATGATACACTACAAATTACGATATATTATAAGGTATTTTCAATGATACACTGCATATTACGTTGTATTATAAGGTATTTTCATTGATAGACTAGAATTACCATATATTCCAATGTATTTTCAATGATACACTGCATATTACGTTTTATTATAAGGTATTTTCAATGATACACTGCATATTACGTTATATTATAAGGTATTTTTAATGATACACTACAAATTACGATATATTACAAGGTATTTTCAATGATACACTGCATATTACGTTATATCATAAGGTACTTTCAATGATACACTGCATATTACGTTATATCATAAGGTATTTTCAATGATACACTGCATATTACGTTATACTATATGGTATTTTCAATGATACACTACAAATTACGATATATTACAAGGTATTTTCAATGATACACTGCATATTACGTTATATCATAAGGTATTTTCAATGATACACTGCATATTACGTTATATCATAAGGTATTTTCAATGATACACTGCATATTACGTTATATTATAAGGTATTTTCAATGATACAGTGCATATTACGTTTTATTATAAGGTATTTTCAATGATACACTGCATATTACGTTGTATTATAAGGTATTTTCATTGATAGACTAGAATTACCATATATTCTAAGGTATTTTCAATGATACACTGCATATTACGTTTTATTATAAGGTATTTTCAATGATACACTGCATATTACGTTATATCATAAAGCATTTTCAATGATACACTGCATATTACGTTACATTATAAGGTATTTTCAATGATACAGTGCATATTACGTTATATTATAAGGTATTTTCAATGATGCACTGCATATTACGTTATACTATATGGTATTTTCAATGATACACTACAAATTACGATATATTATAAGGTATTTTCAATGATACACTGCATATTACGTTGTATTATAAGGTATTTTCATTGATAGACTAGAATTACCATATATTCCAAGGTATTTTCAATGATATACTGCATATTACGTTTTATTATAAGGTATTTTCAATGATAAACTGCATATTACGTTATATTATAAGGTATTTTTAATGATACACTACAAATTACGATATATTACAAGGTATTTTCAATGATACACTGCATATTACGTTATATCATAAGGTACTTTCAATGATACACTGCATATTACGTTATATCATAAGGTATTTTCAATGATACACTGCATATTACGTTATACTATATGGTATTTTCAATGATACACTACAAATTACGATATATTACAAGGTATTTTCAATGATACACTGCATATTACGTTATATCATAAGGTATTTTCAATGATACACTGCATATTACGTTATATCATAAGGTATTTTCAATGATACACTGCATATTACGTTATATTATAAGGTATTTTCAATGATGCACTGCATATTACGTTATACTATATGGTATTTTTAATGATACACTACAAATTACGATATATTACAAGGTATTTTCAATGATACACTGCATATTACGTTATATCATAAGGTACTTTCAATGATACACTGCATATTACGTTATATCATAAGGTATTTTCAATAATACACTGCATATTACGTTATATTATAAGGTATTTTCAATGATACACTGCATATTACGTTATATTATAAGGTATTTTCAATGATACACTGCATATTACGTTATACTATATGGTATTTTCAATGATACACTACAAATTACGATATATTACAAGGTATTTTCAATGATACACTGCATATTACGTTATATCATAAGGTATTTTCAATGATACACTGCATATTACGTTATATCATAAGGTATTTTCAATGATACACTGCATATTACGTTATATTATAAGGTATTTTCAATGATGCACTGCATATTACGTTATACTATATGGTATTTTTAATGATACACTACAAATTACGATATATTACAAGGTATTTTCAATGATACACTGCATATTACGTTATATCATAAGGTACTTTCAATGATACACTGCATATTACGTTATTTCATAAGGTATTTTCAATGATACACTGCATATTACGTTATATTATAAGGTATTTTCAATGATACACTGCATATTACGTTATATTATAAGGTATTTTCAATGATGCACTGCATATTACGTTATACTATATGGTATTTTCAATGATACACTACAAATTACGATATATTATAAGGTATTTTCAATGATACACTGCATATTACGTTATATCATAAAGTATTTTCAATGATACACTGCATATTACGTTATATTATAAGGTATTTTCAATGATACAGTGCATATTACGTTATATTATAAGGTATTTTCAATGATGCACTGCATATTACGTTATACTATATGGTATTTTCAATGATACACTACAAATTACGATATATTATAAGGTATTTTCAATGATACACTGCATATTACGTTGTATTATAAGGTATTTTCATTGATAGACTAGAATTACCATATATTCCAAGGTATTTTCAATGATACACTGCATATGACGTTATATTATAAGATGTTTTCAATGATACACTGCATATTACGTTATATTATGAGGTATTTTCGTTGATACATTACAAATTACCATATATTATAAGGTATTTTCAATGATACACTGCATATTACGTTATATCATAAGGTACTTTCAATGATACACTGCATATTACGTTATATCATAAGGTATTTTCAATGACACACTGCATATTACGTAATATTACAAGGTATTTTCAATGATACACTGCATATTTCGTTATATTATATGGTATTTTCAATGATGCACTGCATATTACGTTATACTATATGGTATTTTCAATGATACACTACAAATTACGTTTTATTATAAGGTATTTTCAATGATACACGGCATATTACGTTGTATTATAAGGTTTTTTCATTGATAGACTAGAATTACCATATATTCTAAGGTATTTTCAATGATACACTTCATATTACGTTTTATTATAAGGTATTTTCAACGATACACTGCATATTACGTTATATTATATGGTATTTTCAATGATACACTGCATATTACGTTATATAATAAAGTATTTTCAATGATAAACTATATATTACGATGTATTATATGGTATTTTCAATGATACACTGCATATTACGTTATATTATAAGGTATTTTCATTGATACACTACAAATTACCATATATTATAAGGTATTTTCAATGATACACTGCATATTACATTATATCATAAGGTATTTTCAATGATACACTGCATATTACGTTATATTATAAGGTATTTTCAATGATACACTGCATATGACGTTATATTATAAGATGTTTTCAATGATACACTGCATATTACGTTATATTATGAGGTATTTTCAATGATACACTGCATATGACGTTATATTATAAGATGTTTTCAATGATACACTGCATATTACGTTATATTATGAGGTATTTTCAATGATACACTGCATATTACGTTATATTATAAGGTATTTTTAATGATACACTACAAATTACGATATATTATAAGGTATTTTCAATGATACACTGCATATTACGTTATATTATAACGTATTTTCAATGATACACTACAAATTACGATATATTATAAGGTATTTTCGATGATACACTGCATTTTACGATATATTAGAAGGTATTTTGATTGATACAGTTCAAATTACCATATATTATAAGGTATTTTCAATGATATACTGCACATTACGTTATATCATAAGGTATTTTCAATGATACACTGCATATTACGTTATATTATAAGATGTTTTCAATGATAAACTACTATATATTATAAGGTATTTTCAATGATTCACTGCATATTACGTTTTATTATAAGGTATTTTCAATGATACACTGCATATTACGTTATATTATAAGGTATTTTCAATGATACACTGCATATTACGTTATATTATAAGGTATTTTCAATGATGCACTGCATATTACGTTATACTATATGGTATTTTCAATGATACACTACAAATTACGATATATTATGAGGTATTTTCAATGATACACTGCATATTACGTTATATCATAAGGTACTTTCAATGATACACTGCATATTACGTTATATCATAAGGTATTTTCAATGATACACTGCATATTACGTTATATCATAAGGTATTTTCAATGATACACTGCATATTACGTTATATTATAAGGTATTTTCAATGATACACTACAAATTACGATATATTATAAGGTATTTTCAATGATACACTGCATATTACGTTGTATTATAAGGTATTTTCATTGATAGACTAGAATTACCATATATTCTAAGGTATTTTCAATGATACACTGCATATTACGTTTTATTATAAGGTATTTTCAATGATACACTGCATATTACGTTATATCATAAAGTATTTTCAATGATACACTGCATATTACGTTATATTATAAGGTATTTTCAATGATACAGTGCATATTACGTTATATTATAAGGTATTTTCAATGATGCACTGCATATTACGTTATACTATATGGTATTTTCAATGATACACTACAAATTACGATATATTATAAGGTATTTTCAATGATACATTGCATATTACGTTGTATTATAAGGTATTTTCATTGATAGACTAGAATTACCATATATTCCAAGGTATTTTCAATGATACACTGCATATTACGTTTTATTATAAGGTATTTTCAATGATACACGGCATATTACGTTATATTATATGGTATTTTCAATGATACACTGCATATTACGTTATATTATAACGTATTTTCAATGATAAACTACATATTACGATATATTATATGGTATTTTCAATGATACACTGCATATTACGTTATATTATAAGGTATTTTCATTGATACACTACAAATTACCATATATTATAAGGTATTTTCAATGATACACTGCATATTACATTATATCATAAGGTATTTTCAATGATACACTGCATATTACGTTATATTATAAGGTATTTACAATAATACACTGCATATTACGTTATATCATAAGGTATTTTCAATGATACACTGCATATTACGTTGTATTATAAGGTATTTTCATTGATACACGGCATATTACGTTATACTATATGGTATTTTCAATGATACACTGCATATTACGTTATATTATAACGTATTTTCAATGATAAACTACATATTACGATATATTATAAGGTATTTTCATTGATACACGGCATATTACGTTATACTATATGGTATTTTCAATGATACACTGCATATTACGTTATATTATAACGTATTTTCAATGATAAACTACATATTACGATATATTATAAGGTATTTTCAATGAAACACTGCATATTACGTTATACTATATGGTATTTTCAATGATACACTACAAATTACGATATATTATAAGGTATTTTCAATGATACACTTCATATTACGTTGTATTATAAGGTATTTTCATTGATAGACTAGAATTACCATATATTCTAAGGTATTTTCAATGATACACTGCATATTACGTTTTATTATAAGGTATTTTCAATGATACACGGCATATTACGTTATACTATATGGTATTTTCAATGATACACTGCATATTACGTTATATTATAACGTATTTTCAATGATAAACTACATATTACGATATATTATATGGTATTTTCAATGAAACACTGCATATTACGTTATATTATAAGGTATTTTCATTGATACACTACAAATTACCATATATTATAAGGTATTTTCAATGATACACTGCATATTACATTATATCATAAGGTATTTTCAATGATACACTTCATATTACGTTTTATTATAAGGTATTTTCAATGATACACTGCATATTACGTTATATTATATGGTATTTTCAATGATACACTGCATATTACGTTATATTATAAAGTATTTTCAATAATAAACTATATATTACGATATATTATATGGTATTTTCAATGATACACTGCATATTACATTATATCATAAGATATTTTCAATGATACACTGCATATTACGTTATAGTATAAGGTATTTTCAATGATACACTGCATATGACGTTATATTATAAGTTGTTTTCAATGATACACTGCATATTACGTTATATTATGAGGTATTTTCGTTGATACATTACAAATTACCATATATTATAAGGTATTTTCAATGATACACTGCATATTACGTTATATTATAAGGTATTTTCAATGATACACTGCATATTACGTTATATTATAAGGTATTTTCAATGATGCACTGCATATTACGTTATACTATATGGTATTTTCAATGATACACTACAAATTACGATATATTATGAGGTATTTTCAATGATACACTGCATATTACGTTATATCATAAGGTACTTTCAATGATACACTGCATATTACGTTATATCATAAGGTATTTTCAATGATACACTGCATATTACGTTATATCATAAGGTATTTTCAATGATACACTGCATATTACGTTATATTATAAGGTATTTTCAATGATACACTACAAATTACGATATATTATAAGGTATTTTCAATGATACACTGCATATTACGTTGTATTATAAGGTATTTTCATTGATAGACTAGAATTACCATATATTCTAAGGTATTTTCAATGATACACTGCATATTACGTTTTATTATAAGGTATTTTCAATGATACACTGCATATTACGTTATATCATAAAGTATTTTCAATGATACACTGCATATTACGATATATTATAAGGTATTTTCAATGATACACTGCATATTACGTTGTATTATAAGGTATTTTCATTGATAGACTAGAATTACCATATATTCTAAGGTATTTTCAATGATACACTGCATATTACGTTTTATTATAAGGTATTTTCAATGATACACTGCATATTACGTTATATTATAAGGTATTTTCAATGATACACTGCATATTACGTTATATTATAAGGTATTTTCAATGATACAGTGCATATTACGTTTTATTATAAGGTATTTTCAATGATACACTGCATATTACGTTGTATTATAAGGTATTTTCATTGATAGACTAGAATTACCATATATTCTAAGGTATTTTCAATGATACACTGCATATTACGTTTTATTATAAGGTATTTTCAATGATACACTGCATATTACGTTGTATTATAAGGTATTTTCATTGATAGACTAGAATTACCATATATTCTAAGGTATTTTCAATGATACACTGCATATTACGTTTTATTATAAGGTATTTTCAATGATACACTGCATATTACGTTATATTATAAGGTATTTTCAATGATACACTGCATATTACGTTATATTATAAGGTATTTTCAATGATACAGTGCATATTACGTTTTATTATAAGGTATTTTCAATGATACACTGCATATTACGTTGTATTATAAGGTATTTTCATTGATAGACTAGAATTACCATATATTCTAAGGTATTTTCAATGATACACTGCATATTACGTTTTATTATAAGGTATTTTCAATGATACACTGCATATTACGTTATATCATAAAGCATTTTCAATGATACACTGCATTTTACGTTATATTATAAGGTATTATCAATGATACAGTGCATATTACGTTATATTATAAGGTATTTTCAATGATGCACTGCATATTACGTTATACTATATGGTATTTGCAATGATACACTACAAATTACGATATATTATAAGGTATTTTCAATGATACACTGCATATTACGTTGTATTATAAGGTATTTTCATTGATAGACTAGAATTACCATATATTCCAAGGTATTTTCAATGATACACTGCATATTACGTTTTATTATAAGGTATTTTCAATGATACACGTCATATTACGTTATATTATATGGTATTTTCAATGATACACTGCATATTACGTTATATTATAACGTATTTTCAATGATAAACTACATATTACGATATATTATATGGTATTTTCAATGATACACTGTATATTACGTTATATCATAATGTATCTTCAATGATACACTGCATATTACGTTATATTATAAGATGTTTTCAATGATAAACTACTATATATTATAAGGTATTTTCAATGATGCACTGCATATTACGTTATACTATATGGTATTTTCAATGATACACTACAAATTACGATATATTATAAGGTATTTTCAATGATACACTGCATATTACGTTGTATTATAAAGTATTTTCATTGATAGACTAGAATTACCATATATTCTAAGGTATTTTCAATGATACACTGCATATTACGTTTTATTATAAGGTATTTTCATTGATACACTACAAATTACCATATATTATAAGGTATTTTCAATGATACACTGCATATTACGTTATATCATAAGGTATTTTCAATGATACACTGCATATTACGTTATATTATAAGGTATTTTCAATGATACACTGCATATTACGTTATATTATAAGGTATTTTCAATGATACACTGCATATTACGTTTTATTATAAGGTATTTTCAATGATACACTGCATATTACGTTATATTATAAGGTATTTTCATTGATACACTACAAATTACCATATATTATAAGGTATTTTCAATGATACACTGCATATTACATTATATCATAAGGTATTTTCAATGATACACTGCATATTACGTTATATTATAAGGTATTTACAATGATACACTGCATATTACGTTATATCATAACGTATTTTCAATGATACACTGCATATTACGTTATATCATAAGGTATTTTCAATGATACACTGCATATTACGTTATATTATATGGTATTTTCAATGATACACTGCATATTACGTTATATTATAAGGTATTTTCAATGATACACTGCATATTACGTTTTATTATAAGGTATTTTCAATGATGCACTGCATATTACGTTATACTATATGGTATTTTCAATGATACACTACAAATTACGATATATTATAAGGTATTTTCAATGATACACTGCATATTACGTTGTACTATAAAGTATTTTCATTGATTGACTAGAATTACCATATATTCTAAGGTATTTTCAATGATACACTGCATATTACGTTTTATTATAAGGTATTTTCATTGATACACTACAAATTACCATATATTATAAGGTATTTTCAATGATACACTGCATATTACATTATATCATAAGGTATTTTCAATGATACACAGCATATTACGTTTTATTATAAGGTATTTTCAATGATACACTGCATATTACGTTATATCATAATGTATCTTCAGTGATACACTGCATATTACGTTATATTATAAGATGTTTTCAATGATACACTACAAATTACGATATATTATAAGGTATTTTCAATGATACACTGTATATTACGTTGTATTATAAGGTATTTTCATTGATAGACTAGAATTACCATATATTCTAAGGTATTTTCAATGATACACAGCATATTACGTTTTATTATAAGGTTTTTTCATTGATAGACTAGAATTACCATATATTCTAAGGTATTTTCAATGATACACTGCATATTACGTTTTATTATAAGGTATTTTCAATGATTCACTGCATATTACGTTATATTATATGATATTTTCAATGATACACTGCATATTACGTTATATTATAAAGTATTTTCAATGATAAACTATATATTACGATATATTATATGGTATTTTCAATGATACACTGCATATTACGTTATATTATAAGGTATTTTCATTGATACACTACAAATTACCATATATTATAAGGTATTTTCAATGATACACTGCATATTACATTATATCATAAGGTATTTTCAATGATACACTGCATATTACGTTATATTATAAGGTATTTTCAATGATACACTGCATTTTACGTTATATTATAAGGTATTTTCAATGATACACTACAAATTACGATATATTATAAGGTATTTTCGATGATACACTGCATATTACGATATATTAGAAGGTATTTTGATTGATACAGTTCAAATTACCATATATTATAAGGTATTTTCGATGATACACTGCATATTACGATATATTAGAAGGTATTTTGATTGATACAGTTCAAATTACCATATATTATAAGGTATTTTCAATGATACACTGCATATTACGTTATATTATAAGGTATTTTCAATGATACACTGCATATTACGTTATATCATAAGGTATTTTCAATGATAGACTGCATATTACGTTATGTTATAAGGTATTTTCAATGATACACTGCATATTACGTTATATCATAAGGTATTTTCATTGATAGACTAGAATTACCATATATTCTAAGGTATTTTCAATGATACACTGCATATTACGTTTTATTCCAAGGTATTTTCAATGATACACTGCATATTACGTTTTATTATAAGGTATTTTCAATGATACACGGCATATTACGTTATATTATATGGTATTATCAATGATACACTGCATATTACGTTATATTATAAGGTATTTTCAATGATACACTGCATATTACGTTATATCATAAGGTACTTTCAATGATACACTGCATATTACGTTATATCATAAGGTATTTTCAATGATACACTGCATAGTACGTTATATTATAAGGTATTTTCAATGATACACTGCATATTACGTTATATCATAAGGTATTTTCAATGATACACGGCATATTACGTTATATTATAAGGTATTTTCAATGATACACTGCATATTACGTTATATTATAAGGTATTTTCAATGATACACTACATATTACGATATATTATAAGGTATTTTCGATGATACACTGCATATTACGATATATTAGAAGGTATTTTGATTGATACAGTTCAAATTACCATATATTATAAGGTATTTTCAATGATACACTGCATATTACGTTATATCATAAGGTATTTTCAATGATAAAGTGCATATTACGTTATATTATAAGATGTTTTCAATGATAAACTACTATATTTTATAAGGTATTTTCAATGATACACTGCATATTACGTTATATTATAACGTATTTTCAATGATAAACTACATATTACGATATATTATATGGTATTTTCAATGATACACTACAAATTACGATATATTATAAGGTATTTTCATTGATACACTACAAATTACCATATATTATAAGGTATTTTCAATGATACACTGCATATTACATTATATCATAAGGTATTTTCAATGATACACTCCATATTACGTTATATTATAAGGTATTTTCAATGATAGACTGCATATTACGTTATGTTATAAGGTATTTTCAATGATACACTGCATATTACGTTATATCATAAGGTATTTTCAATGATACACTGCATATTACGTTATATTATAAGGTATTTTCAATGATACACTGCATATTACGTTATATTATAAGGTATTTTCAATGATGCACTGCATATTACGTTATACTGTAAGGTATTTTCAATGATACACTGCATATTACGTTATATTATAAGGTGTTTTCAATGATAAACTACTATATATTATAAGGTATTTTCAATGATTCACTGCATATTACGTTTTATTATAAGGTATTTTCAATGATACACTGCATATTACGTTATATTATAAGGTATTTTCAATGATACACTGCATATTACGTTATATTATAAGGTATTTTCAATGATGCACTGCATATTACGTTATACTATATGGTATTTTCAATGATACACTACAAATTACGATATATTATGAGGTATTTTCAATGATACACTGCATATTACGTTATATCATAAGGTACTTTCAATGATACACTGCATATTACGTTATATCATAAGGTATTTTCAATGATACTGTGACGTTCGTCACCACAGTCCGTCCTGCTCTTACAAGCCCAGGCCGTTCCTGTGGTATATTTTTAAGGGGCCTGCCCCTCATTCATACGCCACTATTTCAAATCTCACAAGAATAAAGTTTCAAGGGACCGTTTCCCTATTGATACGGTCCGTTCCAGTCTAGTGAACCCACTACGTCGCAACCCCCACCAGAAGTCGAAATCATCGAGACAGCGGATCAAATCGATCATTAGTAGTCGACAGTCCGAACCGACAACACCATTCCTGCACCTGAATTATTTCACGAAATACGATAAGGACATAGTCTGAGAACAGAATTATTTCACGAAATACGATAAGAACATAGTCTGAGAACTGAATTATTTCACGAAATACGATAAAGGACATAGTCTCAGAACAGAATTATTTCACGAAATACGATAAGGACATAGTCTCAGAACAGAATTATTTCACAAAATACGATAAAGGACTTAGACGCAGGAACGTCGATCCACCTCCAGTGATCCACTACCCCTTCCACTGGAACAACTTGACATGTGATTGGGACTACCCCCTTCCACCAACGTTGGACTATAAGGGAAGCAGCTGGACACCTACGGAGTCAGTTGAATTCAGGAATCAGTCGAAAGCAGTTGAACTCAGGAATCAGTCGAAAGCAGTTGAACTCAGGGATCAGTCGAAACCAGTTGAATTCAGGAATCAGTCGAAAGCAGTTGAAGTCAGAAGTCAGTCGAAGTCAGTCGAAGTCAGGAGTCAGTCGAAGTCAGGAGTCAGTCGAAGTCACGAGTCAGCTGAAGTCTGAAGTCAGAATTCTCCGGTGCACCATCCAGTGCAACGACTGTTCGCGTTCACTTTCCTCAATCCAACCTTTTAACCATTTACCTACTTCCATCATTCTCGATGATGAAACCGAGAGCACTTTGAACTATTTGTAGTTCTGGAACTCAAACTGAGAGGATACACCACCTCCTTCCTAATCCCCTTATACGTCGATATTGCTGCGTGCGGACCAGCACAGAATAAATTCATTTGCGTGTGCGAACGTGCGTGTATCAAGAACCTTAGTCGTGAGAGGAGTCGCCAACCACTTTTTCTCCCCTGTCCTATACCTACACGTTCGAGCACGGCGGACTGGATCTAGCCTCTCGAGCTCCCCCACTACCACATTCCTGGCGGACTGGGTCCAGCCGTTTGTGCGTCCTTCAATTTCCCTCGAACTAGGCGGACTGGGTCTAGCCGTTCGAGTTCCCTCACCTACCACAATCTTGGCGGACTAGGTCTAGCCGTTTGTGAAGTCTCCAATTTTCCTCGAACTAGGCGGACTGGGTCCAGCCGTTCGACCTACCGTACCCACCCACAATCTTGGCGGACTTGGTCCAGCCGTTTGCGTGTGCGTACTCCAATTCACGGCCCAGGCGGACTAGGTCCAGCCGACCGGGGATCCCATCCCGACATTCTCTCTCTGACGACGGAACGACGTAACTCGTCCTACGTCGCAACGAACCGTAAACATCGAAATAAATTCGCACGCGTAAAAACGTAACGTCTTCGCGGACCCCGCGTGAGACGTAACAAATTGGTGACAGCTCGGTGGGATTTGAATTGCTCAACGGAGCACCCACAATTGCCGCAATTCATATAATTTTCCGCTCACACGATGTCTCAGCATTCAGAGCGAAGCAACAGCGTACCAGAGGAACCGATTCCTCCTGTCGAGGATCCAACGAGGGAGATTACCCTGTTGGAACAATTTAAAGAGATGCTACTCAAGCACCAAGAACTACTCGCCAAGCACAATGTACCTGTTCCAGTTCCCGAGGTCAAACTTGAACCTGCGTCGAATCTCACTGTCATCGAGGGGATGGCTAAACAATTAAGAAAGATGCAGTCAATTATCGAAAAACTGGGAGGCCCAGCAAACTCCCACGTATCCGATCACACCTCGACGTCTGAAACCCCGAACCCACTGCATAAAATCGTGGAAAAGACGGATTATTATTCATCCCGCGAGTATGGACGAATTACACTGAAAGACGCAGTAGAAACCGTTCCCCACTTCGATGGAGGAAACATTACAGTTTTTCAATTCGCACGAGCATGCAAGCGGGCTCGCGAACTGCTACCCGCCAAAGCGGAACCAAATCTAGCAAAACTCCTGCGCAACAGACTCAAGGGACATGCGGCCCTGGCTGTCGAAGATCAAACACATAATTCCGTAGACGAGCTAATAAACCGGCTAAGATACGTCTTCGCCCCCTCGAAAACTCCTAACCATTACCGCGGCGAACTAGCGAACATCATAAAAGAGCCCAGAGAACACATCCTCGACTACATAACGCGAGCCAAAGACTTGAATTCCGCTATTGTCGACGGCGAAAGGGAGCGTTATGGAAGTTTGACCGACAAACATGTCAGCGATATAGACGACCTTACTCTGGACTCCTTCCTGGACGGGTTACCTCCCGACATGAGAACCCGAATCCGACACGAAGGCTGTTTCGGCTTAGCCGAAACCTTCGATTCCGCAATCCAGATAACTAAAGAAATGGAAAGAGATGAGCGAAGATTTTCGACGACTCCACGAACGTCACAGCTCACATGTCAAATTTGTCTAAGGCCGGGGCATGAGGCCCGTACCTGCCGCAACCATGGACAATACCGCGGTCCCTCCCAGGATGCTCGAGGTCAAATCACTCGTTGGCCAGATCCGCCACGTCGCGCCGCCAACAACGACGCGACCAGCACACCTACAAGTCGTCTAATGGATCTAAAGATCTGTACATACTGCAAAATCCCGGGCCACCTAATCTCCGAGTGTAGGAAACGAGCCTACAATAATCAACGGTTCCAGGGAAACGAGAACCGCCCACGAGAACCCCCGAGCGCGCCTCGTGGAGCACCCCCACAGCAGACGCGCTCCGCACTTCCGATAATCGCGGAACGAGAAGACCAGGACAAGCACGAATGTGTACAGTCCAATTAAAACCGGCTCGACTCGTACCTGCAGTCATGCTACATTCTGTCGACCTAAACGAAGCGACAGAAGCTATGGTCGACACAGGATCGGAAATCAATATAATCAAACAAAAATCATTGGTCGAACCCGAGTTAATCAATACCCAAGAAAGGGTGATTATTACAGGTATTACCAACCACACCATCACCACCCTTGGCACGTTCGAATTGAACATTTTCAATCACAAGGTGATATTTCATGTCGTCACCGACGATCTACCAATTCCCCAAAATAGCATAATTGGCTCAGAATTTTTTCGAAACCAATCCGTCGACATTGTCTATTCGGAAAGTTGCCTCCGTTTCCACGGTACCACCATACCATTCCTTAATCGTGAACCGATCACGCTACCTGCTAGATCGAAAACGGTCATCCCCATACACATCCTGAATCCAAATCTTGGCGAAGGCTACGTGCCGCGTCAAAACCTCGGCGAAGGAGTCCATTTAGGACACGCCATAATTAAATCAAAGCAAGGAAAAGCTTATCTCCCCGCAGTCAATACAACCAATCAAAGTATTGTACTGCAAGAACCCAACATCGAACTCGAGGAGTTCGAAGAACCCTCACTAATTCCTCTTTCGCATACCCCTTCTATTTCTCCCACCACAGTGCACCCACCTACTAAATCTTTACTAAATCCAGGTGCGCTGTGCGTCCAATCTCAACCCCCTCCAAAAGCATGCGAATCCAATTCTACACTCCCACCTCGCATGTCGGAGTCCCCTTCTAAAGAGTCCAAGCTGATTCTACCTACCCCCAAAACCTGCAAAAAGGAATCCTCTGAGGCCACTTCGAATTCTAATTCATTATTCCCTTGCCATCATATTCGTCAACATGCGAAACCTCTAATATCCCCCGATACAAATCCCCGTGGAAACGACCGTATATCCGCAATCATGCAACATCTAAATACGGAGCACTTGAACCCCGAAGAAAGAAACAGTGTCGGAAATCTTGTTGATCAATACAACACGATATTTCATTTACCCGAAAGCCAACTCGGCCACACCGACGCAATAACGCATCGAATTACGACAACAGATGATCGTCCTATAAACGTGAAACAATATCGTTTCCCACCAATTCACAAAGAGGAGATTAACAAACAAGTAAACGAACTGCTCGACAACGATATCATACAACCATCGATATCTCCCTACAATTCTCCTATCTGGATCGTCCCCAAAAAACCAGGACCAGATGGACAAAAGAAACGGCGAATGGTAATCGATTACCGATTATTAAATTTCAAAAAAAAAAAAAAGGGTGCAAACAAATGTTCATTTAATTTATTTTTATTTTTATTTCCTTGACAATCCCCATTTTTCGGACACACGCCACATACAATTATTATTTTCTATTTTGGCGTCCGACTCAACACGAACTATATATTTTGTTTTACTCTTATTTCCCACCTTCCCTCCACTTTCAAAAAAAAAAAAAGTGTAAAATTTATTTTTCTACGAAAAAGAAAATTTTTCCTTTTTTTTTCCCCGAGGGGTGACGTGTGACGTTCGTCACCACAGTCTGTCCTGCTCTTACAAGCCCAGGCCGTTCCTGTGGTATATTTTTAAGGGGCCTGCCCCTCATTCATACGCCACTATTTCAAATCTCACAAGAATAAAGTTTCAAGGGACCGTTTCCCTATTGATACGGTCCGTTCCAGTCTAGTGAACCCACTACGTCGCAACCCCCACCAGAAGTCGAAATCATCGAGACAGCGGATCAAATCGATCATTAGTAGTCGACAGTCCGAACCGACAACACCATTCCTGCACCTGAATTATTTCACGAAATACGATAAGGACATAGTCTGAGAACAGAATTATTTCACGAAATACGATAAGAACATAGTCTGAGAACTGAATTATTTCACGAAATACGATAAAGGACATAGTCTCAGAACAGAATTATTTCACGAAATACGATAAGGACATAGTCTCAGAACAGAATTATTTCACAAAATACGATAAAGGACTTAGACGCAGGAACGTCGATCCACCTCCAGTGATCCACTACCCCTTCCACTGGAACAACTTGACATGTGATTGGGACTACCCCCTTCCACCAACGTTGGACTATAAGGGAAGCAGCTGGACACCTACGGAGTCAGTTGAATTCAGGAATCAGTCGAAAGCAGTTGAACTCAGGAATCAGTCGAAAGCAGTTGAACTCAGGGATCAGTCGAAACCAGTTGAATTCAGGAATCAGTCGAAAGCAGTTGAAGTCAGAAGTCAGTCGAAGTCAGTCGAAGTCAGGAGTCAGTCGAAGTCAGGAGTCAGTCGAAGTCACGAGTCAGCTGAAGTCTGAAGTCAGAATTCTCCGGTGCACCATCCAGTGCAACGACTGTTCGCGTTCACTTTCCTCAATCCAACCTTTTAACCATTTACCTACTTCCATCATTCTCGATGATGAAACCGAGAGCACTTTGAACTATTTGTAGTTCTGGAACTCAAACTGAGAGGATACACCACCTCCTTCCTAATCCCCTTATACGTCGATATTGCTGCGTGCGGACCAGCACAGAATAAATTCATTTGCGTGTGCGAACGTGCGTGTATCAAGAACCTTAGTCGTGAGAGGAGTCGCCAACCACTTTTTCTCCCCTGTCCTATACCTACACGTTCGAGCACGGCGGACTGGATCTAGCCTCTCGAGCTCCCCCACTACCACATTCCTGGCGGACTGGGTCCAGCCGTTTGTGCGTCCTTCAATTTCCCTCGAACTAGGCGGACTGGGTCTAGCCGTTCGAGTTCCCTCACCTACCACAATCTTGGCGGACTAGGTCTAGCCGTTTGTGAAGTCTCCAATTTTCCTCGAACTAGGCGGACTGGGTCCAGCCGTTCGACCTACCGTACCCACCCACAATCTTGGCGGACTTGGTCCAGCCGTTTGCGTGTGCGTACTCCAATTCACGGCCCAGGCGGACTAGGTCCAGCCGACCGGGGATCCCATCCCGACATTCTCTCTCTGACGACGGAACGACGTAACTCGTCCTACGTCGCAACGAACCGTAAACATCGAAATAAATTCGCACGCGTAAAAACGTAACGTCTTCGCGGACCCCGCGTGAGACGTAACAATACACTGCATATTACGTTATATCATAAGGTATTTTCAATGATACACTGCATATTACGTTATATTATAAGGTATTTTCAATGATACACTACAAATTACGATATATTATAAGGTATTTTCAATGATACACTGCATATTACGTTGTATTATAAGGTATTTTCATTGATAGACTAGAATTACCATATATTCTAAGGTATTTTCAATGATACACTGCATATTACGTTTTATTATAAGGTATTTTCAATGATACACTGCATATTACGTTATATCATAAAGTATTTTCAATGATACACTGCATATTACGTTATATTATAAGGTATTTTCAATGATACAGTGCATATTACGTTATATTATAAGGTATTTTCAATGATGCACTGCATATTACGTTATACTATATGGTATTTTCAATGATACACTACAAATTACGATATATTATAAGGTATTTTCAATGATACATTGCATATTACGTTGTATTATAAGGTATTTTCATTGATAGACTAGAATTACCATATATTCCAAGGTATTTTCAATGATACACTGCATATTACGTTTTATTATAAGGTATTTTCAATGATACACGGCATATTACGTTATATTATATGGTATTTTCAATGATACACTGCATATTACGTTATATTATAACGTATTTTCAATGATAAACTACATATTACGATATATTATATGGTATTTTCAATGATACACTGCATATTACGTTATATTATAAGGTGTTTTCATTGATACACTACAAATTACCATATATTATAAGGTATTTTCAATGATACACTGCATATTACATTATATCATAAGGTATTTTCAATGATACACTGCATATTACGTTATATTATAAGGTATGTACAATGATACACTGCATATGACGTTATATTATAAGATGTTTTCAATGATACACTGCATATTACGTTATATTATGAGGTATTTTCAATGATGCACTGCATATTACGTTATATTATAAGGTATTTTTAATGATACACTACAAATTACGATATATTATATGGTATTTTCAATGATACACTGCATATTACGTTATATTATATGGTATTTTCAATGATGCACTGCATATTACGTTATACTATATGGTATTTTCAATGATACACTACAAATTACGTTTTATTATAAGGTATTTTCAATGATACACGGCATATTACGTTGTATTATAAGGTTTTTTCATTGATAGACTAGAATTACCATATATTCTAAGGTATTTTCAATGATACACTTCATATTACGTTTTATTATAAGGTATTTTCAACGATACACTGCATATTACGTTATATTATATGGTATTTTCAATGATACACTGCATATTACGTTATATTATAAAGTATTTTCAATGATAAACTATATATTACGATATATTATATAGTATTTTCAATGATACACTGCATATTACGTTATATTATAAGGTATTTTCATTGATACACTACAAATTACCATATATTATAAGGTATTTTCAATGATACACTGCATATTACATTATATCATAAGGTATTTTCAATGATACACTGCATATTACGTTATATTATAAGGTATTTTCAATGATACACTGCATATGACGTTATATTATAAGATGTTTTCAATGATACACTGCATATTACGTTATATTATGAGGTATTTTCAATGATACACTGCATATTACGTTATATTATAAGGTATTTTTAATGATACACTACAAATTACGATATATTATAAGGTATTTTCAATGATACACTGCATATTACGTTATATTATAACGTATTTTCAATGATACACTACAAATTACGATATATTATAAGGTATTTTCGATGATACACTGCATTTTACGATATATTAGAAGGTATTTTGATTGATACAGTTCAAATTACCATATATTATAAGGTATTTTCAATGATATACTGCACATTACGTTATATCATAAGGTATTTTCAATGATACACTGCATATTACGTTATATTATAAGATGTTTTCAATGATAAACTACTATATATTATAAGGTATTTTCAATGATACACTGCATATTACGTTTTATTATAAGGTATTTTCAATGATACACTGCATATTACGTTATATTATAAGGTATTTTCAATGATACACTGCATATTACGTTATATTATAAGGTATTTTCATTGATAGACTAGAATTACCATATATTCCAAGGTATTTTCAATGATACACTGCATATTACGTTTTATTATAAGGTATTTTCAATGATACACGGCATATTACGTTATATTATATGGTATTTTCAATGATACACTGCATATTACGTTATATTATAACGTATTTTCAATGATAAACTACATATTACGATATATTATATGGTATTTTCAATGATACACTGCATATTACGTTATATTATAAGGTATTTTCACTGATACACTACAAATTACCATATATTATAAGGTATTTTCAATGATACACTGCATATTACATTATATCATAAGGTATTTTCAATGATACACTGCATATTACGTTATATTATAAGGTATTTACAATAATACACTGCATATTACGTTATATCATAAGGTATTTTCAATGATACACTGCATATTACGTTGTATTATAAGGTATTTTCATTGATACACGGCATATTACGTTATACTATATGGTATTTTCAATGATACACTGCATATTACGTTATATTATAACGTATTTTCAATGATAAACTACATATTACGATATATTATAAGGTATTTTCATTGATACACGGCATATTACGTTATACTATATGGTATTTTCAATGATACACTGCATATTACGTTATATTATAACGTATTTTCAATGATAAACTACATATTACGATATATTATAAGGTATTTTCAATGAAACACTGCATATTACGTTATACTATATGGTATTTTCAATGATACACTGCATATTACGTTATATTATAACGTATTTTCAATGATAAACTACATATTACGATATATTATATGGTATTTTCAATGAAACACTGCATATTACGTTATATTATAAGGTATTTTCATTGATACACTACAAATTACCATATATTATAAGGTATTTTCAATGATACACTGCATATTACATTATATCATAAGGTATTTTCAATGATACACTTCATATTACGTTTTATTATAAGGTATTTTCAATGATACACTGCATATTACGTTATATTATATGGTATTTTCAATGATACACTGCATATTACGTTATATTATAAAGTATTTTCAATAATAAACTATATATTACGATATATTATATGGTATTTTCAATGATACACTGCATATTACATTATATCATAAGATATTTTCAATGATACACTGCATATTACGTTATATTATAAGGTATTTTCAATGATACACTGCATATGACGTTATATTATAAGTTGTTTTCAATGATACACTGTATATTACGTTATATTATGAGGTATTTTCGTTGATACATTACAAATTACCATATATTATAAGGTATTTTCAATGATACACTGCATATTACGTTATATTATAAGGTATTTTCAATGATACACTGCATATTACGTTATATTATAAGGTATTTTCAATGATGCACTGCAATATTACGTTATATTATAAGGTATTTTCATTGATACACTACAAATTACCATATATTATAAGGTATTTTCAATGATACACTGCATATTACATTATATCATAAGGTATTTTCAATGATACACTGCATATTACGTTATATTATAAGGTAATTACAATAATACACTGCATATTACGTTATATCATAAGGTATTTTCAATGATACACTGCATATTACGTTGTATTATAAGGTATTTTCATTGATACACGGCATATTACGTTATACTATATGGTATTTTCAATGATACACTGCATATTACGTTATATTATAACGTATTTTCAATGATAAACTACATATTACGATATATTATAAGGTATTTTCATTGATACACGGCATATTACGTTATACTATATGGTATTTTCAATGATACACTGCATATTACGTTATATTATAACGTATTTTCAATGATAAACTACATATTACGATATATTATAAGGTATTTTCAATGAAACACTGCATATTACGTTATACTATATGGTATTTTCAATGATACACTGCATATTACGTTATATTATAACGTATTTTCAATGATAAACTACATATTACGATATATTATATGGTATTTTCAATGAAACACTGCATATTACGTTATATTATAAGGTATTTTCATTGATACACTACAAATTACCATATATTATAAGGTATTTTCAATGATACACTGCATATTACATTATATCATAAGGTATTTTCAATGATACACTTCATATTACGTTTTATTATAAGGTATTTTCAATGATACACTGCATATTACGTTATATTATATGGTATTTTCAATGATACACTGCATATTACGTTATATTATAAAGTATTTTCAATAATAAACTATATATTACGATATATTATATGGTATTTTCAATGATACACTGCATATTACATTATATCATAAGATATTTTCAATGATACACTGCATATTACGTTATATTATAAGGTATTTTCAATGATACACTGCATATGACGTTATATTATAAGTTGTTTTCAATGATACACTGTATATTACGTTATATTATGAGGTATTTTCGTTGATACATTACAAATTACCATATATTATAAGGTATTTTCAATGATACACTGCATATTACGTTATATTATAAGGTATTTTCAATGATACACTGCATATTACGTTATATTATAAGGTATTTTCAATGATGCACTGCATATTACGTTATACTATATGGTATTTTCAATGATACACTACAAATTACGATATATTATGAGGTATTTTCAATGATACACTGCATATTACGTTATATCATAAGGTACTTTCAATGATACACTGCATATTACGTTATATCATAAGGTATTTTCAATGATACACTGCATATTACGTTTATATCATAAGGTATTTTCAATGATACACTGCATATTACGTTATATTATAAGGTATTTTCAATGATACACTACAAATTACGATATATTACAAGGTATTTTCAATGATACACTGCATATTACGTTTGTATTATAAGGTATTTTCATTGATAGACTAGAATTACCATATATTCTAAGGTATTTTCAATGATACACTGCATATTACGTTTTATTATAAGGTATTTTCAATGATACACTGCATATTACGTTATATCATAAAGTATTTTCAATGATACACTGCATATTACGTTATATTATAAGGTATTTTCAATGATACAGTGCATATTACGTTATATTATAAGGTATTTTCAATGATGCACTGCATATTACGTTATACTATATGGTATTTTCAATGATACACTACAAATTACGATATATTATAAGGTATTTTCAATGATAAACTACATATTACGATATATTATATGGTATTTTCAATGATACACTGCATATTACGTTATATTATAAGGTGTTTTCATTGATACACTACAAATTACCATATATTATAAGGTATTTTCAATGATACACTGCATATTACATTATATCATAAGGTATTTTCAATGATACACTGCATATTACGTTATATTATAAGGTATGTACAATGATACACTGCATATGACGTTATATTATAAGATGTTTTCAATGATACACTGCATATTACGTTATATTATGAGGTATTTTCAATGATGCACTGCATATTACGTTATATTATAAGGTATTTTTAATGATACACTACAAATTACGATATATTATAAGGTATTTTCAATGATACACTGCATATTACGTTATATTATAAGGTATTTTTAATGATACACTACAAATTACGATATATTACAAGGTATTTTCAATGATACACTGCATATTACGTTATATCATAAGGTATTTTCAATGATACACTGCATATTACGTTATATTATAAGGTATTTTCAATGATACACTGCATATTACGTTATATATAAGGTATTTTCAATGATGCACTGCATATTACGTTATACTATATGGTATTTTCATTGATACACTACAAATTACGATATATTATAAGGTATTTTCAATGATACACTGCATATTACGTTATATCATAAAGTATTTTCAATGATACACTGCATATTACGTTATATTATAAGGTATTTTCAATGATACAGTGCATATTACGTTATATTATAAGGTATTTTCAATGATGCACTGCATATTACGTTATACTGTATGGTATTTTCAATGATACACTACAAATTACGATATATTATAAGGTATTTTCAATGATACACTGCATATTACGTTGTATTATAAGGTATTTTCATTGATAGACTAGAATTACCATATATTCCAAGGTATTTTCAATGATACACTGCATATTACGTTTTATTATAAGGTATTTTCAATGATACACGGCATATTACGTTATATTATATGGTATTTTCAATGATACACTGCATATTACGTTATATTATAACGTATTTTCAATGATAAACTACATATTACGATATATTATATGGTATTTTCAATGATACACTGCATATTACGTTATATTATAAGGTATTTTCATTGATACACTACAAATTACCATATATTATAAGGTATTTTCAATGGTACACTGCATATTACATTATATCATAAGGTATTTTCAATGATACACTGCATATTACGTTATATTATAAGGTATTTACAATGATACACTGCATATTACGATATATTATATGGTATTTTCAATGATACACTGCATATTACGTTATATTATAAGGTATTTTCATTGATACACTACAAATTACCATATATTATAAGGTATTTTCAATGGTACACTGCATATTACATTATATCATAAGGTATTTTCAATGATACACTGCATATTACGTTATATTATAAGGTATTTACAATGATACACTGCATATTACGTTATATCATAAGGTATTTTCAATGATACACTGCATATTACGTTGTATTATAAGGTATTTTCATTGATACACTACAAATTACCATATATTATAAGGTATTTTCAATGATACACTGCATATTACATTATATCATAAGGTATTTTCAATGATACACTGCATACTACGTTATATTATAAGGTATTTACAATGATACACTGCATATTACGTTGTATTATAAGATATTTTCATTGATACACTACAAATTACCATATATTATAAGGTATTTTCCATGATACACTGCATATTACATTATATCATAAGGTATTTTCAATGATACACTGCATATTACGTTATATCATAAGGTATTTTCAATGATACACTGCATATTACGTTATATTATAAGGTATTTTCAATGATACACTGCATATTACGTTATATTATAAGGGTATTTTCAATGATACACTGCATATTACGTTTTATTATAAGGTATTTTCAATGATACACTGCATATTACGTTATATTATAAGGTATTTTCATTGATACACTACAAATTACCATATATTATAAGGTATTTTCAATGATACACTGCATATTACATTATATCATGAGGTATTTTCAATGATACACTGCATATTACGTTATATTATAAGGTATTTACAATGATACACTGCATATTACGTTATATCATAACGTATTTTCAATGATACACTGCATATTACGTTATATCATAAGGTATTTTCAATGATACACTGCATATTACGTTATATTATATGGTATTTTCAATGATACACTGCATATTACGTTATATTATAAGGTATTTTCAATGATACACTGCATATTACGTTTTTATTATAAGGTATTTTCAATGATACACTGCATATTACATTATATTATTAGGTATTTTCAATGATACACTAAAAAATTACGATATATTATAAGGTATTTTCGATGATACACTGCATATTACGATATATTAGAAGGTATTTTGATTGATACAGTTCAAATTACCATATATTATAAGGTATTTTCAATGATATACTGCATATTACGTTATATCATAATGTATCTTCAATGATACACTGCATATTACGTTATATTATAAGATGTTTTCAATGATAAAGAACTATATATTATAAGGTATTTTCAATGATGCACTGCATATTACGTTATACTATATGGTATTTTCAATGATACACTACAAATTACGATATATTATAAGGTATTTTCAATGATACACTGCATATTACGTTGTATTATAAGGTATTTTCATTGATAGACTAGAATTACCATATATTCTAAGGTATTTTCAATGATACACTGCATATTACGTTTTATTATAAGGTATTTTCAATGATACACTGCATATTACGTTATATTATAAGGTATTTTCAATGATACACTGCATATTACGTTATATTATAAGGTATTTTCAATGATACAGTGCATATTACGTTTTATTATAAGGTATTTTCAATGATACACTGCATATTACGTTGTATTATAAGGTATTTTCATTGATAGACTAGAATTACCATATATTCTAAGGTATTTTCAATGATACACTGCATATTACGTTTTATTATAAGGTATTTTCAATGATACACTGCATATTACGTTGTATTATAAGGTATTTTCATTGATAGACTAGAATTACCATATATTCTAAGGTATTTTCAATGATACACTGCATATTACGTTTTATTATAAGGTATTTTCAATGATACACTGCATATTACGTTATATTATAAGGTATTTTCAATGATACACTGCATATTACGTTATATTATAAGGTATTTTCAATGATACAGTGCATATTACGTTTTATTATAAGGTATTTTCAATGATACACTGCATATTACGTTGTATTATAAGGTATTTTCATTGATAGAGTAGAATTACCATATATTCTAAGGTATTTGCAATGATACACTGCATATTACGTTTTATTATAAGGTATTTTCAATGATACACTGCATATTACGTTATATCATAAAGCATTTTCAATGATACACTGCATTTTACGTTATATTATAAGGTATTATCAATGATACAGTGCATATTACGTTATATTATAAGGTATTTTCAATGATGCACTGCATATTACGTTATACTATATGGTATTTGCAATGATACACTACAAATTACGATATATTATAAGGTATTTTCAATGATACACTGCATATTACGTTGTATTATAAGGTATTTTCATTGATAGACTAGAATTACCATATATTCCAAGGTATTTTCAATGATACACTGCATATTACGTTTTATTATAAGGTATTTTCAATGATACACGTCATATTACGTTATATTATATGGTATTTTCAATGATACACTGCATATTACGTTATATTATAACGTATTTTCAATGATAAACTACATATTACGATATATTATATGGTATTTTCAATGATACACTGTATATTACGTTATATCATAATGTATCTTCAATGATACACTGCATATTACGTTATATTATAAGATGTTTTCAATGAATAAACTACTATATATTATAAGGTATTTTCAATGATGCACTGCATATTACGTTATACTATATGGTATTTTCAATGATACACTACAAATTACGATATATTATAAGGTATTTTCAATGATACACTGCATATTACGTTGTATTATAAAGTATTTTCATTGATAGACTAGAATTACCATATATTCTAAGGTATTTTCAATGATACACTGCATATTACGTTTTATTATAAGGTATTTTCATTGATACACTACAAATTACCATATATTATAAGGTATTTTCAATGATACACTGCATATTACGTTATATCATAAGGTATTTTCAATGATACACTGCATATTACGTTATATTATAAGGTATTTTCAATGATACACTGCATATTACGTTATATTATAAGGTATTTTCAATGATACACTGCATATTACGTTTTATTATAAGGTATTTTCAATGATACACTGCATATTACGTTATATTATAAGGTATTTTCATTGATACACTACAAATTACCATATATTATAAGGTATTTTCAATGATACACTGCATATTACATTATATCATAAGGTATTTTCAATGATACACTGCATATTACGTTATATTATAAGGTATTTACAATGATACACTGCATATTACGTTATATCATAACGTATTTTCAATGATACACTGCATATTACGTTATATCATAAGGTATTTTCAATGATACACTGCATATTACGTTATATTATATGGTATTTTCAATGATACACTGCATATTACGTTATATTATAAGGTATTTTCAATGATACACTGCATATTACGTTTTATTATAAGGTATTTTCAATGATGCACTGCATATTACGTTATACTATATGGTATTTTCAATGATACACTACAAATTACGATATATTATAAGGTATTTTCAATGATACACTGCATATTACGTTGTACTATAAAGTATTTTCATTGATTGACTAGAATTACCATATATTCTAAGGTATTTTCAATGATACACTGCATATTACGTTTTATTATAAGGTATTTTCATTGATACACTACAAATTACCATATATTATAAGGTATTTTCAATGATACACTGCATATTACATTATATCATAAGGTATTTTCAATGATACACAGCATATTACGTTTTATTATAAGGTATTTTCAATGATACACTGCATATTACGTTATATCATAATGTATCTTCAGTGATACACTGCATATTACGTTATATTATAAGATGTTTTCAATGATACACTACAAATTACGATATATTATAAGGTATTTTCAATGATACACTGCATATTACGTTGTATTATAAGGTATTTTCATTGATAGACTAGAATTACCATATATTCTAAGGTATTTTCAATGATACACAGCATATTACGTTTTATTATAAGGTTTTTTCATTGATAGACTAGAATTACCATATATTCTAAGGTATTTTCAATGATACACTGCATATTACGTTTTATTATAAGGTATTTTCAATGATTCACTGCATATTACGTTATATTATATGATATTTTCAATGATACACTGCATATTACGTTATATTATAAAGTATTTTCAATGATAAACTATATATTACGATATATTATATGGTATTTTCAATGATACACTGCATATTACGTTATATTATAAGGTATTTTCATTGATACACTACAAATTACCATATATTATAAGGTATTTTCAATGATACACTGCATATTACATTATATCATAAGGTATTTTCAATGATACACTGCATATTACGTTATATTATAAGGTATTTTCAATGATACACTGCATTTTACGTTATATTATAAGGTATTTTCAATGATACACTACAAATTACGATATATTATAAGGTATTTTCGATGATACACTGCATATTACGATATATTAGAAGGTATTTTGATTGATACAGTTCAAATTACCATATATTATAAGGTATTTTCAATGATACACTGCATATTACGTTATATCATAAGGTATTTTCAAAGATAAAGTGCATATTACGTTATATTATAAGATGTTTTCAATGATAAACTACTATATTTTATAAGGTATTTTCAATGATACACTGCATATTACGTTATATTATAAGGTATTTTTATTGATACACTACAAATTACGATATATTATAGGGTATTTTCAATGATACACTGCATATTACGTTATATTATAAGGTATTTTCAATGATACACTGCATATTACGTTATATCATAAGGTATTTTCAATGATAGACTGCATATTACGTTATGTTATAAGGTATTTTCAATGATACACTGCGTATTACGTTATATCATAAGGTATTTTCAATGATACACTGCATATTACGTTATATTATAAGGTATTTTCAATGATGCACTGCATATTACGTTATACTGTAAGGTATTTTCAATGATACACTGCATATTACGTTATATTATAAGGTATTTTCAATGATGCACTGCATATTACGTTATACTATATGGTATTTTCAATGATACACTACAAATTACGATATATTATAAGGTATTTTCAATGATACACTGCATATTAAGTTGTATTATAAGGTATTTTCATTGATAGACTAGAATTACCATATATTCTAAGGTATTTTCAATGATACACTGCATATTACGTTTTATTCCAAGGTATTTTCAATGATACACTGCATATTACGTTTTATTATAAGGTATTTTCAATGATACACGGCATATTACGTTATATTATATGGTATTATCAATGATACACTGCATATTACGTTATATTATAAGGTATTTTCAATGATACACTGCATATTACGTTATATCATAAGGTACTTTCAATGATTACACTGCATATTACGTTATATCATAAGGTATTTTCAATGATACACTGCATAGTACGTTATATTATAAGGTATTTTCAATGATACACTGCATATTACGTTATATCATAAGGTATTTTCAATGATACACGGCATATTACGTTATATTATAAGGTATTTTCAATGATACACTGCATATTACGTTATATTATAAGGTATTTTCAATGATACACTACAAATTACGATATATTATAAGGTATTTTCGATGATACACTGCATATTACGATATATTAGAAGGTATTTTGATTGATACAGTTCAAATTACCATATATTATAAGGTATTTTCAATGATACACTGCATATTACGTTATATCATAAGGTATTTTCAATGATAAAGTGCATATTACGTTATATTATAAGATGTTTTCAATGATAAACTACTATATTTTATAAGGTATTTTCAATGATACACTGCATATTACGTTATATTATAACGTATTTTCAATGATAAACTACATATTACGATATATTATATGGTATTTTCAATGATACACTACAAATTACGATATATTATAAGGTATTTTCATTGATACACTACAAATTACCATATATTATAAGGTATTTTCAATGATACACTGCATATTACATTATATCATAAGGTATTTTCAATGATACACTCCATATTACGTTATATTATAAGGTATTTTCAATGATAGACTGCATATTACGTTATGTTATAAGGTATTTTCAATGATACACTGCATATTACGTTATATCATAAGGTATTTTCAATGATACACTGCATATTACGTTATATTATAAGGTATTTTCAATGATACACTGCATATTACGTTATATTATAAGGTATTTTCAATGATGCACTGCATATTACGTTATACTGTAAGGTATTTTCAATGATACACTGCATATTACGTTATATTATAAGGTATTTTCAATGATGCACAGCATATTACGTTATACTATATGGTATTTTCAATGATACACTACAAATTACGATATATTATAAGGTATTTTCAATGATACACTGCATATTACGTTGTATTATAAGGTATTTTCATTGATAGACTAGAATTACCATATATTCTAAGGTATTTTCAATGATACACTGCATATTACGTTTTATTATAAGGTATTTTCATTGATACACTACAAATTACCATATATTATAAGGTATTTTCAATGATGCACTGCATATTACGTTATACTATATGGTATTTTCAATGATACACTACAAATTACGATATATTATAAGGTATTTTCAATGATACACTGCATAATACGTTGTATTATAAGGTTTTTTCATTGATAGACTAGAATTACCATACATTCTAAGGTATTTTCAATGATACACTGCATATTACGTTTTATTATAAGGTATTATCAATGATACACTGCATATTACGATATATTATATGGTATTTTCAATGATACACTGCATATTACGTTATATTATAAGGTATTTTCATTGATACACTACAAATTACCATATATTATAAGGTATTTTCAATGATACACTGCATATTACATTATATCATAAGGTATTTTCAATGATACACTGCATATTACGTTATATTATAAGGTATTTTCAATGATACAGTGCATATTACGTTATATTATAAGGTATTTTCAATGATGCACTGCATATTACGTTATACTATATGGTATTTTCAATGATACACTACAAATTACGATATATTATAAGGTATTTTCAATGATACACTGCATATTACGTTGTATTATAATGTATTTTCATTGATAGACTAGAATTACCATATATTCCAAGGTATTTTCAATGATACACTGCATATTACGTTTTATTATAAGGTATTTTCAATGATACACGGCATATTACGTTATATTATATGGTATTTTCAATGATACACTGCATATTACGTTATATTATAACGTGTTTACAATGATACACTGCATATTACGTTATATCATAAGGTATTTTCAATGATACACTGCATATTACGTTGTATTATAAGGTATTTTCATTGATAGACTAGAATTACCATATATTCTAAGGTATTTTCAATGATACACAGCATATTACGTTTTATTATAAGGTATTTTCAATGATACACTGCATATTACGTTATATCATAAGGTTTTTTCAATGATACAATGCATATTACGTTATATTATAAGGTATTTTCAATGATACACTGCATATTACGTTATATTATAAGGTATTTTCAATGATACACTGCATATTACGTTGTATTATAAGGTTTTTTCATTGATAGACTAGAATTACCATACATTCTAAGGTATTTTCAATGATACACTGCATATTACGTTTTATTATAAGGTATTATCAATGATACACTGCATATTACGTTATATTATATGGTATTTTCAATGATACACTGCATATTACGTTATATTATAAAGTATTTTCAATGATAAACTATATATTACGATATATTATATGGTATTTTCAATGATACACTGCATATTACGTTATATTATAAGGTATTTTCATTGATACACTACAAATTACCATATATTATAAGGTATTTTCAATGATACACTGCATATTACATTATATCATAAGGTATTTTCAATGATACACTGCATATTACGTTATATTATATGTATTTTCAATGATACACTGCAAATGACGTTATATTATAAGATGTTTTCAATGATACACTGCATATTACGTTATATTATGAGGTATTTTCAATGATGCACTGCATATTACGTTATACTATATGGTATTTTCAATGATACACTACAAATTACGATATATTATAAGGTATTTTCAATGATACACTGCATATTACGTTATATCATAAGTTATTTTCAATGATACACTGCATATTACGTTATATTATAAGGTATTTTCAATGATACACTGCATATTACGTTATATCATAAGGTATTTTCAATGATACACGGCATATTACGTTATATTATAAGGTATTTTCAATGATACACTGCATATTACGTTATATTATAAGGTATTTTCAATGATACACTACAAATTACGATATATTATAAGGTATTTTCGATGATACACTGCATATTACGATATATTAGAAGGTATTTTGATTGATACAGTTCAAATTACCATATATTATAAGGTATTTTCAATGATACACTGCATATTACGTTATATTATAAGGTATTTTCATTGATACACTACAAATTACCATATATTATAAGGTATTTTCAATGATACACTGCATATTACATTATATCATAAGGTATTTTCAATGATACACTGCATATTACGTTATATTATATGTATTTTCAATGATACACTGCAAATGACGTTATATTATAAGATGTTTTCAATGATACACTGCATATTACGTTATATTATGAGGTATTTTCAATGATGCACTGCATATTACGTTATACTATATGGTATTTTCAATGATACACTACAAATTACGATATATTATAAGGTATTTTCAATGATACACTGCATATTACGTTGTATTATAAGGTATTTTCATTGATAGACAAGAATTACCATATATTCTAAGGTATTTTCAATGATACACTGCATATTACGTTTTATTATAAGGTATTTTCAATGATACACTGCATATTACGTTTTATTATAAGGTATTTTCAATGATGCACTGCATATTACGTTATACTATATGGTATTTTCAATGATACACTACAAATTACGATATATTATAAGGTATTTTCAATGATACACTGCATATTACGTTATATTATTAGGTATTTTCAATGATACACTAAAAAATTACGATATATTATAGGGTATTTTCAATGATACACTACAAATTACGATGTATTATAAGGTATTTTCGATGATACACTGCATTTTACGATATATTAGAAGGTATTTTGATTGATACAGTTCAAATTACCATATATTATAAGGTATTTTCAATGATATACTGCACATTACGTTATATCATAAGGTATTTTCAATGATACACTGCATATTACGTTATATTATAAGATGTTTTCAATGATAAACTACTATATATTATAAGGTATTTTCAATGATGCACTGCATATTACGTTATACTATATGGTATTTTCAATGATACACTACAAATTACGATATATTATAAGGTATTTTCAATGATACACTGCATATTACGTTGTATTATAAGGTATTTTCATTGATAGACTAGAATTACCATATATTCTAAGGTATTTTCAATGATACACTGCATATTACATGTTATTATAAGGTACTTTCAATGATACACTGCATATTACGTTTTATTATAAGGTATTTTCAATGATACACTGCATATTACGTTTTATTATAAGGTATTTTCAATGATGCACTGCATATTACGTTATACTATATGGTATTTTCAATGATACACTACAAATTACGATATATTATAAGGTATTTTCGATGATACACTGCATATTACGATATATTAGAAGGTATTTTGATTGATACAGTTCAAATTACCATATATTATAAGGTATTTTCAATGATACACTGCATATTACGTTATATTATAAGGTATTTTCATTGATACACTACAAATTACCATATATTATAAGGTATTTTCAATGATACACTGCATATTACATTATATCATAAGGTATTTTCAATGATACACTGCATATTACGTTATATTATATGTATTTTCAATGATACACTGCAAATGACGTTATATTATAACATGTTTTCAATGATACACTGCATATTACGTTATATTATGAGGTATTTTCAATGATGCACTGCATATTACGTTATACTATATGGTATTTTCAATGATACACTACAAATTACGATATATTATAAGGTATTTTCAATGATACACTGCATATTACGTTGTATTATAAGGTATTTTCATTGATAGACAAGAATTACCATATATTCTAAGGTATTTTCAATGATACACTGCATATTACGTTTTATTATAAGGTATTTTCAATGATACACTGCATATTACGTTTTATTATAAGGTATTTTCAATGATGCACTGCATATTACGTTATACTATATGGTATTTTCAATGATACACTACAAATTACGATATATTATAAGGTATTTTCAATGATACACTGCATATTACGTTATATTATTAGGTATTTTCAATGATACACTAAAAAATTACGATATATTATAGGGTATTTTCAATGATACACTACAAATTACGATGTATTATAAGGTATTTTCGATGATACACTGCATTTTACGATATATTAGAAGGTATTTTGATTGATACAGTTCAAATTACCATATATTATAAGGTATTTTCAATGATATACTGCACATTACGTTATATCATAAGGTATTTTCAATGATACACTGCATATTACGTTATATTATAAGATGTTTTCAATGATAAACTACTATATATTATAAGGTATTTTCAATGATGCACTGCATATTACGTTATACTATATGGTATTTTCAATGATACACTACAAATTACGATATATTATAAGGTATTTTCAATGATACACTGCATATTACGTTGTATTATAAGGTATTTTCATTGATAGACTAGAATTACCATATATTCTAAGGTATTTTCAATGATACACTGCATATTACATGTTATTATAAGGTACTTTCAATGATACACTGCATATTACGTTTTATTATAAGGTATTTTCAATGATACACTGCATATTACGTTTTATTATAAGGTATTTTCAATGATGCACTGCATATTACGTTATACTATATGGTATTTTCAATGATACACTACAAATTACGATATATTATAAGGTATTTTCAATGATACACTGCATATTACGTTGTATTATAAGGTATTTTCATTGATAGACTAGAATTACCATATATTCTAAGGTATTTTCAATGATACACTGCATATTACGTTTTATTATAAGGTATTTTCAATGATACACTGCATATTCCGTTTTATTATAAGGTATTTTCAATGATGCACTGCATATTACGTTATACTAAATGGTATTTTCAATGATACACTACAAATTACGATATATTATAAGGTATTTTCAATGATACACTGCATATTACGATATATTATTAGGTATTTTCAATGATACACTAAAAAATTACGATATATTATAGGGTATTTTCAATGATACACTACAAATTACGATATATTATAAGGTATTTTCGATGATACACTGCATTTTACGATATATTAGAAGGTATTTTGATTGATACAGTTCAAATTACCATATATTATAAGGTATTTTCAATGATATACTGCACATTACGTTATATCATAAGGTATTTTCAATGATACACTGCATATTACGTTATATTATAAGATGTTTTCAATGATAAACTACTATATATTATAAGGTATTTTCAATGATGCACTGCATATTACGTTATACTAAATGGTATTTTCAATGATACACTACAAATTACGATATATTATAAGGTATTTTCAATGATACACTGCATATTACGTTATATTATTAGGTATTTTCAATGATACACTAAAAAATTACGATATATTATAGGGTATTTTCAATGATACACTACAAATTACGATATATTATAAGGTATTTTCGATGATACACTGCATTTTACGATATATTAGAAGGTATTTTGATTGATACAGTTCAAATTACCATATATTATAAGGTATTTTCAATGATATACTGCACATTACGTTATATCATAAGGTATTTTCAATGATACACTGCATATTACGTTATATTATAAGATGTTTTCAATGATAAACTACTATATATTATAAGGTATTTTCAATGATGCACTGCATATTACGTTATACTATATGGTATTTTCAATGATACACTACAAATTACGATATATTATAAGGTATTTTCAATGATACACTGCATATTACATGTTATTATAAGGTACTTTCAATGATACACTGCATATTACGTTATATTATAAGGTATTTTCATTGATACACTACAAATTACCATATATTATAAGGTATTTTCAATGATACACTGCATATTACATTATATCATAAGGTATTTTCAATGATACACTGCATATTACGTTATATTATATGTATTTTCAATGATACACTGCAAATGACGTTATATTATAAGATGTTTTCAATGATACACTGCATATTACGTTATATTATGAGGTATTTTCAATGATGCACTGCATATTACGTTATACTATATGGTATTTTCAATGATACACTACAAATTACGATATATTATAAGGTATTTTCAATGATACACTGCATATTACGTTATATCATAAGTTATTTTCAATGATACACTGCATATTACGTTATATTATAAGGTATTTTCAATGATACACTGCATATTACATTATATCATAAGGTATTTTCAATGATACACTGCATATTACGTTATATTATATGTATTTTCAATGATACACTGCAAATGACGTTATATTATAAGATGTTTTCAATGATACACTGCATATTACGTTATATTATGAGGTATTTTCAATGATGCACTGCATATTACGTTATACTATATGGTATTTTCAATGATACACTACAAATTACGATGTATTATAAGGTATTTTCGATGATACACTGCATTTTACGATATATTAGAAGGTATTTTGATTGATACAGTTCAAATTACCATATATTATAAGGTATTTTCAATGATATACTGCACATTACGTTATATCATAAGGTATTTTCAATGATACACTGCATATTACGTTATATTATAAGATGTTTTCAATGATAAACTACTATATATTATAAGGTATTTTCAATGATGCACTGCATATTACGTTATACTATATGGTATTTTCAATGATACACTACAAATTACGATATATTATAAGGTATTTTCAATGATACACTGCATATTACGTTGTATTATAAGGTATTTTCATTGATAGACTAGAATTACCATATATTCTAAGGTATTTTCAATGATACACTGCATATTACATGTTATTATAAGGTACTTTCAATGATACACTGCATATTACGTTTTATTATAAGGTATTTTCAATGATACACTGCATATTACGTTTTATTATAAGGTATTTTCAATGATGCACTGCATATTACGTTATACTATATGGTATTTTCAATGATACACTACAAATTACGATATATTATAAGGTGTTTTCAATGATACACTGCATATTACGTTGTATTATAAGGTATTTTCATTGATAGACAAGAATTACCATATATTCTAAGGTATTTTCAATGATACACTGCATATTACGTTTTATTATAAGGTATTTTCAATGATACACTGCATATTCCGTTTTATTATAAGGTATTTTCAATGATGCACTGCATATTACGTTATACTAAATGGTATTTTCAATGATACACTACAAATTACGATATATTATAAGGTATTTTCAATGATACACTGCATATTACGTTATATTATTAGGTATTTTCAATGATACACTAAAAAATTACGATACATTATAGGGTATTTTCAATGATACACTACAAATTACGATATATTATAAGGTATTTTCGATGATAAACTACTATATATTATAAGGTATTTTCAATGATGCACTGCATATTACGTTATACTATATGGTATTTTCAATGATACACTACAAATTACGATATATTATAAGGTATTTTCAATGATACACTGCATATTACATGTTATTATAAGGTACTTTCAATGATACACTGCATATTACGTTATATTATAAGGTATTTTCAATGTTACACTGCATATTACGTTATATTATAAGGTATTTTCATTGATACACTACAAATTACCATATATTATAAGGTATTTTCAATGATACACTGCATATTACATTATACCATAACGTATTTTCAATGATACACTGCATATTACGTTATATTATATGTATTTTCAATGATACACTGCAAATGACGTTATATTATAAGATGTTTTCAATGATACACTGCATATTACGTTATACTATGAGGTATTTTCAATGATGCACTGCATATTACGTTATACTATATGGTATTTTCAATGATACACTACAAATTACGATATATTATAAGGTATTTTCAATGATACACTGCATATTACGTTGTATTATAAGGTATTTTCAATGATACACTGCATATTACGTTATATTATAAGGTATTTTCAATGATACACTGCATATTACGTTATATCATAACGTATTTTCAATGATACACTGCATATTACGTTATATTATAAGGTATTTTCAATGATACACTGCATATTACGTTATATTATAAGGTATTTTCAATGATACACTGCATTTTACGATATATTAGAAGGTATTTTGATTGATACAGTTCAAATTACCATATATTATAAGGTATTTTCAATGATATACTGCACATTACGTTATATCATAAGGTATTTTCAATGATACACTGCATATTACGTTATATTATAAGATGTTTTCAATGACAAACTACTATATATTATAAGGTATTTTCAATGATGCACTGCATATTACGTTATACTATATGGTATTTTCAATGATACACTACAAATTACGATATATTATAAGGTATTTTCAATGATACACTGCATATTACGTTGTATTATAAGGTATTTTCATTGATAGACTAGAATTACCATATATTCTAAGGTATTTTCAATGATACACTGCATATTACATGTTATTATAAGGTACTTTCAATGATACACTGCATATTACGTTTTATTATAAGGTATTTTCAATGATACACTGCATATTACGTTTTATTATAAGGTATTTTCAATGATGCACTGCATATTACGTTATACTATATGGTATTTTCAATGATACACTACAAATTACGATATATTATAAGGTATTTTCAATGATACACTGCATATTACGTTGTATTATAAGGTATTTTCATTGATAGACAAGAATTACCATATATTCTAAGGTATTTTCAATGATACACTGCATATTACGTTTTATTATAAGGTATTTTCAATGATACACTGCATATTACGTTTTATTATAAGGTATTTTCAATGATGCACTGCATATTACGTTATACTATATGGTATTTTCAATGATACACTACAAATTACGATATATTATAAGGTATTTTCAATGATACACTGCATATTACGTTATATTATTAGGTATTTTCAATGATACACTAAAAAATTACGATATATTATAGGGTATTTTCAATGATACACTACAAATTACGATATATTATAAGGTATTTTCGATGATACACTGCATATTACGATATATTAGAAGGTATTTTGATTGATACAGTTCAAATTACCATATATTATAAGGTATTTTCAATGATATACTGCATATTACGTTATACTATATGGTATTTTCAATGATACACTACAAATTACGATATATTATAAGGTATTTTCAATGATACACTGCATATTACGTTGTATTATAAGGTATTTTCAATGATACACTGCATATTACGTTATATTATAAGGTATTTTCAATGATACACTGCATATTACGTTATATTATAAGGTATTTTCAATGATACACTGCATATTACGTTATATCATAAGGTATTTTCAATGATACACTGCATATTACGTAATATTACAAGGTATTTTCAATGATACACTGCATATTACGTTATATTATAAGGTATTTTCAATGATGCACTGCATATTACGTTATACTATATGGTATTTTCAATGATACACTACAAATTACGATATATTATAAGGTATTTTCAATGATACACTGCATATTACGTTGTATTATAAGGTTTTTTCATTGATAGACTAGAATTACCATATATTCTAAGGTATTTTCAATGATACACTGCATATTACGTTTTATTATAAGGTATTATCAATGATACACTGCATATTACGTTATATTATATGGTATTTTCAATGATACACTGCATATTACGTTATATTATAAAGTATTTTCAATGATAAACTATATATTACGATATATTATATGCTATTTTCAATGATACACTGCATATTACGATATATTATAAGGTATTTTCATTGATACACTACAAATTACCATATATTATAAGGTATTTTCAATGATACACTGCATATTACATTATATCATAAGGTATTTTCAATGATACACTGCATATTACGTTATATTATATGTATTTTCAATGATACACTGCAAATGACGTTATATTATAAGATGTTTTCAATGATACACTGCATATTACGTTATATCATAAGGTATTTTCAATGATACACTGCATATTACGTTATATTATAAGATGTTTTCAATGATAAACTACTATATATTATAAGGTATTTTCAATGATGCACTGCATATTACGTTATACTATATGGTATTTTCAATGATACACTACAAATTACGATATATTATAAGGTATTTTCAATGATACACTGCATATTACGTTGTATTATAAAGTATTTTCATTGATAGACAAGAATTACCATATATTCTAAGGTATTTTCAATGATACACTGCATATTACGTTTTATTATAAGGTATTTTCAATGATACACTGCATATTACGTTTTATTATAAGGTATTTTCAATGATGCACTGCATATTACGTTATACTATATGGTATTTTCAATAATACACTACAAATTACGATATATTATAAGGTATTTTCAATGATACACTGCATATTACGTTATATTATTAGGTATTTTCAATGATACACTAAAAAATTACGATATATTATAGGGTATTTTCAATGATACACTACAAATTACGATATATTATAAGGTATTTTCGATGATACACTGCATTTTACGATATATTAGAAGGTATTTTGATTGATACAGTTCAAATTACCATATATTATAAGGTATTTTCAATGATATACTGCATATTACGTTATACTATATGGTATTTTCAATGATACACTACAAATTACGATATATTATAAGGTATTTTCAATGACACACTGCATATTACGTTGTATTATAAGGTATTTTCAATGATACACTGCATATTACGTTATATTATAAGGTATTTTCAATGATACACTGCATATTACGTTATATTATAAGGTATTTTCAATGATACACTGCATATTACGTTATATCATAAGGTATTTTCAATGATACACTGCATATTACGTAATATTACAAGGTATTTTCAATGATACACTGCATATTACGTTATATTATAAGGTATTTTCAATGATACACTGCATATTACGTTGTATTATAAGGTATTTTCATTGATAGACTAGAATTACCATATATTCTAAGGTATTTTCAATGATACACTGCATATTACATGTTATTATAAGGTACTTTCAATGATACACTGCATATTACGTTTTATTATAAGGTATTTTCAATGATACACTGCATATTACGTTTTATTATAAGGTATTTTCATTGATACACTACAAATTACCATATATTATAAGGTATTTTCAATGATACACTGCATATTACATTATATCATAACGTATTTTCAATGATACACTGCATATTACGTTATATTATATGTATTTTCAATGATACACTGCAAATGACGTTATATTATAAGATGTTTTCAATGATACACTGCATATTACGTTATATTATGAGGTATTTTCAATGATGCACTGCATATTACGTTATACTATATGGTATTTTCAATGATACACTACAAATTACGATATATTATAAGGTATTTTCAATGATACACTGCATATTACGTTGTATTATAAGGTATTTTCAATGATACACTGCATATTACGTTATATTATAAGGTATTTTCAATGATACACTGCATATTACGTTATATCATAACGTATTTTCAATGATACACTGCATATTACGTTATATTATAAGGTATTTTCAATGATACACTGCATATTACGTTATATTATAAGGTATTTTCAATGATACACTGCATTTTACGATATATTAGAAGGTATTTTGATTGATACAGTTCAAATTACCATATATTATAAGGTATTTTCAATGATATACTGCACATTACGTTATATCATAAGGTATTTTCAATGATACACTGCATATTACGTTATATTATAAGATGTTTTCAATGATAAACTACTATATATTATAAGGTATTTTCAATGATGCACTGCATATTACGTTATACTATATGGTATTTTCAATGATACACTACAAATTACGATATATTATAAGGTATTTTCAATGATACACTGCATATTACGTTGTATTATAAGGTATTTTCATTGATAGACTAGAATTACCATATATTCTAAGGTATTTTCAATGATACACTGCATATTACATGTTATTATAAGGTACTTTCAATGATACACTGCATATTACGTTTTATTATAAGGTATTTTCAATGATACACTGCATATTACGTTTTATTATAAGGTATTTTCAATGATGCACTGCATATTACGTTATACTATATGGTATTTTCAATGATACACTACAAATTACGATATATTATAAGGTATTTTCAATGATACACTGCATATTACGTTGTATTATAAGGTATTTTCATTGATAGACAAGAATTACCATATATTCTAAGGTATTTTCAATGATACACTGCATATTACGTTTTATTATAAGGTATTTTCAATGATACACTGCATATTACGTTTTATTATAAGGTATTTTCAATGATGCACTGCATATTACGTTATACTATATGGTATTTTCAATGATACACTACAAATTACGATATATTATAAGGTATTTTCAATGATACACTGCATATTACGTTATATTATTAGGTATTTTCAATGATACACTAAAAAATTACGATATATTATAGGGTATTTTCAATGATACACTACAAATTACGATATATTATAAGGTATTTTCGATGATACACTGCATATTACGATATATTAGAAGGTATTTTGATTGATACAGTTCAAATTACCATATATTATAAGGTATTTTCAATGATATACTGCATATTACGTTATACTATATGGTATTTTCAATGATACACTACAAATTACGATATATTATAAGGTATTTTCAATGATACACTGCATATTACGTTGTATTATAAGGTATTTTCAATGAAACACTGCATATTACGTTATATTATAAGGTATTTTCAATGATACACTGCATATTACGTTATATTATAAGGTATTTTCAATGATACACTGCATATTACGTTATATCATAAGGTATTTTCAATGATACACTGCATATTACGTAATATTACAAGGTATTTTCAATGATACACTGCATATTACGTTATATTATAAGGTATTTTCAATGATACACTGCATATTACGTTATATCATAAGGTATTTTCAATGATACACTGCATATTACGTAATATTACAAGGTATTTTCAATGATACACTGCATATTACGTTATATTATAAGGTATTTTCAATGATACACTGCATATTACGTTGTATTATAAGGTATTTTCATTGATAGACTAGAATTACCATATATTCTAAGGTATTTTCAATGATACACTGCATATTACATGTTATTATAAGGTACTTTCAATGATACACTGCATATTACGTTATATTATAAGGTATTTTCAATGATACACTGCATATTACGTTTTATTATAAGGTATTTTCAATGATGCACTGCATATTACGTTATACTATATGGTATTTTCAATGATACACTACAAATTACGATATATTATAAGGTATTTTCAATGATACACTGCATATTACGTTGTATTATAAGGTATTTTCATTGATAGACAAGAATTACCATATATTCTAAGGTATTTTCAATGATACACTGCATATTACGTTTTATTATAAGGTATTTTCAATGATACACTGCATATTCCGTTTTATTATAAGGTATTTTCAATGATGCACTGCATATTACGTTATACTAAATGGTATTTTCAATGATACACTACAAATTACGATATATTATAAGGTATTTTCAATGATACACTGCATATTACGATATATTATTAGGTATTTTCAATGATACACTAAAAAATTACGATATATTATAGGGTATTTTCAATGATACACTACAAATTACGATATATTATAAGGTATTTTCGATGATACACTGCATTTTACGATATATTAGAAGGTATTTTGATTGATACAGTTCAAATTACCATATATTATAAGGTATTTTCAATGATATACTGCACATTACGTTATATCATAAGGTATTTTCAATGATACACTGCATATTACGTTATATTATAAGATGTTTTCAATGATAAACTACTATATATTATAAGGTATTTTCAATGATGCACTGCATATTACGTTATATCATAAGGTATTTTCAATGATACACTGCATATTACGTAATATTACAAGGTATTTTCAATGATACACTACAAATTACGATATATTATAAGGTATTTTCAATGATACACTGCATATTACGTTATATTATAAGGTATTTTCAATGATACACTGCATATTACGTTATATTATAAGGTATTTTCAATGATACACTGCATATTACGTTATATTATAAGGTATTTTCAATGATACACTGCATATTACGTTATATCATAAGGTATTTTCAATGATACACTGCATATTACGTAATATTACAAGGTATTTTCAATGATACACTGCATATTACGTTATATTATAAGGTATTTTCAATGATGCACTGCATATTACGTTATACTATATGGTATTTTCAATGATACACTACAAATTACGATATATTATAAGGTATTTTCAATGATACACTGCATATTACGTTTTATTATAAGGTATTATCAATGATACACTGCATATTACGTTATATTATATGGTATTTTCAATGATACACTGCATATTACGTTATATTATAAAGTATTTTCAATGATAAACTATATATTACGATATATTATATGGTATTTTCAATGATACACTGCATATTACGATATATTATAAGGTATTTTCATTGATACACTACAAATTACCATATATTATAAGGTATTTTCAATGATACACTGCATATTACATTATATCATAAGGTATTTTCAATGATACACTGCATATTACGTTATATTATATGTATTTTCAATGATACACTGCAAATGACGTTATATTATAAGATGTTTTCAATGATACACTGCATATTACGTTATATCATAAGGTATTTTCAATGATACACTGCATATTACGTTATATTATAAGATGTTTTCAATGATAAACTACTATATATTATAAGGTATTTTCAATGATGCACTGCATATTACGTTATACTATATGGTATTTTCAATGATACACTACAAATTACGATATATTATAAGGTATTTTCAATGATGCACTGCATATTACGTTGTATTATAAAGTATTTTCATTGATAGACAAGAATTACCATATATTCTAAGGTATTTTCAATGATACACTGCATATTACGTTTTATTATAAGGTATTTTCAATGATACACTGCATATTACGTTTTATTATAAGGTATTTTCAATGATGCACTGCATATTACGTTATACTATATGGTATTTTCAATGATACACTACAAATTACGATATATTATAAGGTATTTTCAATGATACACTGCATATTACGTTATATTATTAGGTATTTTCAATGATACACTAAAAAATTACGATATATTATAGGGTATTCTCAATGATACACTACAAATTACGATATATTATAAGGTATTTTCGATGATACACTGCATATTACGATATATTAGAAGGTATTTTGATTGATACAGTTCAAATTACCATATATTATAAGGTATTTTCAATGATATACTGCATATTACGTTATACTATATGGTATTTTCAATGATACACTACAAATTACGATATATTATAAGGTATTTTCAATGACACACTGCATATTACGTTGTATTATAAGGTATTTTCAATGATACACTGCATATTACGTTATATTATAAGGTATTTTCAATGATACACTGCATATTACGTTATATTATAAGGTATTTTCAATGATACACTGCATATTACGTTATATCATAAGGTATTTTCAATGATACACTGCATATTACGTAATATTACAAGGTATTTACAATGATACACTGCATATTACGTTATATTATAAGGTATTTTCAATGATGCACTGCATATTACGTTATACTATATGGTATTTTCAATGATACACTACAAATTACGATATATTATAAGGTATTTTCAATGATACACTGCATATTACGTTGTATTATAAGGTTTTTTCATTGATAGACTAGAATTACCATATATTCTAAGGTATTTTCAATGATACACTGCATATTACGTTTTATTATAAGGTATTATCAATGATACACTGCATATTACGTTATATTATATGGTATTTTCAATGATACACTGCATATTACGTTATATTATAAAGTATTTTCAATGATAAACTATATATTACGATATATTATATGGTATTTTCAATGATACACTGCATATTACGATATATTATAAGGTATTTTCATTGATACACTACAAATTACCATATATTATAAGGTATTTTCAATGATACACTGCACATTACATTATATCATAAGGTATTTTCAATGATACACTGCATATTACGTTATATTATATGTATTTTCAATGATACACTGCATATTACGTTATATTATGAGGTATTTTCAATGATGCACTGCATATTACGTTATATCATAAAGTATTTTCAATGATACACTGCATATTACGTTATATTATAAGATGTTTTCAATGATCAACTACTATATATTATAAGGTATTTTCAATGATACACTGCATATTACGTTGTATTATAAGGTTTTTTCATTGATAGACTAGAATTACCATATATTCTAAGGTATTTTCAATGATACACTGCATATTACGTTTTATTATAAGGTATTTTCAATGATACACTGCATATTACGTTATATTATAAAGTATTTTCAATGATAAACTATATATTACGATATATTATATGGTATTTTCAATGATACACTGCATATTACGTTATATTATAAGGTATTTTCATTGATACACTACAAATTACCATATATTATAAGGTATTTTCAATGATACACTGCATATTACATTATATCATAAGGTATTTTCAATGATACACTGCATATTACGTTATATTATAAGATGTTTTCAATGATAAACTACTATATATTATAAGGTATTTTCAATGATGCACTGCATATTACGTTATACTATATGGTATTTTCAATGATACACTACAAATTACGATATATTATAAGGTATTTTCAATGATACACTGCATATTACATGTTATTATAAGGTACTTTCAATGATACACTGCATATTACGTTATATTATAAGGTATTTTCAATGATACACTGCATATTACGTTATATTATAAGGTATTTTCATTGATACACTACAAATTACCATATATTATAAGGTATTTTCAATGATACACTGCATATTACATTATATCATAACGTATTTTCAATGATACACTGCATATTACGTTATATTATATGTATTTTCAATGATACACTGCAAATGACGTTATATTATAAGATGTTTTCAATGATACACTGCATATTACGTTATATTATGAGGTATTTTCAATGATGCACTGCATATTACGTTATACTATATGGTATTTTCAATGATACACTACAAATTACGATGTATTATAAGGTATTTTAAATGATACACTGCATATTACGTTGTATTATAAGGTATTTTCAATGATACACTGCATATTACGTTATATTATAAGGTATTTTCAATGATACACTGCATATTACGTTATATCATAAAGTATTTTCAATGATACACTGCATATTACGTTATATTATAAGGTATTTTCAATGATACACTGCATATTACGTTATATCATAAGGTATTTTCAATGATACACTGCATTTTACGATATATTAGAAGGTATTTTGATTGATACAGTTCAAATTACCATATATTATAAGGTATTTTCAATGATATACAGCACATTACGTTATATCATAAGGTATTTTCAATGATACACTGCATATTACGTTATATTATAAGATGTTTTCAATGATAAACTACTATATATTATAAGGTATTTTCAATGATGCACTGCATATTACGTTATACTATATGGTATTTTCAATGATACACTACAAATTACGATATATTATAAGGTATTTTCAATGATACACTGCATATTACGTTATATTATAAGGTATTTTCAATGATACACTAAAAAATTACGATATATTATAGGGTATTTTCAATGATACACTACAAATTACGATATATTATAAGGTATTTTCGATGATACACTGCATATTACGATATATTAGAAGGTATTTTGATTGATACAGTTCAAATTACCATATATTATAAGGTATTTTCAATGATATACTGCATATTACGTTATACTATATGGTATTTTCAATGATACACTACAAATTACGATATATTATAAGGTATTTTCAATGATACACTGCATATTACGTTGTATTATAAGGTATTTTCAATGAAACACTGCATATTACGTTATATTATAAGGTATTTTCAATGATACACTGCATATTACGTTATATTATAAGGTATTTTCAATGATACACTGCATATTACGTTATATCATAAGGTATTTTCAATGATACACTGCATATTACGTAATATTACAAGGTATTTTCAATGATACACTGCATATTACGTTATATTATAAGGTATTTTCAATGATACACTGCATATTACGTTATATCATAAGGTATTTTCAATGATACACTGCATATTACGTAATATTACAAGGTATTTTCAATGATACACTGCATATTACGTTTTATTATAAGGTATTTTCAATGATGCACTGCATATTACGTTATACTATATGGTATTTTCAATGATACACTACAAATTACGATATATTATAAGGTATTTTCAATGATACACTGCATATTACGTTATATTATTAGGTATTTTCAATGATACACTAAAAAATTACGATATATTATAGGGTATTTTCAATGATACACTACAAATTACGATATATTATAAGGTATTTTCGATGATACACTGCATTTTACGATATATTAGAAGGTATTTTGATTGATACAGTTCAAATTACCATATATTATAAGGTATTTTCAATGATATACTGCATATTACGTTATACTATATGGTATTTTCAATGATACACTACAAATTACGATATATTATAAGGTATTTTCAATGACACACTGCATATTACGTTGTATTATAAGGTATTTTCAATGAAACACTGCATATTACGTTATATTATAAGGTATTTTCAATGATACACTGCATATTACGTTATATTATAAGGTATTTTCAATGATACACTGCATATTACGTTATATCATAAGGTATTTTCAATGATACACTGCATATTACGTAATATTACAAGGTATTTTCAATGATACACTGCATATTACGTTATATTATAAGGTATTTTCAATGATACACTGCATATTACGTTATATCATAAGGTATTTTCAATGATACACTGCATATTACGTAATATTACAAGGTATTTTCAATGATACACTGCATATTACGTTATATTATAAGGTATTTTCAATGATACACTGCATATTACGTTGTATTATAAGGTATTTTCATTGATAGACTAGAATTACCATATATTCTAAGGTATTTTCAATGATACACTGCATATTACATGTTATTATAAGGTACTTTCAATGATACACTGCATATTACGTTATATTATAAGGTATTTTCAATGATACACTGCATATTACGTTTTATTATAAGGTATTTTCAATGATGCACTGCATATTACGTTATACTATATGGTATTTTCAATGATACACTACAAATTACGATATATTATAAGGTATTTTCAATGATACACTGCATATTACGTTGTATTATAAGGTATTTTCATTGATAGACTAGAATTACCATATATTCTAAGGTATTTTCAATGATACACTGCATATTACGTTTTATTATAAGGTATTTTCAATGATACACTGCATATTCCGTTTTATTATAAGGTATTTTCAATGATGCACTGCATATTACGTTATACTAAATGGTATTTTCAATGATACACTACAAATTACGATATATTATAAGGTATTTTCAATGATACACTGCATATTACGTTATATTATTAGGTATTTTCAATGATACACTAAAAAATTACGATATATTATAGGGTATTTTCAATGATACACTACAAATTACGATATATTATAAGGTATTTTCGATGATACACTGCATTTTACGATATATTAGAAGGTATTTTGATTGATACAGTTCAAATTACCATATATTATAAGGTATTTTCAATGATATACTGCACATTACGTTATATCATAAGGTATTTTCAATGATACACTGCATATTACGTTATATTATAAGATGTTTTCAATGATAAACTACTATATATTATAAGGTATTTTCAATGATGCACTGCATATTACGTTATATCATAAGGTATTTTCAATGATACACTGCATATTACGTAATATTACAAGGTATTTTCAATGATACACTACAAATTACGATATATTATAAGGTATTTTCAATGACACACTGCATATTACGTTATATTATAAGGTATTTTCAATGATACACTGCATATTACGTTATATTATAAGGTATTTTCAATGATACACTGCATATTACGTTATATTATAAGGTATTTTCAATGATACACTGCATATTACGTTATATCATAAGGTATTTTCAATGATACACTGCATATTACGTAATATTACAAGGTATTTTCAATGATACACTGCATATTACGTTATATTATAAGGTATTTTCAATGATGCACTGCATATTACGTTATACTATATGGTATTTTCAATGATACACTACAAATTACGATATATTATAAGGTATTTTCAATGATACACTGCATATTACGTTTTATTATAAGGTATTATCAATGATACACTGCATATTACGTTATATTATATGGTATTTTCAATGATACACTGCATATTACGTTATATTATAAAGTATTTTCAATGATAAACTATATATTACGATATATTATATGGTATTTTCAATGATACACTGCATATTACGATATATTATAAGGTATTTTCATTGATACACTACAAATTACCATATATTATAAGGTATTTTCAATGATACACTGCATATTACATTATATCATAAGGTATTTTCAATGATACACTGCATATTACGTTATATTATATGTATTTTCAATGATACACTGCAAATGACGTTATATTATAAGATGTTTTCAATGATACACTGCATATTACGTTATATCATAAGGTATTTTCAATGATACACTGCATATTACGTTATATTATAAGATGTTTTCAATGATAAACTACTATATATTATAAGGTATTTTCAATGATGCACTGCATATTACGTTATACTATATGGTATTTTCAATGATACACTACAAATTACGATATATTATAAGGTATTTTCAATGATGCACTGCATATTACGTTGTATTATAAAGTATTTTCATTGATAGACAAGAATTACCATATATTCTAAGGTATTTTCAATGATACACTGCATATTACGTTTTATTATAAGGTATTTTCAATGATACACTGCATATTACGTTTTATTATAAGGTATTTTCAATGATGCACTGCATATTACGTTATACTATATGGTATTTTCAATGATACACTACAAATTACGATATATTATAAGGTATTTTCAATGATACACTGCATATTACGTTATATTATTAGGTATTTTCAATGATACACTAAAAAATTACGATATATTATAGGGTATTCTCAATGATACACTACAAATTACGATATATTATAAGGTATTTTCGATGATACACTGCATTTTACGATATATTAGAAGGTATTTTGATTGATACAGTTCAAATTACCATATATTATAAGGTATTTTCAATGATATACTGCATATTACGTTATACTATATGGTATTTTCAATGATACACTACAAATTACGATATATTATAAGGTATTTTCAATGATACACTGCATATTACGTTGTATTATAAGGTATTTTCAATGATACACTGCATATTACGTTATATTATAAGGTATTTTCAATGATACACTGCATATTACGTTATATTATAAGGTATTTTCAATGATACACTGCATATTACGTTATATCATAAGGTATTTTCAATGATACACTGCATATTACGTAATATTACAAGGTATTTTCAATGATACACTGCATATTACGTTATATTATAAGGTATTTTCAATGATGCACTGCATATTACGTTATACTATATGGTATTTTCAATGATACACTACAAATTACGATATATTATAAGGTATTTTCAATGATACACTGCATATTACGTTGTATTATAAGGTTTTTTCATTGATAGACTAGAATTACCATATATTCTAAGGTATTTTCAATGATACACTGCATATTACGTTTTATTATAAGGTATTATCAATGATACACTGCATATTACGTTATATTATATGGTATTTTCAATGATACACTGCATATTACGTTATATTATAAAGTATTTTCAATGATAAACTATATATTACGATATATTATATGGTATTTTCAATGATACACTGCATATTACGATATATTATAAGGTATTTTCATTGATACACTACAAATTACCATATATTATAAGGTATTTTCAATGATACACTGCACATTACATTATATCATAAGGTATTTTCAATGATACACTGCATATTACGTTATATTATATGTATTTTCAATGATACACTGCATATTACGTTATATTATGAGGTATTTTCAATGATGCACTGCATATTACGTTATATCATAAAGTATTTTCAATGATACACTGCATATTACGTTATATTATAAGATGTTTTCAATGATAAACTACTATATATTATAAGGTATTTTCAATGATACACTGCATATTACGTTGTATTATAAGGTTTTTTCATTGATAGACTAGAATTACCATATATTCTAAGGTATTTTCAATGATACACTGCATATTACGTTTTATTATAAGGTATTTTCAATGATACACTGCATATTACGTTATATTATAAAGTATTTTCAATGATAAACTATATATTACGATATATTATATGGTATTTTCAATGATACACTGCATATTACGTTATATTATAAGGTATTTTCATTGATACACTACAAATTACCATATATTATAAGGTATTTTCAATGATACACTGCATATTACATTATATCATAAGGTATTTTCAATGATACACTGCATATTACGTTATATTATAAGATGTTTTCAATGATAAACTACTATATATTATAAGGTATTTTCAATGATGCACTGCATATTACGTTATACTATATGGTATTTTCAATGATACACTACAAATTACGATATATTATAAGGTATTTTCAATGATACACTGCATATTACATGTTATTATAAGGTACTTTCAATGATACACTGCATATTACGTTATATTATAAGGTATTTTCAATGATACACTGCATATTACGTTATATTATAAGGTATTTTCATTGATACACTACAAATTACCATATATTATAAGGTATTTTCAATGATACACTGCATATTACATTATATCATAACGTATTTTCAATGATACACTGCATATTACGTTATATTATATGTATTTTCAATGATACACTGCAAATGACGTTATATTATAAGATGTTTTCAATGATACACTGCATATTACGTTATATTATGAGGTATTTTCAATGATGCACTGCATATTACGTTATACTATATGGTATTTTCAATGATACACTACAAATTACGATGTATTATAAGGTATTTTAAATGATACACTGCATATTACGTTGTATTATAAGGTATTTTCAATGATACACTGCATATTACGTTATATTATAAGGTATTTTCAATGATACACTGCATATTACGTTATATCATAAAGTATTTTCAATGATACACTGCATATTACGTTATATTATAAGGTATTTTCAATGATACACTGCATATTACGTTATATCATAAGGTATTTTCAATGATACACTGCATTTTACGATATATTAGAAGGTATTTTGATTGATACAGTTCAAATTACCATATATTATAAGGTATTTTCAATGATATACTGCACATTACGTTATATCATAAGGTATTTTCAATGATACACTGCATATTACGTTATATTATAAGATGTTTTCAATGATAAACTACTATATATTATAAGGTATTTTCAATGATGCACTGCATATTACGTTATACTATATGGTATTTTCAATGATACACTACAAATTACGATATATTATAAGGTATTTTCAATGATACACTGCATATTACGTTGTATTATAAGGTATTTTCATTGATAGACTAGAATTACCATATATTCTAAGGTATTTTCAATGATACACTGCATATTACATGTTATTATAAGGTACTTTCAATGATACACTGCATATTACGTTTTATTATAAGGTATTTTCAATGATACACTGCATATTACGTTTTATTATAAGGTATTTTCAATGATGCACTGCATATTACGTTATACTATATGGTATTTTCAATGATACACTACAAATTACGATATATTATAAGGTATTTTCAATGATACACTGCATATTACGTTGTATTATAAGGTATTTTCATTGATAGACAAGAATTACCATATATTCTAAGGTATTTTCAATGATACACTGCATATTACGTTTTATTATAAGGTATTTTCAATGATACACTGCATATTACGTTATATTATAAGGTATTTTCAATGATGCACTGCATATTACGTTATACTATATGGTATTTTCAATGATACACTACAAATTACGATATATTATAAGGTATTTTCAATGATACACTGCATATTACGTTATATTATTAGGTATTTTCAATGATACACTAAAAAATTACGATATATTATAGGGTATTTTCAATGATACACTACAAATTACGATATATTATAAGGTATTTTCGATGATACACTGCATTTTACGAGATATTAGAAGGTATTTTGATTGATACAGTTCAAATTACCATATATTATAAGGTATTTTCAATGATATACTGCACATTACGTTATATCATAAGGTATTTTCAATGATACACTGCATATTACGTTATATTATAAGATGTTTTCAATGTTAAACTACTATATATTATAAGGTATTTTCAATGATGCACTGCATATTACGTTATACTATATGGTATTTTCAATGATACACTACAAATTACGATATATTATAAGGTATTTTCAATGATACACTGCATATTACATGTTATTATAAGGTACTTTCAATGATACACTGCATATTACGTTATATTATAAGGTATTTTCAATGATACACTGCATATTACGTTATATTATAAGGTATTTTCATTGATACACTACAAATTACCATATATTATAAGGTATTTTCAATGATACACTGCATATTACATTATATCATAACGTATTTTTCAATGATACACTGCATATTACGTATATTATATGTATTTTCAATGATACACTGCAAATGACGTTATATTATAAGATGTTTTCAATGATACACTGCATATTACGTTATATTATGAGGTATTTTCAATGATGCACTGCATATTACGTTATACTATATGGTATTTTCAATGATACACTACAAATTACGATATATTATAAGGTATTTTCAATGATACACTGCATATTACGTTGTATTATAAGGTATTTTCAATGATACACTGCATATTACGTTATATTATAATGTATTTTCAATGATACACTGCATATTACGTTATATCATAAAGTATTTTCAATGATACACTGCATATTACGTTATATTATAAGGTATTTTCAATGATACAGTGCATATTACGTTATATTATAAGGTATTTTCAATGATGCACTGCATATTACGTTATACTATATGGTATTTTCAATGATACACTACAAATTACGATATATTATAAGGTATTTTCAATGATACACTGCATATTACGTTGTATTATAAGGTATTTTCAATGATAGACTAGAATTACCATATATTCCAAGGTATTTTCAATGATACACTGCATATTACGTTTTATTATAAGGTATTTTCAATGATACACGGCATATTACGTTATATTATATGGTATTTTCAATGATACACTGCATATTACGTTATATTATAACGTATTTTCAATGATAAACTACATATTACGATATATGATATGGTATTTTCAATGATACACTGCATATTACGTTTTATTATAAGGTATTTTCAATGATACACGGCATATTACGTTATATTATATGGTATTTTCAATGATACACTGCATATTACGTTATATTATAACGTGTTTTCAATGATAAACTACATATTACGATATATTATATGGTATTTTCAATGATACACTGCATATTACGTTATATTATAAGGTATTTTCATTGATACACTACAAATTACCATATATTATAAGGTATTTTCAATGATACACTGCATATTACATTATATCATAAGGTATTTTCAATGATTCACTGCATATTACGTTATATTATAAGATATTTTCAATGATAAACTACTATATATTATAAGGTATTTACAATGATACACTGCATATTACGTTATATCATAAGGTATTTTCAATGATACACTGCATATTACGTTGTATTATAAGGTATTTTCATTGATAGACTAGAATTACCATATATTCTCAGGTATTTTCAATGATACATAGCATATTACGTTTTATTATAAGGTATTTTCAATGATACACGGCATATTAAGTTATATTATATGGTATTTTCAATGATACACTGCATATTACGTTATATTATAACGTATTTTCAATGATAAACTACATATTACGATATATTATATGGTATTTTCAATGATACACTGCATATTACGTTTTATTATAAGGTATTTTCAATGATACACGGCATATTACGTTATATTATATGGTATTTTCAATGATACACTGCATATTACGTTATATTATAACGTGTTTTCAATGATAAACTACATATTACGATATATTATATGGTATTTTCAATGATACACTGCATATTACGTTATATTATAAGGTATTTTCATTGATACACTACAAATTACCATATATTATAAGGTATTTTCAATGATACACTGCATATTACGTTTTATTATAAGGTATTTTCAATGATACACTGCATATTACGTTTTATTATAAGGTATTTTCAATGATGCACTGCATATTACGTTATACTATATGGTATTTTCAATGATACACTACAAATTACGATATATTATAAGGTATTTTCAATGATACACTGCATATTACGTTATATTATTAGGTATTTTCAATGATACACTAAAAAATTACGATATATTATAGGGTATTTTCAATGATACACTACAAATTACGATATATTATAAGGTATTTTCGATGATACACTGCATTTTACGAGATATTAGAAGGTATTTTGATTGATACAGTTCAAATTACCATATATTATAAGGTATTTTCAATGATATACTGCACATTACGTTATATCATAAGGTATTTTCAATGATACACTGCATATTACGTTATATTATAAGATGTTTTCAATGTTAAACTACTATATATTATAAGGTATTTTCAATGATGCACTGCATATTACGTTATACTATATGGTATTTTCAATGATACACTACAAATTACGATATATTATAAGGTATTTTCAATGATACACTGCATATTACATGTTATTATAAGGTACTTTCAATGATACACTGCATATTACGTTATATTATAAGGTATTTTCAATGATACACTGCATATTACGTTATATTATAAGGTATTTTCATTGATACACTACAAATTACCATATATTATAAGGTATTTTCAATGATACACTGCATATTACATTATATCATAACGTATTTTCAATGATACACTGCATATTACGTTATATTATATGTATTTTCAATGATACACTGCAAATGACGTTATATTATAAGATGTTTTCAATGATACACTGCATATTACGTTATATTATGAGGTATTTTCAATGATGCACTGCATATTACGTTATACTATATGGTATTTTCAATGATACACTACAAATTACGATATATTATAAGGTATTTTCAATGATACACTGCATATTACGTTGTATTATAAGGTATTTTCAATGATACACTGCATATTACGTTATATTATAATGTATTTTCAATGATACACTGCATATTACGTTATATCATAAAGTATTTTCAATGATACACTGCATATTACGTTATATTATAAGGTATTTTCAATGATACAGTGCATATTACGTTATATTATAAGGTATTTTCAATGATGCACTGCATATTACGTTATACTATATGGTATTTTCAATGATACACTACAAATTACGATATATTATAAGGTATTTTCAATGATACACTGCATATTACGTTGTATTATAAGGTATTTTCAATGATAGACTAGAATTACCATATATTCCAAGGTATTTTCAATGATACACTGCATATTACGTTTTATTATAAGGTATTTTCAATGATACACGGCATATTACGTTATATTATATGGTATTTTCAATGATACACTGCATATTACGTTATATTATAACGTATTTTCAATGATAAACTACATATTACGATATATGATATGGTATTTTCAATGATACACTGCATATTACGTTTTATTATAAGGTATTTTCAATGATACACGGCATATTACGTTATATTATATGGTATTTTCAATGATACACTGCATATTACGTTATATTATAACGTGTTTTCAATGATAAACTACATATTACGATATATTATATGGTATTTTCAATGATACACTGCATATTACGTTATATTATAAGGTATTTTCATTGATACACTACAAATTACCATATATTATAAGGTATTTTCAATGATACACTGCATATTACATTATATCATAAGGTATTTTCAATGATTCACTGCATATTACGTTATATTATAAGATATTTTCAATGATAAACTACTATATATTATAAGGTATTTACAATGATACACTGCATATTACGTTATATCATAAGGTATTTTCAATGATACACTGCATATTACGTTGTATTATAAGGTATTTTCATTGATAGACTAGAATTACCATATATTCTCAGGTATTTTCAATGATACATAGCATATTACGTTTTATTATAAGGTATTTTCAATGATACACGGCATATTAAGTTATATTATATGGTATTTTCAATGATACACTGCATATTACGTTATATTATAACGTATTTTCAATGATAAACTACATATTACGATATATTATATGGTATTTTCAATGATACACTGCATATTACGTTATATTATAAGGTATTTTCATTGATACACTACAAATTACCATATATTATAAGGTATTTTCAATGATACACTGCATATTACATTATATCATAAGGTATTTTCAATGATTCACTGCATATTACGTTATATTATAAGATATTTTCAATGATAAACTACTATATATTATAAGGTATTTACAATGATACACTGCATATTACGTTATATCATAAGGTATTTTCAATGATACACTGCATATTACGTTGTATTATAAGGTATTTTCATTGATAGACTAGAATTACCATATATTCTCAGGTATTTTCAATGATACATAGCATATTACGTTTTATTATAAGGTATTTTCAATGATACACTGCATATTACGTTATATCATAAGGTATTTTCAATGATGCACTGCATATTACGTTATACTATATGGTATTTTCAATGATACACTACAAATTACGATATATTATAAGGTATTTTCAATGATACACTGCATATTACGTTGTATTATAAGGTATTTTCATTGATAGACTAGAATTACCATATATTCTAAGGTATTTTCAATGATACACTGCATATTACATGTTATTATAAGGTACTTTCAATGATACACTGCATATTACGTTTTATTATAAGGTATTTTCAATGATACACTGCATATTACGTTTTATTATAAGGTATTTTCAATGATGCACTGCATATTACGTTATACTATATGGTATTTTCAATGATACACTACAAATTACGATATATTATAAGGTATTTTCAATGATACACTGCATATTACGTTGTATTATAAGGTATTTTCATTGATAGACTAGAATTACCATATATTCTAAGGTATTTTCAATGATACACTGCATATTACGTTTTATTATAAGGTATTTTCAATGATACACTGCATATTACGTTTTATTATAAGGTATTTTCAATGATGCACTGCATATTACGTTATACTATATGGTATTTTCAATGATACACTACAAATTACGATATATTATAAGGTATTTTCAATGATACACTGCATATTACGTTATATTATTAGGTATTTTCAATGATACACTAAAAAATTACGATATATTATAGGGTATTTTCAATGATACACTACAAATTACGATATATTATAAGGTATTTTCGATGATACACTGCATTTTACGAGATATTAGAAGGTATTTTGATTGATACAGTTCAAATTACCATATATTATAAGGTATTTTCAATGATATACTGCACATTACGTTATATCATAAGGTATTTTCAATGATACACTGCATATTACGTTATATTATAAGATGTTTTCAATGATAAACTACTATATATTATAAGGTATTTTCAATGATGCACTGCATATTACGTTATACTATATGGTATTTTCAATGATACACTACAAATTACGATATATTATAAGGTATTTTCAATGATACACTGCATATTACATGTTATTATAAGGTACTTTCAATGATACACTGCATATTACGTTATATTATAAGGTATTTTCAATGATACACTGCATATTACGTTATATTATAAGGTATTTTCATTGATACACTACAAATTACCATATATTATAAGGTATTTTCAATGATACACTGCATATTACATTATATCATAACGTATTTTCAATGATACACTGCATATTACGTTATATTATATGTATTTTCAATGATACACTGCAAATGACGTTATATTATAAGATGCTTTCAATGATACACTGCATATTACGTTATATTATGAGGTATTTTCAATGATGCACTGCATATTACGTTATACTATATGGTATTTTCAATGATACACTACAAATTACGATATATTATAAGGTATTTTCAATGATACACTGCATATTACGTTGTATTATAAGGTATTTTCAATGATACACTGCATATTACGTTATATTATAATGTATTTTCAATGATACACTGCATATTACGTTATATCATAAAGTATTTTCAATGATACACTGCATATTACGTTATATTATAAGGTATTTTCAATGATACAGTGCATATTACGTTATATTATAAGGTATTTTCAATGATGCACTGCATATTACGTTATACTATATGGTATTTTCAATGATACACTACAAATTACGATATATTATAAGGTATTTTCAATGATACACTGCATATTACGTTGTATTATAAGGTATTTTCAATGATAGACTAGAATTACCATATATTCCAAGGTATTTTCAATGATACACTGCATATTACGTTTTATTATAAGGTATTTTCAATGATACACGGCATATTACGTTATATTATATGGTATTTTCAATGATACACTGCATATTACGTTATATTATAACGTATTTTCAATGATAAACTACATATTACGATATATTATATGGTATTTTCAATGATACACTGCATATTACGTTTTATTATAAGGTATTTTCAATGATACACGGCATATTACGTTATATTATATGGTATTTTCAATGATACACTGCATATTACGTTATATTATAACGTGTTTTCAATGATAAACTACATATTACGATATATTATATGGTATTTTCAATGATACACTGCATATTACGTTATATTATAAGGTATTTTCATTGATACACTACAAATTACCATATACTATAAGGTATTTTCAATGATACACTGCATATTACGTTGTATTATAAGGTTTTTTCATTGATAGACTAGAATTACCATATATTCTAAGGTATTTTCAATGATACACTGCATATTACGTTTTATTATAAGGTATTTTCAATGATACACTGCATATTACGTTATATTATAAAGTATTTTCAATTATAAACTATATATTACGATATATTATATGGTATTTTCAATGATACACTGCATATTACGTTATATTATAAGGTATTTTCATTGATACACTACAAATTACCATATATTATAAGGTATTTTCAATGATACACTGCATATTACATTATATCATAAGGTATTTTCAATGATACACTGCATATTACGTTATATTATAAGATGTTTTCAATGATAAACTACTATATATTATAAGGTATTTTCAATGATGCACTGCATATTACGATATACTATATGGTATTTTCAATGATACACTACAAATTACGATATATTATAAGGTATTTTCAATGATACACTGCATATTACATGTTATTATAAGGTACTTTCAATGATACACTGCATATTACGTTATATTATAAGGTATTTTCAATGATACACTGCATATTACGTTATATTATAAGGTATTTTCATTGATACACTACAAATTAACATATATTATAAGGTATTTTCAATGATACACTGCATATTACATTATATCATAACGTATTTTCAATGATACACTGCATATTACGTTATATTATATGTATTTTCAATGATACACTGCAAATGACGTTATATTATAAGATGTTTTCAATGATACACTGCATATTACGTTATATTATGAGGTATTTTCAATGATGCACTGCATATTACGTTATACTATATGGTATTTTCAATGATACACTACAAATTACGATATATTATAAGGTATTTTCAATGATACACTGCATATTACGTTGTATTATAAGGTATTTTCAATGATACACTGCATATTACGTTATATTATAAGGTATTTTCAATGATACACTGCATATTACGTTATATCATAAAGTATTTTCAATGATACACTGCATATTACGTTATATTATAAGGTATTTTCAATGATTCAGTGCATATTACGTTATATTATAAGGTATTTTCAATGATACACTGCATTTTACGATATATTAGAAGGTATTTTGATTGATACAGTTCAAATTACCATATATTATAAGGTATTTTCAATGATATACAGCACATTACGTTATATCATAAGGTATTTTCAATGATACACTGCATATTACGTTATATTATAAGATGTTTTCAATGATAAACTACTATATATTATAAGGTATTTTCAATGATGCACTGCATATTACGTTATACTATATGGTATTTTCAATGATACACTACAAATTACGATATATTATAAGGTATTTTCAATGATACACTGCATATTACGTTGTATTATAAGGTATTTTCATTGATAGACTAGAATTACCATATATTCTAAGGTATTTTCAATGATACACTGCATATTACATGTTATTATAAGGTACTTTCAATGATACACTGCATATTACGTTTTATTATAAGGTATTTTCAATGATACACTGCATATTACGTTTTATTATAAGGTATTTTCAATGATGCACTGCATATTACGTTATACTATATGGTATTTTCAATGATACACTACAAATTACGATATATTATAAGGTATTTTCAATGATACACTGCATATTACGTTGTATTATAAGGTATTTTCATTGATAGATGTTACGTCTCACGCGGGGTCCGCGAAGACGTTACGTTTTTACGCGTGCGAATTTATTTTGATGGTTACGGTTCGTTGCGACGTAGGACGAGTTACGTCGTTCCGTCGCCAGAGAGAGAATGTCGGGATGGGATCCCCGGTCGGCTGGACCTAGTCCGCCTGGGCCGTGAATTGGAGTACGCACACGCAAACGGCTGGACCAAGTCCGCCAAGATTGTGGGTGGGTACGGTAGGTCGAACGGCTGGACCCAGTCCGCCTAGTTCGAGGAAAATTGGAGACTTCACAAACGGCTAGACCTAGTCCGCCAAGATTGTGGTAGGTGAGGGAACTCGAACGGCTAGACCCAGTCCGCCTAGTTCGAGGGAAATTGAAGGACGCACAAACGGCTGGACCCAGTCCGCCAGGAATGTGGTAGTGGGGGAGCTCGAGAGGCTAGATCCAGTCCGCCGTGCTCGAACGTGTAGGTATAGGACAGGGGTGAAAAAGTGGTTGGCGACTCCTCTCACGACTAAGGTTCTTGATACACGCACGTTCGCACACGCAAATGAATTTATTCTGTGCTGGTCCGCACGCAGCAATATCGACGTATAAGGGGATTAGGAAGGAGGTGGTGTATCCTCTCAGTTTGAGTTCCAGAACTACAAATAGTTCAAAGTGCTCTCGGTTTCATCATCGAGAATGATGGAAGTAGGTAAATGGTTAAAAGGTTGGATTGAGGAAAGTGAACGCGAACAGTCGTTGCACTGGATGGTGCACCGGAGAATTTTGACTTCAGACTTCAGCTGACTCGTGACTTCGACTGACTCCTGACTTCGACTGACTCCTGACTTCGACTGACTTCGACTGACTTCTGACTTCAACTGCTTTCGACTGATTCCTGAATTCAACTGGTTTCGACTGATCCCTGAGTTCAACTGCTTTCGACTGATTCCTGAGTTCAACTGACTTCGTAGGTGTCCAGCTGCTTCCCTTATAGTCCAACGTTGGTGGAAGGGGGTAGTCCCAATCACATGTCAAGTTGTTCCAGTGGAAGGGGTAGTGGATCACTGGAGGTGGATCGACGTTCCTGCGTCTAAGTCCTTTATCGTATTTTGTGAAATAATTCTGTTCTGAGACTATGTCCTTATCGTATTTCGTGAAATAATTCTGTTCTGAGACTATGTCCTTTATCGTATTTCGTGAAATAATTCAGTTCTCAGACTATGTTCTTATCGTATTTCGTGAAATAATTCTGTTCTCAGACTATGTCCTTATCGTATTTCGTGAAATAATTCAGGTGCAGGAATGGTGTTGTCGGTTCGGACTGTCGACTACTAATGATCGATTTGATCCGCTGTCTCGATGATTTCGACTTCTGGTGGGGGTTGCGACGTAGTAGGTTCACTAGACTGGAACGGACCGTATCAATAGGGAAACGGTCCCTTGAAACTTTATTCTTGTGAGATTTGAAATAGTGGCGTATGAATGAGGGGCAGGCCCCTTGAAAATATACCACAGGAACGGCCTGGGCTTGCAAGAGCAGGACGGACTGTGGTGACGAACGTCACACGTCACCCCTCGGGGAAAAAAAAAGGAAAAATTTTCTTTTTCGTAGAAAAATAAATTTTACACTTTTTTTTTTTTTTGAAAGTGGAGGGAAGGTGGGAAATAAGAGTAAAACAAAATATATAGTTCGTGTTGAGTCGGACGCCAAAATAGAAAATAATAATTGTATGTGGCGTGTGTCCGAAAAATGGGGATTGTCAAGAAAATAAAAATAAAAATAAATTAAATGAACATTTGTTTGCACCCTTTTTTTTTTTTTGAAATTTAATAATCGGTAATCGATTACCATTCGCCGTTTCTTTTGTCCATCTGGTCCTGGTTTTTTGGGGACGATCCAGATAGGAGAATTGTAGGGAGATATCGATGGTTGTATGATATCGTTGTCGAGCAGTTCGTTTACTTGTTTGTTAATCTCCTCTTTGTGAATTGGTGGGAAACGATATTGTTTCACGTTTATAGGACGATCATCTGTTGTCGTAATTCGATGCGTTATTGCGTCGGTGTGGCCGAGTTGGCTTTCGGGTAAATGAAATATCGTGTTGTATTGATCAACAAGATTTCCGACACTGTTTCTTTCTTCGGGGTTCAAGTGCTCCGTATTTAGATGTTGCATGATTGCGGTTATACGGTCGTTTCCACGGGGATTTGTATCGGGGGATATTAGAGGTTTCGCATGTTGACGAATATGATGGCAAGGGAATAATGAATTAGAATTCGAAGTGGCCTCAGAGGATTCCTTTTCGCAGGTTTTGGGGGTAGGTAGAATCAGCTTGGACTCTTTAGAAGGGGACTCCGACATGCGAGGTGGGAGTGTAGAATTGGATTCGCATGCTTTTGGAGGGGGTTGAGATTGGACGCACAGCGCACCTGGATTTAGTAAAGATTTAGTAGGTGGGTGCACTGTGGTGGGAGAAATAGAAGGGGTATGCGAAAGAGGAATTAGTGAGGGTTCTTCGAACTCCTCGAGTTCGATGTTGGGTTCTTGCAGTACAATACTTTGATTGGTTGTATTGACTGCGGGGAGATAAGCTTTTCCTTGCTTTGATTTAATTATGGCGTGTCCTAAATGGACTCCTTCGCCGAGGTTTTGACGCGGCACGTAGCCTTCGCCAAGATTTGGATTCAGGATGTGTATGGGGATGACCGTTTTCGATCTAGCAGGTAGCGTGATCGGTTCACGATTAAGGAATGGTATGGTGGTACCGTGGAAACGGAGGCAACTTTCCGAATAGACAATGTCGACGGATTGGTTTCGAAAAAATTCTGAGCCAATTATGCTATTTTGGGGAATTGGTAGATCGTCGGTGACGACATGAAATATCACCTTGTGATTGAAAATGTTCAATTCGAACGTGCCAAGGGTGGTGATGGTGTGGTTGGTAATACCTGTAATAATCACCCTTTCTTGGGTATTGATTAACTCGGGTTCGACCAATGATTTTTGTTTGATTATATTGATTTCCGATCCTGTGTCGACCATAGCTTCTGTTGCTTCGTTTAGGTCGACAGAATGTAGCATGACTGCAGGTACGAGTCGAGCCGGTTTTAATTGGACTGTACACATTCGTGCTTGTCCTGGTCTTCTCGTTCCGCGATTATCGGAAGTGCGGAGCGCGTCTGCTGTGGGGGTGCTCCACGAGGCGCGCTCGGGGGTTCTCGTGGGCGGTTCTCGTTTCCCTGGAACCGTTGATTATTGTAGGCTCGTTTCCTACACTCGGAGATTAGGTGGCCCGGGATTTTGCAGTATGTACAGATCTTTAGATCCATTAGACGACTTGTAGGTGTGCTGGTCGCGTCGTTGTTGGCGGCGCGACGTGGCGGATCTGGCCAACGAGTGATTTGACCTCGAGCATCCTGGGAGGGACCGCGGTATTGTCCATGGTTGCGGCAGGTACGGGCCTCATGCCCCGGCCTTAGACAAATTTGACATGTGAGCTGTGACGTTCGTGGAGTCGTCGAAAATCTTCGCTCATCTCTTTCCATTTCTTTAGTTATCTGGATTGCGGAATCGAAGGTTTCGGCTAAGCCGAAACAGCCTTCGTGTCGGATTCGGGTTCTCATGTCGGGAGGTAACCCGTCCAGGAAGGAGTCCAGAGTAAGGTCGTCTATATCGCTGACATGTTTGTCGGTCAAACTTCCATAACGCTCCCTTTCGCCGTCGACAATAGCGGAATTCAAGTCTTTGGCTCGCGTTATGTAGTCGAGGATGTGTTCTCTGGGCTCTTTTATGATGTTCGCTAGTTCGCCGCGGTAATGGTTAGGAGTTTTCGAGGGGGCGAAGACGTATCTTAGCCGGTTTATTAGCTCGTCTACGGAATTATGTGTTTGATCTTCGACAGCCAGGGCCGCATGTCCCTTGAGTCTGTTGCGCAGGAGTTTTGCTAGATTTGGTTCCGCTTTGGCGGGTAGCAGTTCGCGAGCCCGCTTGCATGCTCGTGCGAATTGAAAAACTGTAATGTTTCCTCCATCGAAGTGGGGAACGGTTTCTACTGCGTCTTTCAGTGTAATTCGTCCATACTCGCGGGATGAATAATAATCCGTCTTTTCCACGATTTTATGCAGTGGGTTCGGGGTTTCAGACGTCGAGGTGTGATCGGATACGTGGGAGTTTGCTGGGCCTCCCAGTTTTTCGATAATTGACTGCATCTTTCTTAATTGTTTAGCCATCCCCTCGATGACAGTGAGATTCGACGCAGGTTCAAGTTTGACCTCGGGAACTGGAACAGGTACATTGTGCTTGGCGAGTAGTTCTTGGTGCTTGAGTAGCATCTCTTTAAATTGTTCCAACAGGGTAATCTCCCTCGTTGGATCCTCGACAGGAAGAATCGGTTCCTCTAGTACGCTGTTGCTTCGCTCTGAATGCTGAGACATCGTGTGAGCGGAAAATTATATGAATTGCGGCAATTGTGGGTGCTTCGTTGAGCAATTCAAATCCCACCGAGCTGTCACCAATTTGTTACGTCTCACGCGGGGTCCGCGAAGACGTTACGTTTTTACGCGTGCGAATTTATTTTGATGGTTACGGTTCGTTGCGACGTAGGACGAGTTACGTCGTTCCGTCGCCAGAGAGAGAATGTCGGGATGGGATCCCCGGTCGGCTGGACCTAGTCCGCCTGGGCCGTGAATTGGAGTACGCACACGCAAACGGCTGGACCAAGTCCGCCAAGATTGTGGGTGGGTACGGTAGGTCGAACGGCTGGACCCAGTCCGCCTAGTTCGAGGAAAATTGGAGACTTCACAAACGGCTAGACCTAGTCCGCCAAGATTGTGGTAGGTGAGGGAACTCGAACGGCTAGACCCAGTCCGCCTAGTTCGAGGGAAATTGAAGGACGCACAAACGGCTGGACCCAGTCCGCCAGGAATGTGGTAGTGGGGGAGCTCGAGAGGCTAGATCCAGTCCGCCGTGCTCGAACGTGTAGGTATAGGACAGGGGTGAAAAAGTGGTTGGCGACTCCTCTCACGACTAAGGTTCTTGATACACGCACGTTCGCACACGCAAATGAATTTATTCTGTGCTGGTCCGCACGCAGCAATATCGACGTATAAGGGGATTAGGAAGGAGGTGGTGTATCCTCTCAGTTTGAGTTCCAGAACTACAAATAGTTCAAAGTGCTCTCGGTTTCATCATCGAGAATGATGGAAGTAGGTAAATGGTTAAAAGGTTGGATTGAGGAAAGTGAACGCGAACAGTCGTTGCACTGGATGGTGCACCGGAGAATTCTGACTTCAGACTTCAGCTGACTCGTGACTTCGACTGACTCCTGACTTCGACTGACTCCTGACTTCGACTGACTTCGACTGACTTCTGACTTCAACTGCTTTCGACTGATTCCTGAATTCAACTGGTTTCGACTGATCCCTGAGTTCAACTGCTTTCGACTGATTCCTGAGTTCAACTGACTTCGTAGGTGTCCAGCTGCTTCCCTTATAGTCCAACGTTGGTGGAAGGGGGTAGTCCCAATCACATGTCAAGTTGTTCCAGTGGAAGGGGTAGTGGATCACTGGAGGTGGATCGACGTTCCTGCGTCTAAGTCCTTTATCGTATTTTGTGAAATAATTCTGTTCTGAGACTATGTCCTTATCGTATTTCGTGAAATAATTCTGTTCTGAGACTATGTCCTTTATCGTATTTCGTGAAATAATTCAGTTCTCAGACTATGTTCTTATCGTATTTCGTGAAATAATTCTGTTCTCAGACTATGTCCTTATCGTATTTCGTGAAATAATTCAGGTGCAGGAATGGTGTTGTCGGTTCGGACTGTCGACTACTAATGATCGATTTGATCCGCTGTCTCGATGATTTCGACTTCTGGTGGGGGTTGCGACGTAGTAGGTTCACTAGACTGGAACGGACCGTATCAATAGGGAAACGGTCCCTTGAAACTTTATTCTTGTGAGATTTGAAATAGTGGCGTATGAATGAGGGGCAGGCCCCTTGAAAATATACCACAGGAACGGCCTGGGCTTGCAAGAGCAGGACGGACTGTGGTGACGAACGTCACATAGACTAGAATGACCATATATTCTAAGGTATTTTCAATGATACACTGCATATTACGTTTTATTATAAGGTATTTTCAATGATACACTGCATATTACGTTATATCATAAAGTATTTTCAATGATACACTGCATATTACGTTATATTATAAGGTATTTTCAATGATACAGTGCATATTACGTTATATTATAAGGTATTTTCAATGATGCACTGCATATTACGTTATACTATATGGTATTTTCAATGATACACTACAAATTACGATATATTATAAGGTATTTTCAATGATACACTGCATATTACGTTATATTATAAGGTATTTTCATTGATAGACTAGAATTACCATATATTCCAAGGTATTTTCAATGATACACTGCATATTACGTTTTATTATAAGGTATTTTCAATGATACACGGCATATTACGTTATATTATATGGTATTTTCAATGATACACTGCATATTACGTTATATTATAACGTATTTTCAATGATAAACTACATATTACGATATATTATATGGTATTTTCAATGATACACTGCATATTACGTTTTATTATAAGGTATTTTCAATGATAAACTATATATTACGATATATTATATGGTATTTTCAATGATACACTGCATATTACGTTATATTATAAGGTATTTTGATTGATACAGTTCAAATTACCATATATTATAAGGTATTTTCAATGATATACTGCACATTACGTTATATCATAAGGTATTTTCAATGATACACTGCATATTACGTTATATTATAAGATGTTTTCAATCATAAACTACTATATATTATAAGGTATTTTCAATGATGCACTGCATATTACGTTATACTATATGGTATTTTCAATGATACACTACAAATTACGATATATTATAAGGTATTTTCAATGATACACTGCATATTACGTTGTATTATAAGGTATTTTCATTGATAGACTAGAATTACCATATATTCTAAGGTATTTTCAATGATACACTGCATATTACATGTTATTATAAGGTACTTTCAATGATACACTGCATATTACATTATATCATAAGGTATTTTCAATGATACACTGCATATTACGTTATACTAAATGGTATTTTCAATGATACACTACAAATTACGATATATTATAAGGTATTTTCAATGATACACTGCATATTACGTTGTATTATAAGGTATTTTCATTGATAGACAAGAATTACCATATATTCTAAGGTATTTTCAATGATACACTGCATATTACGTTTTATTATAAGGTATTTTCAATGATACACTGCATATTACGTTTTATTATAAGGTATTTTCAATGATGCACTGCATATTACGTTATACTATATGGTATTTTCAATGATACACTACAAATTACGATATATTATAAGGTATTTTCAATGATACACTGCATATTACGTTATATTATTAGGTATTTTCAATGATACACTAAAAAATTACGATATATTATAGGGTATTTTCAATGATACACTACAAATTACGATATATTATAAGGTATTTTCGATGATACACTGCATTTTACGATATATTAGAAGGTATTTTGATTGATACAGTTCAAATTACCATATATTATAAGGTATTTTCAATGATATACTGCACATTACGTTATATCATAAGGTATTTTCAATGATACACTGCATATTACGTTATATTATAAGATGTTTTCAATCATAAACTACTATATATTATAAGGTATTTTCAATGATGCACTGCATATTACGTTATACTATATGGTATTTTCAATGATACACTACAAATTACGATATATTATAAGGTATTTTCAATGATACACTGCTTATTACGTTGTATTATAAGGTATTTTCATTGATAGACTAGAATTACCATATATTCTAAGGTATTTTCAATGATACACTGCATATTACATGTTATTATAAGGTACTTTCAATGATACACTGCATATTACGTTATATTATAAGGTATTTTCAATGATACACTGCATATTACGTTATATTATAAGGCATTTTCAATGATACACTGCATATTACGTTATATTATAAGGTATTTTCAATGATACACTGCATATTACGTTATATCATAAGGTATTTTCAATGATACACTGCATATTACGTAATATTACAAGGTATTTTCAATGATACACTGCATATTACGTTATATTATAAGGTATTTTCAATGATACACTGCATATTACGTTATATTATAAGGTATTTTCAATGATGCACTGCATATTACGTTATACTATATGGTATTTTCAATGATACACTACAAATTACGATATATTATAAGGTATTTTCAATGATACACTGCATATTACGTTGTATTATAAGGTATTTTCATTGATAGACTAGAATTACCATATATTCTAAGGTATTTTCAATGATACACTGCATATTACGTTTTATTATAAGGTATTTTCAATGATACACTGCATATTACGTTATATCATAAAGTATTTTCAATGATACACTGCATATTACGTTATATTATAAGGTATTTTCAATGATACAGTGCATATTACGTTATATTATAAGGTATTTTCAATGATGCACTGCATATTACGTTATACTATATGGTATTTTCAATGATACACTGCATATTACGTAATATTACAAGGTATTTTCAATGATACACTGCATATTACGTTATATTATAAGGTATTTTCAATGATACACTGCATATTACGTTATATTATAAGGTATTTTCAATGATGCACTGCATATTACGTTATACTATATGGTATTTTCAATGATACACTACAAATTACGATATATTATAAGGTATTTTCAATGATACACTGCATATTACGTTGTATTATAAGGTATTTTCATTGATAGACTAGAATTACCATATATTCTAAGGTATTTTCAATGATACACTGCATATTACGTTTTATTATAAGGTATTTTCAATGATACACTGCATATTACGTTATATCATAAAGTATTTTCAATGATACACTGCATATTACGTTATATTATAAGGTATTTTCAATGATACAGTGCATATTACGTTATATTATAAGGTATTTTCAATGATGCACTGCATATTACGTTATACTATATGGTATTTTCAATGATACACTACATATTACGATATATTATATGGTATTTTCAATGATACACTGCATATTACGTTTTATTATAAGGTATTTTCATTGATACACTACAAATTACCATATATTATAAGGTATTTTCAATGATACACTGCATATTACGTTATATTATATGGTATTTTCAATGATACACTGCATATTACGTTATATTATAAAGTATTTTCAATGATAAACTATATATTACGATATATTATATGGTATTTTCAATGATACACTGCATATTACGTTATATTATAAGGTATTTTGATTGATACAGTTCAAATTACCATATATTATAAGGTATTTTCAATGATATACTGCACATTACGTTATATCATAAGGTATTTTCAATGATACACTGCATATTATGTTATATTATAAGATGTTTTCAATCATAAACTACTATATATTATAAGGTATTTTCAATGATGCACTGCATATTACGTTATACTATATGGTATTTTCAATGATACACTACAAATTACGATATATTATAAGGTATTTTCAATGATACACTGCATATTACGTTGTATTATAAGGTATTTCCATTGATAGACTAGAATTACCATATATTCTAAGGTATTTTCAATGATACACTGCATATTACATGTTATTATAAGGTACTTTCAATGATACACTGCATATTACGTTATATTATAAGGTATTTTCAATGATACACTGCATATTACGTTATATTATAAGGTATTTTCATTGATACACTACAAATTACCATATATTATAAGGTATTTTCAATGATACACTGCATATTACGTTGTATTATAAGGTTTTTTCATTGATAGACTAGAATTACCATATATTCTAAGGTATTTTCAATGATACACTGCATATTACGTTTTATTATAAGGTATTATCAATGATACACTGCATATTACGTTATATTATATGGTATTTTCAATGATACACTGCATATTACGTTATATTATAAAGTATTTTCAATGATAAACTATATATTACGATATATTATATGGTATTTTCAATGATACACTGCATATTACGTTAAATTATAAGGTATTTTCATTGATACACTACAAATTACCATATATTATAAGGTATTTTCAATGATACACTGCATATTACATTATATCATAAGGTATTTTCAATGATACACTGCATATTACGTTATATTATATGTATTTTCAATGATACACTGCAAATGACGTTATATTATAAGATGTTTTCAATGATACACTGCATATTACGTTATATTATGAGGTATTTTCAATGATGCACTGCATATTACGTTATATCATAAAGTATTTTCAATGATACACTGCATATTACGTTATATTATAAGATGTTTTCAATGATAAACTACTATATATTATAAGGTATTTTCAATGATGCACTGCATATTACGTTATACTATATGGTATTTTCAATGATACACTACAAATTACGATATATTATAAGGTATTTTCAATGATACACTGCATATTACGTTGTATTATAAGGTATTTTCATTGATAGACAAGAATTACCATATATTCTAAGGTATTTTCAATGATACACTGCATATTACGTTTTATTATAAGGTATTTTCAATGATACACTGCATATTACGTTTTATTATAAGGTATTTTCAATGATACACTGCATATTACGTTATATCATAAAGTATTTTCAATGATACACTGCATATTACGTTATATTATAAGATGTTTTCAATGATAAACTACTATATATTATAAGGTATTTTCAATGATGCACTGCATATTACGTTATACTATATGGTATTTTCAATGATACACTACAAATTACGATATATTATAAGGTATTTTCAATGATACACTGCATATTACGTTATATTATTAGGTATTTTCAATGATACACTAAAAAATTACGATATATTATAGGGTATTTTCAATGATACACTACAAATTACGATATATTATAAGGTATTTTCGATGATACACTGCATTTTACGATACATTAGAAGGTATTTTGATTGATACAGTTCAAATTACCATATATTATAAGGTATTTTCAATGATATACTGCACATTACGTTATATCATAAGGTATTTTCAATGATACACTGCATATTACGTTATATTATAAGATGTTTTCAATGATAAACTACTATATATTATAAGGTATTTTCAATGATGCACTGCATATTACGTTATACTATATGGTATTTTCAATGATACACTACAAATTACGATATATTATAAGGTATTTTCAATGATACACTGCATATTACGTTGTATTATAAGGTATTTTCATTGATAGACTAGAATTACCATATATTCTAAGGTATTTTCAATGATACACTGCATATTACGTTTTATTATAAGGTATTTTCAATGATACACTGCATATTACGTTATATCATAAAGTATTATCAATGATACACTGCATATTACGTTATATTATAAGGTATTTTCAAGGATACAGTGCATATTACGTTATATAATAAGGTATTTTCAATGATGCACTGCATATTACGTTATACTATATGGTATTTTCAATGATACACTACAAATTACGATATATTATAATGTATTTTCAATGATACACTGCATATTACGTTGTATTATAAGGTATTTTCATTGATAGACTAGAATTACCATATATTCCAAGGTATTTTCAATGATACACTGCATATTACGTTTTATTATAAGGTATTTTCAATGATACACGGCATATTACGTTATATTACATGGTATTTTCAATGATACACTGCATATTACGTTATATTATAACGTATTTTCAATGATAAACTACATATTACGATATATTATATGGTATTTTCAATGATACACTACATATTACGTTTTATTATAAGGTATTTTCAATGATACACTGCATATTACGTTATATCATAAGGTTTTTTCAATGATACACTGCATATTACGTTATATTATAAGGTATTTTCAATGATACACTGCATATTACGTTATATTATAAGGTATTTTCAATGATACACTGCATATTACGTTTTATTATAAGGTATTTTCAATGATACACTGCATATTACATTATATTATTAGGTATTTTCAATGATACACTAAAAAATTACGATATATTATAAGGTATTTTCGATGATACACTGCATATTACGATATATTAGAAGGTATTTTGATTGATACAGTTCAAATTACCATATATTATAAGGTATTTTCAATGATATACTGCATATTACGTTATATCATAATGTATCTTCAATGATACACTGCATATTACGTTATATTATAAGATGTTTTCAATGATAAACTACTATATATTATAAGGTATTTTCAATGATGCACTGCATATTACGTTATACTATATGGTATTTTCAATGATACACTACAAATTACGATATATTATATGTATTTTCAATGATACACTGCAAATGACGTTATATTATAAGATGTTTTCAATGATACACTGCATATTACGTTATATTATGAGGTATTTTCAATGATGCACTGCATATTACGTTATACTATATGGTATTTTCAATGATACACTACAAATTACGATATATTATAAGGTATTTTCAATGATACACTGCATATTACGTTATATTATAAAGTATTTTCAATGATAAACTATATATTACGATATATTATATGGTATTTTCAATGATACACTGCATATTACGTTTTATTATAAGGTATTTTCAATGATACACTGCATATTACGTTATATCATAAGGTATTTTCAATGATACACTGCATATTACGTAATATTACAAGGTATTTTCAATGATACACTGCATATTACGTTATATTATAAGGTATTTTCAATGATGCACTGCATATTACGTTATACTATATGGTATTTTCAATGATACACTACAAATTAAGATATATTATAAGGTATTTTCAATGATACACTGCATATTACGTTGTATTATAAGGTTTTTTCATTGATAGACAAGAATTACCATATATTCTAAGGTATTTTCAATGATACACTGCATATTACGTTTTATTATAAGGTATTTTCAATGATACACTGCATATTACGTTTTATTATAAGGTATTTTCAATGATACACTGCATATTACGTTGTATTATAAGGTATTTTCATTGATAGACAAGAATTACCATATATTCTAAGGTATTTTCAATGATACACTGCATATTACGTTTTATTATAAGGTATTTTCAATGATACACTGCATATTACGTTATATCATAAAGTATTTTCAATGATACACTGCATATTACGTTATATTATAAGGTATTTTCAATGATACAGTGCATATTACGTTATATTATAAGGTATTTTCAATGATGCACTGCATATTACGTTATACTATATGGTATTTTCAATGATACACTACAAATTACGATATATTATAAGGTATTTTCAAAGATACACTGCATATTACGATATATTATTAGGTATTTTCAATGATACACTAAAAAATTACGATATATTATAGGGTATTTTCAATGATACACTACAAATTACGATATATTATAAGGTATTTTCGATGATACACTGCATTTTACGATATATTAGAAGGTATTTTGATTGATACAGTTCAAATTACCATATATTATAAGGTATTTTCAATGATATACTGCACATTACGTTATATCATAAGGTATTTTCAATGATACACAGCGTATTACGTTATATTATAAGATGTTTTCAATGATAAACTACTATATATTATAAGGTATTTTCAATGATGCACTGCATATTACGTTATACTATATGGTATTTTCAATGATACACTACAAATTACGATATATTATAAGGTATTTTCAATGATACACTGCATATTACGTTGTATTATAAGGTATTTTCATTGATAGACTAGAATTACCATATATTCTAAGGTATTTTCAATGATACACTGCATATTACATGTTATTATAAGGTACTTTCAATGATACACTGCATATTACGTTATATTATATGGTATTTTCAATGATACACTGCATATTACGTTATATTATAACGTATTTTCAATGATAAACTACATATTACGATATATTATATGGTATTTTCAATGATACACTGCATATTACGATATATTATATGGTATTTTCAATGATACACTGCATATTACGTTTTATTATAAGGTATTTTCAATGATACACTGCATATTACGTTATATCATAAGGTATTTTCAATGATACACTGCATATTACGTAATATTACAAGGTATTTTCAATGATACACTGCATATTACGTTATATTATAAGGTATTTTCAATGATGCACTGCATATTACGTTATACTATATGGTATTTTCAATGATACACTACAAATTAAGATATATTATAAGGTGTTTTCAATGATACACTGCATATTACGTTGTATTATAAGGTTTTTTCATTGATAGACAAGAATTACCATATATTCTAAGGTATTTTCAATGATACACTGCATATTACGTTTTATTATAAGGTATTTTCAATGATACACTGCATATTACGTTTTATTATAAGGTATTTTCAATGATACACTGCATATTACGTTGTATTATAAGGTATTTTCATTGATAGACAAGAATTACCATATATTCTAAGGTATTTTCAATGATACACTGCATATTACGTTTTATTATAAGGTATTTTCAATGATACACTGCATATTACGTTATATCATAAAGTATTTTCAATGATACACTGCATATTACGTTATATTATAAGGTATTTTCAATGATACAGTGCATATTACGTTATATTATAAGGTATTTTCAATGATGCACTGCATATTACGTTATACTATATGGTATTTTCAATGATACACTACAAATTACGATATATTATAAGGTATTTTCAATGATACACTGCATATTACGATATATTATTAGGTATTTTCAATGATACACTAAAAAATTACGATATATTATAGGGTATTTTCAATGATACACTACAAATTACGATATATTATAAGGTATTTTCGATGATACACTGCATTTTACGATATATTAGAAGGTATTTTGATTGATACAGTTCAAATTACCATATATTATAAGGTATTTTCAATGATATACTGCACATTACGTTATATCATAAGGTATTTTCAATGATACACAGCGTATTACGTTATATTATAAGATGTTTTCAATGATAAACTACTATATATTATAAGGTATTTTCAATGATGCACTGCATATTACGTTATACTATATGGTATTTTCAATGATACACTACAAATTACGATATATTATAAGGTATTTTCAATGATACACTGCATATTACGTTGTATTATAAGGTATTTTCATTGATAGACAAGAATTACCATATATTCTAAGGTATTTTCAATGATACACTGCATATTACGTTTTATTATAAGGTATTTTCAATGATACACTGCATATTACGTTATATCATAAAGTATTTTCAATGATACACTGCATATTACGTTATATTATAAGGTATTTTCAATGATACAGTGCATATTACGTTATATTATAAGGTATTTTCAATGATGCACTGCATATTACGTTATACTATATGGTATTTTCAATGATACACTACAAATTACGATATATTATAAGGTATTTTCAAAGATACACTGCATATTACGATATATTATTAGGTATTTTCAATGATACACTAAAAAATTACGATATATTATAGGGTATTTTCAATGATACACTACAAATTACGATATATTATAAGGTATTTTCGATGATACACTGCATTTTACGATATATTAGAAGGTATTTTGATTGATACAGTTCAAATTACCATATATTATAAGGTATTTTCAATGATATACTGCACATTACGTTATATCATAAGGTATTTTCAATGATACACAGCGTATTACGTTATATTATAAGATGTTTTCAATGATAAACTACTATATATTATAAGGTATTTTCAATGATGCACTGCATATTACGTTATACTATATGGTATTTTCAATGATACACTACAAATTACGATATATTATAAGGTATTTTCAATGATACACTGCATATTACGTTGTATTATAAGGTATTTTCATTGATAGACTAGAATTACCATATATTCTAAGGTATTTTCAATGATACACTGCATATTACATGTTATTATAAGGTACTTTCAATGATACACTGCATATTACGTTATATTATAAGGTATTTTCAATGATACACTGCATATTACGTTATATTATAAGGTACTAGCTTTCCCCCGCCACGCGTTGCTGTGGCTCAGTATTTTTTAAAAGCATGTTTTTACCTGTCACTTTTCCCCTCTCTTTCCCTTTCCACAAGTTCCTCCTCTCTCTCCCTCTCCCTCCCTCTCTCTCACTCCCTCGCTCTGTCAAATTGAATACAGGTGCAACCAGTTTATAAACAGTAACGTGCCCAAAGTGGGCGAAAAAGTTATCTTTGATCAGTAATGACGTCACAACTTATGAACAAATAGACTTTTTCGAATGCGGTTTGCTCTAAAACCTTCTCGAAGAAACGCCGCCTCTAATGGTTCAAACCCCAGCTTTCTACGTTCAGCCGTTCTCAGTTGATGTCGTCACACACAGACAGACGGACACGATTTTATTATACCGGGTGTTCATTTGAAAACTTTCCAGCCGAATATCTCGAAAAATATGAAAGATATTAAAAAAGTGTGCAACACGTATCCAAGAATTTCAAGAGGGAAAGGGGGGGCAGTATCAGTTTTTTATTTGGGTGGCGTGTTCAAGGTCATTTTAAGGTCAACTTTGTTTTTTCAAATGGAAACCTATATTTTTTATTATGGGATCTTATTGTACGTAAAAAGACCAATAATTTTCGTAGGATACTTTTTTTTATCCGCGCACTTTTTACCCATTTGAAAAAACAAAGTTGACCTTCAAATGACCTTGAAAACGCCACCCAAATTTAGATTTTGGTCATTAAACAATTTAAACTAATGCTAACATTTAGCGTAAGGCGAGTGGATAAACAATATTTTTGGTTTTTTGATTTGGTGTATATATGTATAGACATTTTGGAGTTCCTACTCTGGAGCAAGCGACATATAGTTGGCCATGCGAAAAACATGGATTTTCTAAATTTAATCCGACAACGCGCAGTGACTGCCCTTGAGCTTTGTTGATTGTCATCGCGAAAGCAAGACGCACAGGAAACTGCAGTCGTTTGAATGTGAAGGGCAAATCAGTGGGAATCATTGGAATGCGTGGAATAAGCACATCTCCTTTACATTTGCCGTTAATTATTGTTGCTTCAATCACATTCGGCATCAGTTTTTTCACTGAAAGTCTAGTTCCGTTGCACAACTTTGGCGTGTTGAGATTCCGAAGGAGCAGTATTGGTGAACCAACTTTCAACGTTAATATGTGTGGTGGCATTCCAGCAGGCTCCAATGAATTCAGAAATTCTATTGGATAATTTACCGCTTGATCCTCTTCTGTAACTGTATCGATGGATTTATATTTGGTAACCACACCAGGAATTTTCAATTGAATCCTGTTATTGATTCGATTAACGTCATCATTTTTTGGAGCTAAAATAGCTCTCTCGGATAGCCAATTGTGATTCCTGAAGTTGTTAACGATGTTCGGAAAAACCTTCATTTCAAGATCTTCAATTGATGATTGAAGTTGACAGAAGTTTTGTGGGAACGATATCTCCTGTGTTTCAGGAATAACCGGAAGTTTGCCATTGCCCATATCTAAAAGTTGCTTGACGAATATTTGTGCAGAAATATCATTTCCAAGTAAATGCACACGCATATTGGTTGAAAGTGTAATTTTCTTCACATGTCTCCAAAGAGCCGAATTCTTCAGGCATGCGTTCAGCTCGTCTGCTGGTGTCGATCTTAGAATGACGGGCAAAGTTTGACGGAAATCATCGGCGAGCAATATCAGAGCTCCGCCCATTTGATGTTGATCGCTTCGAAAATCTCGTAGAGTACGATCAAGTGCTTCAAGTCCTTTCTTATGTATCATGGTACATTCATCCCAAATAATGATTTTGCATTTTTTCAATACAGTTGCCATTCCAGATGTTTTTCCAATGTTACAAAGCGGATCTGTAGCAAGATTTAGATTTAATGGCAGCTTGAAAGCCGAATGCGCCGTGCGTCCTCCATCAAGTAGTGTTGCTGCAATCCCCGATGATGCTACAGCCACAGCAATCTCATTCTTCATTCGAATTTCGGCGAGTATTAAATTGAGTAGAAATGTTTTTCCTGTGCCTCCTGGTGCATCAAGAAAAAGGAGTCCACCATTTCCGCCTCGTACATACTCCATAACTGTATCGTACGCGAGTCGTTGATCATGTGTTAAGAGCCTTTTCTGAGCCTCAACATAAACTTGTAGCGCATCGACATCATATTGTTTTTCTCGCAATACGTCTCTATCAACAACATCGTTTCTGTTACGGTCCGGTGTAAATAGCCCAAGCTGATTAAGAAGTTTGTTGTTAATCGACAAACACATATCCTCAAGCAATATCAAGGCTTCATTATAAATATCTTCCGAATATTGTACATCCAGGCCGGGGTTGTCTCTGCGTTCTCGGAGAAGTATGTCTTCGCTCATATTTTCTTTGTGTTTTTCCCATAGATCTTTCGGATCAGATGGCGCACAGGTTGTCAAGATTATGGCGAACAGATTTCGTATTTGGTGAGCATGACGTGTTTCAGATGCTTCTGTCAATGTGTTGTCCCAATGTTGATCATTTTCAAGCAAACCAAGTTTGAAACATGTTTCTCTGTATGTCTGGCATACTTGACCATCGATGGTTTTGACTGCTTGAAACGATGTTGGTCCTTTGACCACGTGAAGCAGCATTCGCAAATAGTAGCATTCATTATTATTCGGATGAACAGTATATACTCGTCCCAATGTTCCAGAGAAAAATATGCCAGCTATTGAAGAATGCCTGGCGCCTCGTTTTCTTCTGTAAAATTTCTTCGTCGATTGATTCCAAGTGTAATATTGCGGGACTTCATGATATAACAGCGTTTTCGCGAATTCGTCAGCTGCACACAATTGGAAAAAAGCGGTCAACGTTGTGTTTGGTGGGTCTGCAGCTCTCTGGAGTGCATTCACTTCCGTGAAGTAGACTCGTTGACCGTTTTCCAAGTGAACACTGAGATGTACAACAGCAGGAAAGCGTTCATGAATATCGAATCCAAGAATTCGCCATACAGCTTCATTACTACTAATATAACGTCCCATTTGAAATTGTTCTACTTCATTAACGGGAGTATTGGGATTCGCAAGTCCGAAAACTGCCATATCGCTGCCTTTATTCACATATTTACATATGTATTTAATTGATTTAACTGAATTGCAGACTTCCACGTTGATATGCGCATTGAATGATTTGGAAAGAATAGGAGAATAGGGCACAATCCACTGGTTATCAATTTCGAAATAAACGTTATTGATTTTGATAGTTGTTGTGTGTCCTCCATCATCTGGTTTTCGTCGTCTGTACAGCGGATAACCATCGCCACCAGTCTGTGTTTCTTGTATCATTTGACGTGGATACTTTTTAGTGCATTTTCCATCTTTCATGCATGGTGAATGTGGGTTGTATAGTCCACATGGTCCGTGAATCATATGTTTTTTGACAATTTCAAATAATTCTGGATCTTCTTCTGGATCGGGCAGTTCAGCATTAATAATATCGTCAATTTGAGTTCGAGCAATTCTTTCAACCAACCAAATTAAGATATGGGCATGTGGTAGACCTCTTTTCTGCCATTCAATCGAATACATCCAGCAGCGAGTTTCTCCGTATATATGATTCTTAGTGATGAGATCCATAAAACGTATTAATTTTTGTTTGAAAACTCTCGCTGTGAGGTCATGCCGATGGAATGGTTGCTGACCAAGTAAAAGTAAATCTTTGATTTCAGTCCAAGATGGATTGCATGTGAACGTGATAAAAAGATCTGGACGTCCGTATTTGCGAACATATGTTAGAGCATCCTGAGTATATTCTTGCATATGTCTTGGACTTCCAGTATACGAAGCTGGAAGTATAACCATTTGTCCAATGTTAGCAACTGTTCCATTATTCGCAATTGCATCTCGCAAATGAATGTAATCTTCGACTCGAAGCTTCGATTGATTGTAACGAATGTAATTGAGTCGTTCACTTTCAACTTTAGCGTACATATCAACGATGAATTGTTGGAAAAGTTGACGACACTTCAGAATATGGTTACATTGTTGGGAACGAATCATGATTCGGTATGCATAAAAATCCATACAACTGACTCTTTTCGTTGTCGCAGCACCTGTGATGGGATTAGTTTGATAAACTTCGAAATGATATCCGTCTTCTCCTCGCGGAAACAGTATTGGATATTGAAGAGCATCGTACGATCGGTGTGTTTCAGCAACACGTTGCTTGGTTTGATCTCGTCTGCTGATAACAATATCTCGGCGGGTAATCTCTGTTCCGACAATTACAGCTGCTACTTCAGTGGCCGTTGGAGCATTGAAACGTCTTTCATGCTCATTCAATGGCGTTTTGTCTGCCCTGATAATGACTTTTAAATCATCCGCTCTCACATCCTCTAATGCGGATTTGAAATCTCGGACCAAACAGTTATGTTCGTGGAATAATGCTCGTAATTTAGCAATAATTCTTCGATCTGTTACTGCACTAAATGTGCATCGTCGATCAACCTCTTCCTCGACATTGTCCATGAAATAAATTTGCAAAAACTGTGGATCTTCATCGGTTACTGGAAGAAGTGAACCAATTTGATGATACACTTGTCCTTGGACTTTGAATGTGGGCATGAAATTACCATATCTCACAATATTCGTTGCTCCAAACGATGTCATTTGAAAGCATGAGTTGTATTTACGAATATGCTGTAGAAAGTGTTTGGACTCCCGAGTAACTCCAGCCACATAAGTTAAAAGTGGTTCTGGTACCTCAGCCAGTGGTGGCAAGTTGATTTTGCCATTAGAGCAACACATGCCAGGCGATTCTTTCTGAAACTTCAAAGCGCGACAATGAAAGCACAAATTAGTCATTGGTCCGATGGCAACATCGTGATGCATTCTGTAATCAAAGTTTTTATTGTAATTGAACGCCGCTTTCTTGAGATCGATTCTCGTTCTTGATCGACTCTGCCGTAAGCGTTGACCTTGACGTCGTGTATCTCGCTCTTCAGATGTTTCAGCAGCTCTTGATGTAGAAGCTCGCACTCGTAGGATTTCAACTCGTGCGACTCGCTCTTCTAATGTTTCAACAGCTCTTTAGATGTTTCAGCAGCTCTACTGGCTGACACTTGCCGCGTATGTCTGGTACTTCTTCCAATGTTTGATTTTTTGGGGGTTGATCGATTCTGCCGTAAGCGTTGACCTTCACGTCGTGTATCTCGCTCTTCAAATGTTTCAACAGCTCTTGTTGTAGAAGCTCGCACTCGTAGGTTTTCAACTCGTGCCACTCGCTCTTCAGATGTTTCAGCAGCTCTACTGGATGACACTTGCCGCGTATGTCTGGTTCTTATACCAATGTTTGATTTTTTGGAGGGCATTTCAAACATTAAAACATTAAAAATCATAAATTATTCTGTTTTCTCGTCAATATGATGGTGAGTTACAACAAAGTGGATAGCGGGAAAATATTTCTCGTGCTCAATACCTATGTATACCAATTTTCATAGAAATAGATTCAACGGTATAGAAGTTGATGTATTGCAGCGCCATCTACAACGGCGAGGTGTGGATAGCTGGAAAATATTCCTCGTGCTCAAATACCTATGTATACCAATTTTCATAGAGATAGGTTCAACGGTATATAATTTGATGTATTGCAGCGCCATCTACAGCGGCGAGATAAAAAAAATTGAACAGCGTAAAAACCTTCTCCCCGAAAAAACACATATACGTACCAAGTTTCATGTTGATCGGTCAAACAGTTTCGAAGTCTATTAATCATATACATATATATCTTTACAAACATCCATTTTTATATATATATAATTGTGTTTTGTCGTCAATATGATGGCGAGTTACAACAAAGTGGATAGCTGGAAAATATTCCTCGTGCTCAAATACCTATGTATACCAATTTTCATAGCGATAGGTTCAACGGTATATAATTTGATGTATTGCAGCGCCATCTACAGCGGCGAGATAAAAAAAATTGAACAGCGTAAAAACCTTCTCCCCGAAAAAACACATATACGTGCCAAGTTTCATGTTGATCGGTCAAACAGTTTCGAAGTCTATTAATCATATACATATATATCTTTACAAACATCCATTTTTATATATATAGATTGTGTTTTGTCGTCAATATGATGGCGAGTTACAACAAAGTGGATAGCTGGAAAATATTCCTCGTGCTCAAATACCTATGTATACCAATTTTCATAGCGATAGGTTCAACGGTATATAATTTGATGTATTGCAGCGCCATCTACAGCGGCGAGATAAAAAAAATTGAACAGCGTAAAAACCTTCTCCCCGAAAAAACACATATACGTGCCAAGTTTCATGTTGATCGGTTAAACAGTTTCGAAGTTTCTTAATCATATATATACAAACATCCATTTTTATATATATAGATTTTCATTGATACACTACAAATTACCATATATTATAAGGTATTTTCAATGATACACTGCATATTACATTATATCATAAGGTATTTTCAATGATACACTGCATATTACGTTATATTATATGTATTTTCAATGATACACTGCAAATGACGTTATATTATAAGATGTTTTCAATGATACACTGCATATTACGTTATATTATGAGGTATTTTCAATGATGCACTGCATATTACGTTATACTATATGGTATTTTCAATGATACACTACCAATTACGATATATTATAAGGTATTTTCAATGATACACTGCATATTACGTTGTATTATAAGGTATTTTCATTGATAGACAAGAATTACCATATATTCTAAGGTATTTTCAATGATACACTGCATATTACGTTTTATTATAAGGTATTTTCAATGATACACTGCATATTACGTTTTATTATAATGTATTTTCAATGATACACTACAAATTACGATATATTATAAGGTATTTTCAATGATACACTGCATATTACGTTATATCATAAGGTATTTTCAATGATACACTGCATATTACGTTATATTATAAGGTATTTTCAATGATACACTGCATATTACGTTATATCATAAGGTATTTTCAATGATACACGGCATATTACGTTATATTATAAGGTATTTTCAATGATACACTGCATATTACGTTATATTATAAGGTATTTTCAATGATACACTACAAATTACGATATATTATAAGGTATTTTCGATGATACACTGCATATTACGATATATTAGAAGGTATTTTGATTGATACAGTTCAAATTACCATATATTATAAGGTATTTTCAATGATACACTGCATATTACGTTATATCATAAGGTATTTTCAATGATAAAGTGCATATTAAGTTATATTATAAGATGTTTTCAATGATAAACTACTATATTTTATAAGGTATTTTCAATGATACACTGCATATTACGTTATATTATAAGGTATTTTTAATGATACACTACAAATTACGATATATTATAGGGTATTTTCAATGATACACTGCATATTACGTTATATTATAAGGTATTTTCAATGATACACTGCATATTACGTTATATCATAAGGTATTTTCAATGATACACTGCATATTTCGTTATATTATATGGTATTTTCAATGACACACTACAAATTACGATATATTATAAGGTATTTTCAATGATACACTGCATATTACGTTATATCATAAGGTATTTTCAATGATACACTGCATATTACGTTATATCATAAGGTATTTTCAATGATACACTGCATATTACGTTATATTATAAGGTATTTTCAATGATACACTGCATATTACGTTATATCATAAGGTTTTTTCAATGATACACTGCATATAACGTTATATTATAAGGTATTTTCAATGGTACACTGCATATTACGTTATATTATAAGGTATTTTCAATGATACACTGCATATTACGTTTTATTGTAAGGTATTTTCAATGATACACTGCATATTACATTATATTATGAGGTGTTTTCAATGATACACTAAAAAATTACGATATATTATAAGGTATTTTCGATGATACACTGCATATTACGATATATTAGAAGGTATTTTGATTGATACAGTTCAAATTACCATATATTATAAGGTATTTTCAATGATATACTGCATATTACGTTATATCATAATGTATCTTCAATGATACACTGCATATTACGTTATATTATAAGATGTTTTCAATGATAAACTACTATATATTATAAGGTATTTTCAATGATGCACTGCATATTACGTTATACTATATGGTATTTTCAATGATACACTACAAATTACGATATATTATAAGGTATTTTCAATGATACACTGCATATTACGTTGTATTATAAGGTTTTTTCATTGATAGACTAGAATTACCATATATTCTAAGGTATTTTCAATGATACACTGCATATTACGTTATATTATAAGGTATTTTCAATGATACACTGCATATTACGTTATATTATAAGGTATTTTCAATGATGCACTGCATATTACGTTATACTATATGGTATTTTCAATGACACACTACAAATTACGATATATTATAAGGTATTTTCAATGATACACTGCATATTACGTTGTATTATAAGGTTTTTTCATTGATAGACTAGAATTACCATATATTCTAAGGTATTTTCAATGATACACTGCATATTACGTTTTATTATAAGGTATTTTCAATGATACACTACATATTACGTTATATTATATGGTATTTTCAATGATACACTGCATATTACGTTATATTATAAAGTATTTTCAATGATAAACTATATATTACGATATATTATATGGTATTTTCAATGATACACTGCATATTACGTTATATTATGAGGTATTTTCAATGATGCACTGCATATTACGTTATACACTAAAAAATTACGATATATTATAGGGTATTTTCAATGATACACTACAAATTACGATATATTATAAGGTATTCTCGATGATACACTGCATTTTACGATATATTAGAAGGTATTTTGATTGATACAGTTCAAATCACCATATATTATAAGGTATTTTCAATGATATACTGCACATTACGTTATATCATAAGGTATTTTCAATGATACACTGCATATTACGTTATATTATAAGATGTTTTCAATGATAAACTCCTATATATTATAAGGTATTTTCAATGATGCACTGCATATTACGTTATACTATATGGTATTTTCAATGATACACTACAAATTACGATATATTATAAGGTATTTTCAATGATACACTGCATATTACATGTTATTATAAGGTACTTTCAATGATACACTGCATATTACGTTATATTATAAGGTATTTTCAATGATACACTGCATATTACGTTATATTATAAGGTATTTTCAATGATGCACTGCATATTACGTTATACTATATGGTATTTTCAATGATACACTACAAATTACGATATATTATAAGGTATTTTCAATGATACACTGCATATTACGTTGTATTATAAGGTTTTTTCATTGATAGACTAGAATTACCATATATTCTAAGGTATTTTCAATGATACACTGCATATTACGTTTTATTATAAGGTATTTTCAATGATACACTGCATATTACGTTATATTATATGGTATTTTCAATGATACACTGCATATTACGTTATATTATAAAGTATTTTCAATGATAAACTATATATTACGATATATTATATGGTATTTTCAATGATACACTGCATATTACGTTATATTATAAGATATTTTCATTGATACACTACAAATTACCATATATTATAAGGTATTTTCAATGATACACTGCATATTACATTATATCATAAGGTATTTTCAATGATACACTGCATATTACGTTATATTATAACGTATTTTCAATGATAAACTATATATTACGATATATTATATGGTATTTTCAATGATACACTGCATATTACATTATATTATAAGGTATTTTCGTTGATACATTACAAATTACCATATATTATAAGGTATTTTCAATGATACACTGCATATTACGTTTTATTATAAGGTATTTTCAATGATACACGGCATATTACGTTATATTATATGGTATTTTCAATGATACACTGCATATTACGTTATATTATAAAGTATTTTCAATGATAAACTATATATTACGATATATTATAAGGTATTTTCAATGATACACTGCATATTACGTTATATTATGAGGTATTTTCAATGATGCACTGCATATTACGTTATACACTAAAAAATTACGATATATTATAGGGTATTTTCAATGATACACTACAAATTACGATATATTATAAGGTATTCTCGATGATACACTGCATTTTACGATATATTAGAAGGTATTTTGATTGATACAGTTCAAATCACCATATATTATAAGGTATTTTCAATGATATACTGCACATTACGTTATATCATAAGGTATTTTCAATGATACACTGCATATTACGTTATATTATAAGATGTTTTCAATGATAAACTACTATATATTATAAGGTATTTTCAATGATGCACTGCATATTACGTTATACTATTGGGATTTTCAATGATACACTACAAATTACGATATATTATAAGGTATTTTCAATGATACACTGCATATTACATGTTATTATAAGGTACTTTCAATGATACACTGCATATTACGTTATATTATAAGGTATTTTCAATGATACACTGCATATTACGTTATATTATAAGGTATTTTCAATGATGCACTGCATATTACGTTATACTATATGGTATTTTCAATGATACACTACAAATTACGATATATTATAAGGTATTTTCAATGATACACTGCATATTACGTTGTATTATAAGGTTTTTTCATTGATAGACTAGAATTACCATATATTCTAAGGTATTTTCAATGATACACTGCATATTACGTTTTATTATAAGGTATTTTCAATGATACACTGCATATTACGTTATATTATATGGTATTTTCAATGATACACTGCATATTACGTTATATTATAAAGTATTTTCAATGATAAACTATATATTACGATATATTATATGGTATTTTCAATGATACACTGCATATTACGTTATATTATAAGATATTTTCATTGATACACTACAAATTACCATATATTATAAGGTATTTTCAATGATACACTGCATATTACATTATATCATAAGGTATTTTCAATGATACACTGCATATTACGTTATATTATAACGTATTTTCAATGATAAACTATATATTACGATATATTATATGGTATTTTCAATGATACACTGCATATTACATTATATTATAAGGTATTTTCGTTGATACATTACAAATTACCATATATTATAAGGTATTTTCAATGATACACTGCATATTACGTTTTATTATAAGGTATTTTCAATGATACACTACATATTACGTTATATTATATGGTATTTTCAATGATACACTGCATATTACGTTATATTATAAAGTATTTTCAATGATAAACTATATATTACGATATATTATATGGTATTTTCAATGATACACTGCATATTACGTTATATTATGAGGTATTTTCAATGATGCACTGCATATTACGTTATACACTAAAAAATTACGATATATTATAGGGTATTTTCAATGATACACTACAAATTACGATATATTATAAGGTATTCTCGATGATACACTGCATTTTACGATATATTAGAAGGTATTTTGATTGATACAGTTCAAATCACCATATATTATAAGGTATTTTCAATGATATACTGCACATTACGTTATATCATAAGGTATTTTCAATGATACACTGCATATTACGTTATATTATATGGTATTT
>CAKAJI010000060.1:0-16333 GCA_916610255.1 Lasioglossum lativentre
CAAATTACCATAATATTATAAGGTATTTTCAATGATACACTGCATATTACGTGATACTATAAGGTGTTTTCAATGTTACACTGCATACTACGTTATATTATAAGGTATTTTCAATGATACACTGTATATTACGTTATATTATAAGGTATTTTCATTGATACACTACAAATTACCATATATTATAAGGTATTTTCAATGATAAACTACTATATATTATAAGGTATTTTCAATGATAAACTACTATATATTATAAGGTATTTTCAATGATACACTGCATATTACGTTATATTATAAGGTATTTTCAATGATATACTGCATATTACGATATATTATATGGTATTTTCAATAATGCACTGCATATTACGTTATATCATAAGGTATTTTCATTGATACACTACAAATTACGATATATTATAAGGTATTTTCAATGATAAACTACTATATATTATAAGGTATTTTCAATGATAAACTACTATATATTATAAGGTATTTTCAATGATACACTGCATATTACGTTATATTATAAGGTATTTTCATTGATACACTACAAATTACCATATATTATAAGGTATTTTCAATGATACACTGTATATTACGATATATTATAAGGTATTTTCAATGATAAACTGCATATTACGTTATATTATAAGGTATTTTCAATGATAAACTACTATATATTATAAGGTATTTTCAATGATACACTGCATATTACGTTATATTATAAGGTATTTTCAATGATACACTACAAATTACCATATATTATAAGGTATTTTCAATGATACACTGCATAATACGTTATATCATAAGGTATTTTCAATGATACACTGCATATTACGTTATATTATAAGGTGTTTTCAATGATACACTGCATATTACATTATATTATAAGGTATTTTCAATTGTAAACTACTATATATCATAAGGTATTTTCATTGATACACTGCATATTACGTTATATTATAAGGTATTTTCAATGATACACTGCATATTACGTTATATTATAAGGTATTTTCAATGATACACTACAAATTACCATATATTATAAGGTATTTTCAATGATACACTGCATATTACGTGATATTATAAGGTGTTTTCAATGTTACACTGCATACTGTTATATTATAAGGTATTTTCAATGATACACTGTATATTACGTTATATTATAAGGTATTTTCATTGATACACTACAAATTACCATATATTATAAGGTATTTTCAATGATACACTGCATAATACGTTATATCATAAGGTATTTTCATTGATACACTACAAATTACAATATATTATAAGGTATTTTCAATGAAAAAACTACTATATATTATAAGGTATTTTCAATGATAAACTACTATATATTATAAGGTATTTTCAATGATACACTGCATATTACGTTATATTATAAGGTATTTTCAATGATAAACTGCATATTATGGTATATTATAAGGTATTTTCAATGATACACTGCATATTACGTTATATTAATATATAAGGTATTTTCAATGACACACTGCATATTACGTTATATTATAAGGTATTTTCAATGGGAGACTGCATATTACGTTATATTATAAGGTATTTTCAATGATAAAACTACTATATATTATAAGGTATTTTCAATGATACACTGCATATTACGTTATATTATAAGGTATTTTCAATGATACACTACAAATTACCATATATTATAAGGTATTTTCAATGATACACTGCATATTACGTGATATTATAAGGTGTTTTCAATGTTACACTGCATACTACGTTATATTATAAGGTATTTTCAATGATACACTGTATATTACGTTATATTATAAGGTATTTTCATTGATACACTACAAATTACCATATATTATAAGGTATTTTCAATGATACACTGCATAATACGTTATATCATAAGGTATTTTCAATTGTAAACTACTATATATCATAAGGTATTTTCATTGATACACTGCATATTACGTTATATTATAAGGTATTTTCAATGATACACTGCATATTACGTGATATTATAAGGTGTTTTCAATGTTACACTGCATACTACGTTATATTATAAGGTATTTTCAATGATACACTGTATATTACGTTATATTATAAGGTATTTTCATTGATACACTACAAATTACCTTATATTATAAGGTATTTTCAATGATACACTGCATAATACGTTATATCATAAGGTATTTTCAATGATACACTGCATATTACGTTATATTATAAGGTATTTTCAATGATACACTGCATATTACGTTATATTATAAGGTATTTTCAATGATACACTGCATATTACGTTATATTATAAGGTATTTTCATTGATACACTACAAATTACCATATATTATATGGTATTTTCAATGATACACTGCATATTACGTTATATCATAAGGTATTTTCATTGATACACTACAAATTACGATATATTATAAGGTATTTTCAATGATACACTGTATATTACGTTATATTATAAGGTATTTTCATTGATAGACTACAAATTACCATATATTATAAGGTATTTTCAATGATACACTGCATATTACGTTATATTATACGGTGTTTTCAATGATACACTGCATATTACGTTATATTATAAGGTATTTTCAATGATACACTGCATATTACGTTATATTATAAGGTATTTTCAATGACACACTGCATATTACGTTATATTATAAGGTATTTTCTATGATATACTGCATATTACGATATATTATATGGTATTTTCAATGATACACTGCATATTACGTTATATCATAAGGTATTTTCATTGATACACTACAAATTACGATATATTATAAGGTATTTTCAATGATACACTGTATATTACGTTATATTATAAGGTATTATCAATGTTACACTGCATACTACGTTATATTATAAGGTATTTTCAATGATACACTGTATATTACGTTATATTATAAGGTATTTTCATTGATACACTACAAATTACCATATATTATAAGGTATTTTCAATGATACACTGCATAATACGTTATATCATAAGGTATTTTCATTGATACACTACAAATTACGATATATTATAAGGTATTTTCAATGATACACTGTATATTACGTTATATTATAAGGTATTTTCATTGATACACTACAAATTACCATATATTATAAGGTATTTTCAATGATACACTGCATATTACGTGATATTATAAGGTGTTTTCAATGTTACACTGCATACTACGTTATATTATAAGGTATTTTCAATGATACACTGTATATTACGTTATATTATAAGGTATTTTCATTGATACACTACAAATTACCATATATTATAAGGTATTTTCAATGATACACTGCATAATACGTTATATCATAAGGTATTTTCAATGATACACTGCATATTACGTTATATTACAAGGTATTTTCAATGATAAACTACTATATATTATAAGGTATTTTCAATGATACTCTGCATATTACGTGATATTATAAGGTGTTTTCAATGTTACACTGCATAATACGTTATATCATAAGGTATTTTCAATGATACACTGCATATTACATTATATTATAAGGTATTTTCAATTGTAAACTACTATATATCATAAGGTATTTTCAATGATACACTGCATATTACGTTATATTATAAGGTATTTTCAATGATACACTGCATATTACGTTATATTATAAGGTATTTTCAATGACACACTGCATATTACGTTATATTATAAGGTATTTTCTATGATATACTGCATATTACGATATATTATATGGTATTTTCAATGATACACTGCATATTACGTGATATTATAAGGTGTTTTCAATGTTACACTGCATACTACGTTATATTATAAGGTATTTTCAATGATACACTGTATATTACGTTATATTATAAGGTATTTTCATTGATACACTACAAATTACCATATATTATAAGGTATTTTCAATGATACACTGCATAATACGTTATATCATAAGGTATTTTCAATGATACACTGCATATTACGTTATATTATAAGGTGTTTTCAATGATACACTGCATATTACGTTATATTATAAGGTATTTTCAATGATACACTGCATATTACGTTATATTATAAGGTATTTTCAATGATACACTGCATATTACGTTATATTATAAGGTATTTTCATTGATACACTACAAATTACCATATATTATATGGTATTTTCAATGATACACTGCATATTACGTTATATCATAAGGTATTTTCATTGATACACTACAAATTACGATATATTATATGGTATTTTCAATGATACACTGTATATTACGTTATATTATAAGGTATTTTCATTGATAGACTACAAATTACCATATATTATAAGGTATTTTCAATGATACACTGCATATTACGTTATATTATACGGTGTTTTCAATGATACACTGCATATTACGTTATATTATAAGGTATTTTCAATGATACACTGCATATTACGTTATATTATAAGGTATTTTCAATGACACACTGCATATTACGTTATATTATAAGGTATTTTCTATGATATACTGCATATTACGATATATTATATGGTATTTTCAATGATACACTGCATATTACGTTATATCATAAGGTATTTTCATTGATACACTACAAATTACGATATATTATAAGGTATTTTCAATGATACACTGTATATTACGTTATATTATAAGGTATTATCAATGTTACACTGCATACTACGTTATATTATAAGGTATTTTCAATGATACACTGTATATTACGTTATATTATAAGGTATTTTCATTGATACACTACAAATTACCATATATTATAAGGTATTTTCAATGATACACTGCATAATACGTTATATCATAAGGTATTTTCATTGATACACTACAAATTACGATATATTATAAGGTATTTTCAATGATACACTGTATATTACGTTATATTATAAGGTATTTTCATTGATACACTACAAATTACCATATATTATAAGGTATTTTCAATGATACACTGCATATTACGTGATATTATAAGGTGTTTTCAATGTTACACTGCATACTACGTTATATTATAAGGTATTTTCAATGATACACTGTATATTACGTTATATTATAAGGTATTTTCATTGATACACTACAAATTACCATATATTATAAGGTATTTTCAATGATACACTGCATAATACGTTATATCATAAGGTATTTTCAATGATACACTGCATATTACGTTATATTACAAGGTATTTTCAATGATAAACTACTATATATTATAAGGTATTTTCAATGATACTCTGCATATTACGTGATATTATAAGGTGTTTTCAATGTTACACTGCATAATACGTTATATCATAAGGTATTTTCAATGATACACTGCATATTACATTATATTATAAGGTATTTTCAATTGTAAACTACTATATATCATAAGGTATTTTCAATGATACACTGCATATTACGTTATATTATAAGGTATTTTCAATGATACACTGCATATTACGTTATATTATAAGGTATTTTCAATGATACACTGCATATTACGTTATATTATAAGGTATTTTCTATGATATACTGCATATTACGATATATTATATGGTATTTTCAATGATACACTGCATATTACGTGATATTATAAGGTGTTTTCAATGTTACACTGCATACTACGTTATATTATAAGGTATTTTCAATGATACACTGTATATTACGTTATATTATAAGGTATTTTCATTGATACACTACAAATTACCATATATTATAAGGTATTTTCAATGATACACTGCATAATACGTTATATCATAAGGTATTTTCAATGATACACTGCATATTACGTTATATTATAAGGTGTTTTCAATGATACACTGCATATTACGTTATATTATAAGGTATTTTCAATGATACACTGCATATTACGTTATATTATAAGGTATTTTCAATGACACACTGCATATTACGTTATATTATAAGGTATTTTCTATGATATACTGCATATTACGATATATTATATGGTATTTTCAATGATACACTGCATATTACGTTATATCATAAGGTATTTTCATTGATACACTACAGATTACGATATATTATAAGGTATTTTCAATGATACACTGTATATTACGTTATATTATAAGGTATTTTCATTGATACACTACAAATTACCATATATTATAAGGTATTTTCAATGAGACACTGCATATTACGTGATATTATAAGGTGTTTTCAATGTTACACTGCATACTACGTTATATTATAAGGTATTTTCAATGATACACTGTTTATTACGTTATATTATAAGGTATTTTCATTGATACACTACAAATTACCATATATTATAAGGTATTTTCAATGATACACTGCATAATACGTTATATCATAAGGTATTTTCAATGATACACTGCATATTACGTTATATTATAAGGTGTTTTAAATGATACACTGCATATTACGTTATATTATAAGGTCTTTTCTATTGTAAACTACTATATATCATAAGGTGTTTTCAATGATACACTGCATATTATGATATATTATAAGGTATTTTCAATGATAAACTGCATATTACGTTATATTACAAGGTATTTTCAATGATAAACTACTATATATTATAAGGTATTTTCAATGCTACTCTGCATATTACGTGATATTACAAGGTGTTTTCAATGTTACACTGCATACTACGTTATATTATAAGGTATTTTCAATGATACACTGTATATTACGTTATATTATAAGGTATTTTCATTGATACACTACAAATTACCATATATTATAAGGTATTTTCAATGATACACTGCATAATACGTTATATCATAAGGTATTTTCAATGATACACTGCATATTACGTTATATTATAAGGTGTTTTCAATGATACACTGCGAATTACATTATATTATAAGGTATTTTCAATTGTAAACTACTATATATCATAAGGTATTTTCATTGATACACTGCATATTACGTTATATTATAAGGTATTTTCAATGATACACTGCATATTACGTTATATTATAAGGTATTTTCAATGATACACTACAAATTACCATATATTATAAGGTATTTTCAATGATACACTGCATATTACGTGATATTATAAGGTGTTTTCAATGTTACACTGCATACTACGTTATATTATAAGGTATTTTCAATGATACACTGTATATTACGTTATATTATAAGGTATTTTCATTGATACACTACAAATTACCATATATTATAAGGTATTTTCAATGATACACTGCATAATACGTTATATCATAAGGTATTTTCAATGATTCACTGCATATTACGTTATATTATAAGGTATTTTCAATGATATACTGCATATTACGATATATTATATGGTATTTTCAATAATACACTGCATATTACGTTATATCATAAGGTATTTTCATTGATACACTACAAATTACGATATATTATAAGGTATTTTCAATGATAAACTACTATATATTATAAGGTATTTTCAATGATAAACTACTATATATTATAAGGTATTTTCAATGATACACTGCATATTACGTTATATTATAAGGTATTTTCATTGATACACTACAAATTACCATATATTATAAGGTATTTTCAATGATACACTGTATATTACGATTTATTATAAGGTATTTTCAATGATAAACTGCATATTACGTTATATTATAAGGTATTTTCAATGATAAACTACTATATATTATAAGGTATTTTCAATGATACACTGCATATTACGTTATATTATAAGGTATTTTCAATGATACACTACAAATTACCATATATTATAAGGTATTTTCAATGATACACTGCATAATACGTTATATCATAAGGTATTTTCAATGATACACTGCATATTACGTTATATTATAAGGTGTTTTCAATGATACACTGCATATTACATTATATTATAAGGTATTTTCAATTGTAAACTACTATATATCATAAGGTATTTTCATTGATACACTGCATATTACGTTATATTATAAGGTATTTTCAATGATACACTGCATATTACGTTATATTATAAGGTATTTTCAATGATACACTACAAATTACCATATATTATAAGGTATTTTCAATGATACACTGCATATTAGGTGATATTATAAGGTGTTTTCAATGATAAACTGCATATTACGTTATATTATAAGGTATTTTCAATGATAAACTACTATATATTATAAGGTATTTTCAATGATACACTGCATATTACGTTATATTATAAGGTATTTTCAATGATACACTACAAATTACCATATATTATAAGGTATTTTCAATGATACACTGCATAATACGTTATATCATAAGGTATTTTCAATGATACACTGCATATTACGTTATATTATAAGGTGTTTTCAATGATACACTGCATATTACATTATATTATAAGGTATTTTCAATTGTAAACTACAAATTACCATATATTATAAGGTATTTTCAATGATACACTGCATATTACGTGATACTATAAGGTGTTTTCAATGTTACACTGCATACTACGTTATATTATAAGGTATTTTCAATGATACACTGTATATTACGTTATATTATAAGGTATTTTCATTGATACACTACAAATTACCATATATTATAAGGTATTTTCAATGATACACTGCATAATACGTTATATCATAAGGTATTTTCATTGATACACTACAAATTACAATATATTATAAGGTATTTTCAATAATGCACTGCATATTACGTTATATCATAAGGTATTTTCATTGATACACTACAAATTACGATATATTATAAGGTATTTTCAATGATAAACTACTATATATTATAAGGTATTTTCAATGATAAACTACTATATATTATAAGGTATTTTCAATGATACACTGCATATTACGTTATATTATAAGGTATTTTCATTGATACACTACAAATTACCATATATTATAAGGTGTTTTCAATGATACACTGCATATTACATTATATTATAAGGTATTTTCAATTGTAAACTACTATATATCATAAGGTATTTTCATTGATACACTGCATATTACGTTATATTATAAGGTATTTTCAATGATACACTGCATATTACGTTATATTATAAGGTATTTTCAATGATACACTACAAATTACCATATATTATAAGGTATTTTCAATGATACACTGCATATTACGTGATATTATAAGGTGTTTTCAATGTTACACTGCATACTACGTTATATTATAAGGTATTTTCAATGATACACTGTATATTACGTTATATTATAAGGTATTTTCATTGATACACTACAAATTACCATATATTATAAGGTATTTTCAATGATACACTGCATAATACGTTATATCATAAGGTATTTTCATTGATACACTACAAATTACAATATATTATAAGGTATTTTCAATGATAAACTACTATATATTATAAGGTATTTTCAATGATAAACTACTATATATTATAAGGTATTTTCAATGATACACTGCATATTACGTTATATTATAAGGTATTTTCAATGATAAACTGCATATTATGGTATATTATAAGGTATTTTCAATGATACACTGCATATTACGTTATATTAATATATAAGGTATTTTCAATGACACACTGCATATTACGTTATATTATAAGGTATTTTCAATGATAAACTGCATATTACGTTATATTATAAGGTATTTTCAATGATAAACTACTATATATTATAAGGTATTTTCAATGATACACTGCATATTACGTTATATTATAAGGTATTTTCAATGATACACTACAAATTACCATATATTATAAGGTATTTTCAATGATACACTGCATATTACGTGATATTATAAGGTGTTTTCAATGTTACACTGCATACTACGTTATATTATAAGGTATTTTCAATGATACACTGTATATTACGTTATATTATAAGGTATTTTCATTGATACACTACAAATTACCATATATTATAAGGTATTTTCAATGATACACTGCATAATACGTTATATCATAAGGTATTTTCAATTGTAAACTACTATATATCATAAGGTATTTTCATTGATACACTGCATATTACGTTATATTATAAGGTATTTTCAATGATACACTGCATATTACGTGATATTATAAGGTGTTTTCAATGTTACACTGCATACTACGTTATATTATAAGGTATTTTCAATGATACACTGTATATTACGTTATATTATAAGGTATTTTCATTGATACACTACAAATTACCTTATATTATAAGGTATTTTCAATGATACACTGCATAATACGTTATATCATAACGTATTTTCAATGATACACTGCATATTACGTTATATTATAAGGTATTTTCAATGATACACTGCATATTACGTTATATTATAAGGTATTTTCAATGATACACTGCATATTACGTTATATTATAAGGTATTTTCATTGATACACTACAAATTACCATATATTATATGGTATTTTCAATGATACACTGCATATTACGTGATATTATAAGGTGTTTTCAATGTTACACTGCATACTACGTTATATTATAAGGTATTTTCAATGATACACTGTATATTACGTTATATTATAAGGTATTTTCATTGATACACTACAAATTACCATATATTATAAGGTATTTTCAATGATACACTGCATAATACGTTATATCATAAGGTATTTTCAATTGTAAACTACTATATATCATAAGGTATTTTCATTGATACACTGCATATTACGTTATATTATAAGGTATTTTCAATGATACACTGCATATTACGTGATATTATAAGGTGTTTTCAATGTTACACTGCATACTACGTTATATTATAAGGTATTTTCAATGATACACTGTATATTACGTTATATTATAAGGTATTTTCATTGATACACTACAAATTACCATATATTATAAGGTATTTTCAATGATACACTGCATATTATGATATATTATAAGGTATTTTCAATGATACACTGCATATTACGTTATATTACAAGGTATTTTCAATGATAAACTACTATATATTATAAGGTATTTTCAATGATACTCTGCATATTACGTGATATTATAAGGTGTTTTCAATGTTACACTGCATACTACGTTATATTATAAGGTATTTTCAATGATACACTGTATATTACGTTATATTATAAGGTATTTTCATTGATACACTACAAATTACCATATATTATAAGGTATTTTCAATGATACACTGCATATTACGTTATATCATAATGTATTTTCAATGATACACTGCCTAATACGTTATATTATAAGGTATTTTCAATGATAACCTACTATATATTATAAGGTATTTTCAAGGGTACACTGCATATTACATAATATTATAAGGTATTTTCATTGATACACTACAAATTAGAATATATTATAAGGTATTTTCAATGATACACTGCATAATACGTTATATCATAAGGTATTTTCAATGATACACTGCATATTACGTTATATTATAAGGTATTTTCAATGATACACTGCATATTACGTTATATTATAAGGTATTTTCAATTGTAAACTACTATATATCATAAGGTATTTTCAATGATACACTGCATATTACGTTATATCATAAGGTATTTTCATTGATACACTACAAATTACGATATATTATAAGGTATTTTCAATGATAAACTACTATATATTATAAGGTATTTTCAAGGGTACACTGCATATTACATAATATTATAAGGTATTTTCATTGATACACTACAAATTACCATATATTATGAGGTATTTTCAAGGGTACACTGCATATTACGTTATATTATAAGGTATTTTCATTGATACACTACAAATTAGAATATATTATAAGGTATTTTCAATGATACACTGCATAATACGTTATATCATAAGGTATTTTCAATGATACACTGCATATTACGTTATATCATAATGTATTTTCAATGATACACTGCCTAATACGTTATATTATAAGGTATTTTCAATTGTAAACTACTATATATCATAAGGTATTTTCAATGATACACTGCATATTACGTTATATTGTAAGGTATTTTCAATGATACACTGCATATTACGTTATATTATAAGGTATTTTCATTGATACACTACAAATTACCATATATTATATGGTATTTTCAATGATACACTGCATATTACGTTATATCATAAGGTATTTTCATTGATACACTACAAATTACGATATATTATAAGGTATTTTCAATGATACACTGTATATTACGTTATATTATAAGGTATTTTCATTGATAGACTACAAATTACCATATATTATAAGGTATTTTCAATGATACACTGCATATTACGTTATATCATAAGGTATTTTCATTGATACACTACAAATTACGATATATTATATGGTATTTTCAATGATAAACTACTATATATTATAAGGTATTTTCAATGATACACTGCATATTACGTTATATTATAAGGTATTTTCAATGATACACTACATATTATGATATATTATAAGGTATTTTCAATGATACACTGCATACTACGTTATATTATAAGGTATTTTCAATGATACACTGTATATTACGTTATATTATAAGGTATTTTCATTGATACACTACAAATTACCATATATTATAAGGTATTTTCAATGATACACTGCATATTACGTGATATTATAAGGTGTTATCAATGTTACACTGCATACTACGTTATATTATAAGGTATTTTCAATTATACACTGCATAATACGTTATATAATAAGGTATTTTCAATGGTACACTGCATATTACGTTATATTATAAGGTGTTTTCAATGATACACTGCATATTACGTTATATTATAAGGTATTTTCAATTGTAAACTACTATATATCATAAGGTATTTTCAATGATACACTGCATATTACGTTATATTATAAGGTATTTTCATTGATACACTACAAATTACCATATATTATAAGGTATTTTCAATGATACACTGTATATTACGATATATTATAAGGTATTTTCAATGATAAACTGCATATTACGTTATATTATACGGTATTTTCAATGATAAACTACTATATATTATAAGGTATTTTCAATGATACACTGCATATTACGTTATATTATAAGGTATTTTCAATGATACACTACAAATTACCATATATTATAAGGTATTTTCAATGATACACTGCATAATACGTTATATCATAAGGTATTTTCAATGATACACTGCATATTACGTTATATTATAAGGTGTTTTCAATGATACACTGCATATTACATTATATTATAAGGTATTTTCAATTGTAAACTACTATATATCATAAGGTATTTTCATTGATACACTGCATATTACGTTATATTATAAGGTATTTTCAATGATACACTGCATATTACGTTATATTATAAGGTATTTTCAATGATACACTACAAATTACCATATATTATAAGGTATTTTCAATGATACACTGCATATTACGTGATATTATAAGGTGTTTTCAATGTTACACTGCATACTACGTTATATTATAAGGTATTTTCAATGATACACTGTATATTACGTTATATTATAAGGTATTTTCATTGATACACTACAAATTACCATATATTATAAGGTATTTTCAATGATACACTGCATTATACGTTATATCATAAGGTATTTTCAATGATACACTGCATATTACGTTATATTATAAGGTGTTTTCAATGATACACTGCATATTACATTATATTATAAGGTATTTTCAATTGTAAACTACTATATATCATAAGGTATTTTCATTGATACACTGCATATTACGTTATATTATAAGGTATTTTCAATGATACACTGCATATTACGTTATATTATAAGGTATTTTCAATGATACACTACAAATTACCATATATTATAAGGTATTTTCAATGATACACTGCATATTACGTGATATTATAAGGTGTTTTCAATGTTACACTGCATACTACGTTATATTATAAGGTATTTTCAATGATACACTGTATATTACGTTATATTATAAGGTATTTTCATTGATACACTACAAATTACCATATATTATAAGGTATTTTCAATGATACACTGCATTATACGTTATATCATAAGGTATTTTCATTGATACACTACAAATTACAATATATTATAAGGTATTTTCAATGATAAACTACTATATATTATAAGGTATTTTCAATGATAAACTACTATATATTATAAGGTATTTTCAATGATACACTGCATATTACGTTATATTATAAGGTATTTTCAATGATAAACTGCATATTATGGTATATTATAAGGTATTTTCAATGATACACTGCATATTACGTTATATTAATATATAAGGTATTTTCAATGACACACTGCATATTACGTTATATTATAAGGTATTTTCAATGATACACTGCATATTACGATATATTATATGGTATTTTCAATGATACACTGCATATTATGATATATTATAAGGTATTTTCAATGATACACTGCATACTACGTTATATTATAAGGTATTTTCAATGATACACTGTATATTATGTTATATTATAAGGTATTTTCCTTGATACACTACAAATTACCATATATTATAAGGTATTTTCAATGATACACTGCATATTACGTGATATTATAAGGTGTTTTCAATGTTACACTGCATACTACGTTATATTATAAGGTATTTTCAATTATACACTGCATAATACGTTATATAATAAGGTATTTTCAATGATACACTGCATATTACGTTATATTATAAGGTGTTTTCAATGATACACTGCATATTACGTTATATTATAAGGTATTTTCAATTGTAAACTACTATATATCATAAGGTATTTTCATTGATACACTGCATATTACGTTATATTATAAGGTATTTTCAATGATACACTGCATATTACGTTATATTATAAGGTATTTTCAATGATACACTACAAATTACCATATATTTTAAGGTATTTTCAATGATACACTGCATATTACGTGATATTATAAGGTGTTTTCAATGTTACACTGCATACTACGTTATATTATAAGGTATTGTCAATGATACACTGTATATTACGTTATATTATAAGGTATTTTCATTGATACACTACAAATTACCATATATTATAAGGTATTTTCAATGATACACTGCATATTACGTGATATTATAAGGTGTTTTCAATGTTACACTGCATACTACGTTATATTATAAGGTATTTTCAATTATACACTGCATAATACGTTATATAATAAGGTATTTTCAATGGTACACTGCATATTACGTTATATTATAAGGTGTTTTCAATGATACACTGCATATTACGTTATATTATAAGGTATTTTCAATTGTAAACTACTATATATCATAAGGTATTTTCATTGATACACTGCATATTACGTTATATTATAAGGTATTTTCAATGATACACTGCATATTACGTTATATTATAAGGTATTTTCAATGATACACTACAAATTACCATATATTTTAAGGTATTTTCAATGATACACTGCATATTACGTGATATTATAAGGTGTTTTCAATGTTACACTGCATACTACGTTATATTATAAGGTATTTTCAATGATACACTGTATATTACGTTATATTATAAGGTATTTTCATTGATACACTACAAATTACCATATATTATAAGGTATTTTCAATGATACACTGCATAATACGTTATATCATAAGGTATTTTCATTGATACACTACAAATTACAATATATTATAAGGTATTTTCAATGATACACTACAAATTACCATATATTATAAGGTATTTTCAATGATACACTGCATATTACGTGATATTATAAGGTATTTTCAATGACACACTGCATATTACGTTATATTATAAGGTATTTTCAATGATACACTGCATATTACGATATATTATATGGTATTTTCAATGATACACTGCATATTATGATATATTATAAGGTATTTTCAATGATACACTGCATACTACGTTATATTATAAGGTATTTTCAATGATACACTGTATATTATGTTATATTATAAGGTATTTTCCTTGATACACTACAAATTACCATATATTATAAGGTATTTTCAATGATACACTGCATATTACGTGATATTATAAGGTGTTTTCAATGTTACACTGCATACTACGTTATATTATAAGGTATTTTCAATTATACACTGCATAATACGTTATATAATAAGGTATTTTCAATGGTACACTGCATATTACGTTATATTATAAGGTGTTTTCAATGATACACTGCATATTACGTTATATTATAAGGTATTTTCAATTGTAAACTACTATATATCATAAGGTATTTTCAATGATACACTGCATATTACGTTATATTATAAGGTGTTTTCAATGATACACTGCATATTACATTATATTATAAGGTATTTTCAATTGTAAACTACTATATATCATAAGGTATTTTCATTGATACACTGCATATTACGTTATATTATAAGGTATTTTCAATGATACACTGCATATTACGTTATATTATAAGGTATTTCAATGATACACTACAAATTACCATATATTATAAGGTATTTTCAATGATACACTACAAATTACGTGATATTATAAGGTATTTTCAATGAT
>CAKAJI010000061.1:0-7500 GCA_916610255.1 Lasioglossum lativentre
CCGGAAGTTAACTCGGTAAATACGCGTCCGAGAGAACTGGCGTCACGACACACGGTTTCGTATGCACAGTTTACCACGAATATAACGTTTAAAATCATCTAGGAACGATAGGAAAAAAGTTTACTCTTACCGCGAACCGTCTAACCGACACGGCGCGGTACTTAGCAATTTTATCGTTCCAGCGATACCTAAGCGACTCGCCGGAAGTTAACTCGCTTATAACTCGGTAAATACGCGTCCGAGAGAACTGGCGTCACGACACACGGTTTCGTATGCACAGTTTACCACGAATATAACGTTTAAAATCATCTAGGAACGATAGGAAAAAAGTTTACTCTTACCGCGAACCGTCTAACCGACACGGCGCGGTACTTAGCAATTTTATCGTTCCAGCGATACCTAAGCGACTCGCCGGAAGTTAACTCGGTAAATACGCGTCCGAGAGAACTGGCGTCACGACACACGGTTTCGTATGCACAGTTTACCACGAATATAACGTTTAAAATCATCTAGGAACGATAGGAAAAAAGTTTACTCTTACCGCGAACCGTCTAACCGACACGGCGCGGTACTTAGCAATTTTATCGTTCCAGCGATACCTAAGCGACTCGCCGGAAGTTAACTCGGTAAATACGCGTCCGAGAGAACTGGCGTCACGACACACGGTTTCGTATGCACAGTTTACCACGAATATAACGTTTAAAATCATCTAGGAACGATAGGAAAAAAGTTTACTCTTACCGCGAACCGTCTAACCGACACGGCGCGGTACTTAGCAATTTATCGTTCCAGCGATACCTAAGCGACTCGCCGGAAGTTAACTCGGTAAATACGCGTCCGAGAGAACTGGCGTCACGACACACGGTTTCGTATGCACAGTTTACCACGAATATAACGTTTAAAATCATCTAGGAACGATAGGAAAAAAGTTTACTCTTACCGCGAACCGTCTAACCGACACGGCGCGGTACTTAGCAATTTTATCGTTCCAGCGATACCTAAGCGACTCGCCGGAAGTTAACTCGGTAAATACGCGTCCGAGAGAACTGGCGTCACGACACACGGTTTCGTATGCACAGTTTACCACGAATATAACGTTTAAAATCATCTAGGAACGATAGGAAAAAAGTTTACTCTTACCGCGAACCGTCTAACCGACACGGCGCGGTACTTAGCAATTTTATCGTTCCAGCGATACCTAAGCGACTCGCCGGAAGTTAACTCGGTAAATACGCGTCCGAGAGAACTGGCGTCACGACACACGGTTTCGTATGCACAGTTTACCACGAATATAACGTTTAAAATCATCTAGGAACGATAGGAAAAAAGTTTACTCTTACCGCGAACCGTCTAACCGACACGGCGCGGTACTTAGCAATTTTATCGTTCCAGCGATACCTAAGCGACTCGCCGGAAGTTAACTCGGTAAATACGCGTCCGAGAGAACTGGCGTCACGACACACGGTTTCGTATGCACAGTTTACCACGAATATAACGTTTAAAATCATCTAGGAACGATAGGAAAAAAGTTTACTCTTACCGCGAACCGTCTAACCGACACGGCGCGGTACTTAGCAATTTTATCGTTCCAGCGATACCTAAGCGACTCGCCGGAAGTTAACTCGCTTATAACTCGGTAAATACGCGTCCGAGAGAACTGGCGTCACGACACACGGTTTCGTATGCACAGTTTACCACGAATATAACGTTTAAAATCATCTAGGAACGATAGGAAAAAAGTTTACTCTTACCGCGAACCGTCTAACCGACACGGCGCGGTACTTAGCAATTTTATCGTTCCAGCGATACCTAAGCGACTCGCCGGAAGTTAACTCGGTAAATACGCGTCCGAGAGAACTGGCGTCACGACACACGGTTTCGTATGCACAGTTTACCACGAATATAACGTTTAAAATCATCTAGGAACGATAGGAAAAAAGTTTACTCTTACCGCGAACCGTCTAACCGACACGGCGCGGTACTTAGCAATTTTATCGTTCCAGCGATACCTAAGCGACTCGCCGGAAGTTAACTCGGTAAATACGCGTCCGAGAGAACTGGCGTCACGACACACGGTTTCGTATGCACAGTTTACCACGAATATAACGTTTAAAATCATCTAGGAACGATAGGAAAAAAGTTTACTCTTACCGCGAACCGTCTAACCGACACGGCGCGGTACTTAGCAATTTTATCGTTCCAGCGATACCTAAGCGACTCGCCGGAAGTTAACTCGGTAAATACGCGTCCGAGAGAACTGGCGTCACGACACACGGTTTCGTATGCACAGTTTACCACGAATATAACGTTTAAAATCATCTAGGAACGATAGGAAAAAAGTTTACTCTTACCGCGAACCGTCTAACCGACACGGCGCGGTACTTAGCAATTTTATCGTTCCAGCGATACCTAAGCGACTCGCCGGAAGTTAACTCGGTAAATACGCGTCCGAGAGAACTGGCGTCACGACACACGGTTTCGTATGCACAGTTTACCACGAATATAACGTTTAAAATCATCTAGGAACGATAGGAAAAAAGTTTACTCTTACCGCGAACCGTCTAACCGACACGGCGCGGTACTTAGCAATTTTATCGTTCCAGCGATACCTAAGCGACTCGCCGGAAGTTAACTCGCTTATAACTCGGTAAATACGCGTCCGAGAGAACTGGCGTCACGACACACGGTTTCGTATGCACAGTTTACCACGAATATAACGTTTAAAATCATCTAGGAACGATAGGAAAAAAGTTTACTCTTACCGCGAACCGTCTAACCGACACGGCGCGGTACTTAGCAATTTTATCGTTCCAGCGATACCTAAGCGACTCGCCGGAAGTTAACTCGCTTATAACTCGGTAAATACGCGTCCGAGAGAACTGGCGTCACGACACACGGTTTCGTATGCACAGTTTACCACGAATATAACGTTTAAAATCATCTAGGAACGATAGGAAAAAAGTTTACTCTTACCGCGAACCGTCTAACCGACACGGCGCGGTACTTAGCAATTTTATCGTTCCAGCGATACCTAAGCGACTCGCCGGAAGTTAACTCGGTAAATACGCGTCCGAGAGAACTGGCGTCACGACACACGGTTTCGTATGCACAGTTTACCACGAATATAACGTTTAAAATCATCTAGGAACGATAGGAAAAAAGTTTACTCTTACCGCGAACCGTCTAACCGACACGGCGCGGTACTTAGCAATTTTATCGTTCCAGCGATACCTAAGCGACTCGCCGGAAGTTAACTCGGTAAATACGCGTCCGAGAGAACTGGCGTCACGACACACGGTTTCGTATGCACAGTTTACCACGAATATAACGTTTAAAATCATCTAGGAACGATAGGAAAAAAGTTTACTCTTACCGCGAACCGTCTAACCGACACGGCGCGGTACTTAGCAATTTTATCGTTCCAGCGATACCTAAGCGACTCGCCGGAAGTTAACTCGGTAAATACGCGTCCGAGAGAACTGGCGTCACGACACACGGTTTCGTATGCACAGTTTACCACGAATATAACGTTTAAAATCATCTAGGAACGATAGGAAAAAAGTTTACTCTTACCGCGAACCGTCTAACCGACACGGCGCGGTACTTAGCAATTTTATCGTTCCAGCGATACCTAAGCGACTCGCCGGAAGTTAACTCGGTAAATACGCGTCCGAGAGAACTGGCGTCACGACACACGGTTTCGTATGCACAGTTTACCACGAATATAACGTTTAAAATCATCTAGGAACGATAGGAAAAAAGTTTACTCTTACCGCGAACCGTCTAACCGACACGGCGCGGTACTTAGCAATTTTATCGTTCCAGCGATACCTAAGCGACTCGCCGGAAGTTAACTCGGTAAATACGCGTCCGAGAGAACTGGCGTCACGACACACGGTTTCGTATGCACAGTTTACCACGAATATAACGTTTAAAATCATCTAGGAACGATAGGAAAAAAGTTTACTCTTACCGCGAACCGTCTAACCGACACGGCGCGGTACTTAGCAATTTTATCGTTCCAGCGATACCTAAGCGACTCGCCGGAAGTTAACTCGCTTATAACTCGGTAAATACGCGTCCGAGAGAACTGGCGTCACGACACACGGTTTCGTATGCACAGTTTACCACGAATATAACGTTTAAAATCATCTAGGAACGATAGGAAAAAAGTTTACTCTTACCGCGAACCGTCTAACCGACACGGCGCGGTACTTAGCAATTTTATCGTTCCAGCGATACCTAAGCGACTCGCCGGAAGTTAACTCGGTAAATACGCGTCCGAGAGAACTGGCGTCACGACACACGGTTTCGTATGCACAGTTTACCACGAATATAACGTTTAAAATCATCTAGGAACGATAGGAAAAAAGTTTACTCTTACCGCGAACCGTCTAACCGACACGGCGCGGTACTTAGCAATTTTATCGTTCCAGCGATACCTAAGCGACTCGCCGGAAGTTAACTCGGTAAATACGCGTCCGAGAGAACTGGCGTCACGACACACGGTTTCGTATGCACAGTTTACCACGAATATAACGTTTAAAATCATCTAGGAACGATAGGAAAAAAGTTTACTCTTACCGCGAACCGTCTAACCGACACGGCGCGGTACTTAGCAATTTTATCGTTCCAGCGATACCTAAGCGACTCGCCGGAAGTTAACTCGGTAAATACGCGTCCGAGAGAACTGGCGTCACGACACACGGTTTCGTATGCACAGTTTACCACGAATATAACGTTTAAAATCATCTAGGAACGATAGGAAAAAAGTTTACTCTTACCGCGAACCGTCTAACCGACACGGCGCGGTACTTAGCAATTTTATCGTTCCAGCGATACCTAAGCGACTCGCCGGAAGTTAACTCGCTTATAACTCGGTAAATACGCGTCCGAGAGAACTGGCGTCACGACACACGGTTTCGTATGCACAGTTTACCACGAATATAACGTTTAAAATCATCTAGGAACGATAGGAAAAAAGTTTACTCTTACCGCGAACCGTCTAACCGACACGGCGCGGTACTTAGCAATTTTATCGTTCCAGCGATACCTAAGCGACTCGCCGGAAGTTAACTCGGTAAATACGCGTCCGAGAGAACTGGCGTCACGACACACGGTTTCGTATGCACAGTTTACCACGAATATAACGTTTAAAATCATCTAGGAACGATAGGAAAAAAGTTTACTCTTACCGCGAACCGTCTAACCGACACGGCGCGGTACTTAGCAATTTTATCGTTCCAGCGATACCTAAGCGACTCGCCGGAAGTTAACTCGGTAAATACGCGTCCGAGAGAACTGGCGTCACGACACACGGTTTCGTATGCACAGTTTACCACGAATATAACGTTTAAAATCATCTAGGAACGATAGGAAAAAAGTTTACTCTTACCGCGAACCGTCTAACCGACACGGCGCGGTACTTAGCAATTTTATCGTTCCAGCGATACCTAAGCGACTCGCCGGAAGTTAACTCGGTAAATACGCGTCCGAGAGAACTGGCGTCACGACACACGGTTTCGTATGCACAGTTTACCACGAATATAACGTTTAAAATCATCTAGGAACGATAGGAAAAAAGTTTACTCTTACCGCGAACCGTCTAACCGACACGGCGCGGTACTTAGCAATTTTATCGTTCCAGCGATACCTAAGCGACTCGCCGGAAGTTAACTCGGTAAATACGCGTCCGAGAGAACTGGCGTCACGACACACGGTTTCGTATGCACAGTTTACCACGAATATAACGTTTAAAATCATCTAGGAACGATAGGAAAAAAGTTTACTCTTACCGCGAACCGTCTAACCGACACGGCGCGGTACTTAGCAATTTTATCGTTCCAGCGATACCTAAGCGACTCGCCGGAAGTTAACTCGGTAAATACGCGTCCGAGAGAACTGGCGTCACGACACACGGTTTCGTATGCACAGTTTACCACGAATATAACGTTTAAAATCATCTAGGAACGATAGGAAAAAAGTTTACTCTTACCGCGAACCGTCTAACCGACACGGCGCGGTACTTAGCAATTTTATCGTTCCAGCGATACCTAAGCGACTCGCCGGAAGTTAACTCGGTAAATACGCGTCCGAGAGAACTGGCGTCACGACACACGGTTTCGTATGCACAGTTTACCACGAATATAACGTTTAAAATCATCTAGGAACGATAGGAAAAAAGTTTACTCTTACCGCGAACCGTCTAACCGACACGGCGCGGTACTTAGCAATTTTATCGTTCCAGCGATACCTAAGCGACTCGCCGGAAGTTAACTCGCTTATAACTCGGTAAATACGCGTCCGAGAGAACTGGCGTCACGACACACGGTTTCGTATGCACAGTTTACCACGAATATAACGTTTAAAATCATCTAGGAACGATAGGAAAAAAGTTTACTCTTACCGCGAACCGTCTAACCGACACGGCGCGGTACTTAGCAATTTTATCGTTCCAGCGATACCTAAGCGACTCGCCGGAAGTTAACTCGGTAAATACGCGTCCGAGAGAACTGGCGTCACGACACACGGTTTCGTATGCACAGTTTACCACGAATATAACGTTTAAAATCATCTAGGAACGATAGGAAAAAAGTTTACTCTTACCGCGAACCGTCTAACCGACACGGCGCGGTACTTAGCAATTTTATCGTTCCAGCGATACCTAAGCGACTCGCCGGAAGTTAACTCGCTTATAACTCGGTAAATACGCGTCCGAGAGAACTGGCGTCACGACACACGGTTTCGTATGCACAGTTTACCACGAATATAACGTTTAAAATCATCTAGGAACGATAGGAAAAAAGTTTACTCTTACCGCGAACCGTCTAACCGACACGGCGCGGTACTTAGCAATTTTATCGTTCCAGCGATACCTAAGCGACTCGCCGGAAGTTAACTCGGTAAATACGCGTCCGAGAGAACTGGCGTCACGACACACGGTTTCGTATGCACAGTTTACCACGAATATAACGTTTAAAATCATCTAGGAACGATAGGAAAAAAGTTTACTCTTACCGCGAACCGTCTAACCGACACGGCGCGGTACTTAGCAATTTTATCGTTCCAGCGATACCTAAGCGACTCGCCGGAAGTTAACTCGGTAAATACGCGTCCGAGAGAACTGGCGTCACGACACACGGTTTCGTATGCACAGTTTACCACGAATATAACGTTTAAAATCATCTAGGAACGATAGGAAAAAAGTTTACTCTTACCGCGAACCGTCTAACCGACACGGCGCGGTACTTAGCAATTTTATCGTTCCAGCGATACCTAAGCGACTCGCCGGAAGTTAACTCGGTAAATACGCGTCCGAGAGAACTGGCGTCACGACACACGGTTTCGTATGCACAGTTTACCACGAATATAACGTTTAAAATCATCTAGGAACGATAGGAAAAAAGTTTACTCTTACCGCGAACCGTCTAACCGACACGGCGCGGTACTTAGCAATTTTATCGTTCCAGCGATACCTAAGCGACTCGCCGGAAGTTAACT
>CAKAJI010000061.1:12500-15000 GCA_916610255.1 Lasioglossum lativentre
GCACGCGTTGTTCGTTGAAGAACGGTGTAATATATTCGAGAGGACCGGCTGTGAAGCTCCTCGCTTGTTAAGGCTATGTGTTGCGATTCTGACACCCTACTCTCTGTGGGGCGATAATACTGTGCACAAGAGTTGGGACGAACGATCGCGCACGGCCAGAGTGAGAGAGCCGGCTGTGAAGTCCGCTAACATCGAATTCACATTTCCAATAAAAAGGAGGAGGGAAGTGTTCTGGATCCAGTATATCGGGTTGTCTATGATCCCCGTCGTTTTCAGAATTCCCCTCCGCGTTTTCCATTTTAAAGGTTTTTCAATGTACTGTTCGCCCGGCCGTGTCAGGTACGTGCTGTCTCCGCGCGTGCGTACTCTGCGCGGTTTCCGTTTCCACGGACGACTGTGTCGTCCTTAAAAACGACGCCTGAATCTCCTTCGCGCGCTGGTTGGAGTTTTCAGGTATCGGCGTTCTTACGAACCGCAGAACAAAGAGACAAAATATACATATATTGATTACAAATCAAAATTATACGATTACCCTGAACGGTGGATCACTTGGCTCGTGGGTCGATGAAGAACGCAGCTAATTGCGCGTCAACGTGTGAACTGCAGGACACATGAACATCGACATTTCGAACGCACATTGCGGTCCACGGATACAATTCCTGGACCACGCCTGGCTGAGGGTCGTTTACGTAACCAAATACTGCTTGCGTTGCTCTTGTAAGTCCCCGCCGTCGCTTACCTCTCCAATATTTATAAAATTGGAGGGCGCAAGAGCGTTTCTGAGTCGGGTTGCGAAGATGCTCTACGTACGAGCGAATGATGGGCGTTTCGTCGGCGTTTGACGCGGTTCTGTGAAAATTGTAAATTTTGCATTGCGTCTAACAGTTTCGCGAGAATAGTAGAGAGATTGGTATTCTCACATTCGGACTTGCGTGAGTGTTTTGCGGTGTCGCGAGTCGTACGACCGACCGCCCGTAAGACACCGCTCCGACGAGTTCGACATCTCTCACTTTCTCTGTGAAACGATTCGCATTGCGAAAGAAGCGTTTCACTCGTGAACATTCAACGCGCTCCCGACGTCGCCTGAAATGATGCGTATACGAAAGAGGTATAAAGAGTCAGTCTTTAAGAGACTATACAGATAATGGACACAAAAATAAAGAGAAGATACAGACACCCGTGTATAAAATCTGTGTGGTGTGCGATGTAAGCCCCAGGGAGATATATATATATAAAGAGAAATACGCTTGTGCGTGGATGTGTTTCTGTCTCTACATATTTAACATGCATGCGGAGGGTCGTCGTTGCCTAGCGACTTCTCGACAAACATTGTGAGAGTCCTTCGAGAAGAGAAAAAAGACGTTGGTCTCTCGTTCTACGAACGCTTGGATAATCGATGGACAGCGGAGCAACGCTAAATTGTGCGGGACGAGCACGCGTACTTGTATCGGGTTGAATAAAATTTCCCCGTCGTCGCGTGTCCTCGCTAATCAGCGTGTTGCCATTCCATCGCCACGTTCGTTTAATTGAATGACGACCGCGCGAGATCTCTCTCGTGTCTCTTTGGTTTGATCGAGATATGATGTCGTCTGTGCGCAACGTTTCTGTACCCCCGTGTGTGTCTAGAGTGTGTTAGAGAGAAAGAAATCCCACCGAGAGTTAATATTTTATATATACTCCTCTATTGGAGTGGCTTTCGAACTTCATTGTCACGCACAAGAGAGATTAGCACCGCGGAGAAGGTAAATGACCTTTGTCGGTCGCCCCATGTCATTTTTTTTTCTTCATTTGCGATCGCGAAACCGCGCGATCTGCCGGTCGTCCAGTCCCCGGAAGTTCTTTTCGACGGACGTTAAAGTTTAACCGGCGGATCGTCTAGCGAGAGTTTCCGATCGACGAGCAATATGAAGAGAAAGAAAGAGAGACACTTTGGTGTGGCGCATAAGACATATTGGTTTCATTAAGCTTCTTCGTCGAGTAGTGGTGTTTTGTTTTTTTTTTTTGTGCTCCTCTGTACGTGTTCTCGTGCGTACTTTTTAATGCTCTTTCGGCGAAATATACGAAAGATTTTTTTTTCACGTTAGACGACCTCAGAGTAGGCGAGATTACCCGCTGAATTTAAGCATATTACTAAGCGGAGGAAAAGAAACTAACAAGGATTTCCTTAGTAGCGGCGAGCGAACAGGAATTAGCCCAGCACTGAATCCCGCGGTTCTGCCGTTGGGAAATGTAGTGTTTAGGAGGGTCAATTTATCCCGTGACGTCGAACCGCGTCCAAGTCCATCTTGAATGGGGCCATTTACCCGTAGAGGGTGCCAGGCCCGTAGCGACCGGTACGCGTTTCGGGAGGACCTCTCCTTAGAGTCGGGTTGCTTGAGAGTGCAGCCCTAAGTGGGTGGTAAACTCCATCTAAGGCTAAATATGACCACGAGACCGATAGCGAACAAGTACCGTGAGGGAAAGTTGAAAAGAACTTTGAAGAGAGAGTTCAAGAGTACGT
>CAKAJI010000061.1:20000-28952 GCA_916610255.1 Lasioglossum lativentre
GAACCGTCTAACCGACACGGCGCGGTACTTAGCAATTTTATCGTTCCAGCGATACCTAAGCGACTCGCCGGAAGTTAACTCGGTAAATACGCGTCCGAGAGAACTGGCGTCACGACACACGGTTTCGTATGCACAGTTTACCACGAATATAACGTTTAAAATCATCTAGGAACGATAGGAAAAAAGTTTACTCTTACCGCGAACCGTCTAACCGACACGGCGCGGTACTTAGCAATTTTATCGTTCCAGCGATACCTAAGCGACTCGCCGGAAGTTAACTCGCTTATAACTCGGTAAATACGCGTCCGAGAGAACTGGCGTCACGACACACGGTTTCGTATGCACAGTTTACCACGAATATAACGTTTAAAATCATCTAGGAACGATAGGAAAAAAGTTTACTCTTACCGCGAACCGTCTAACCGACACGGCGCGGTACTTAGCAATTTTATCGTTCCAGCGATACCTAAGCGACTCGCCGGAAGTTAACTCGGTAAATACGCGTCCGAGAGAACTGGCGTCACGACACACGGTTTCGTATGCACAGTTTACCACGAATATAACGTTTAAAATCATCTAGGAACGATAGGAAAAAAGTTTACTCTTACCGCGAACCGTCTAACCGACACGGCGCGGTACTTAGCAATTTTATCGTTCCAGCGATACCTAAGCGACTCGCCGGAAGTTAACTCGGTAAATACGCGTCCGAGAGAACTGGCGTCACGACACACGGTTTCGTATGCACAGTTTACCACGAATATAACGTTTAAAATCATCTAGGAACGATAGGAAAAAAGTTTACTCTTACCGCGAACCGTCTAACCGACACGGCGCGGTACTTAGCAATTTTATCGTTCCAGCGATACCTAAGCGACTCGCCGGAAGTTAACTCGGTAAATACGCGTCCGAGAGAACTGGCGTCACGACACACGGTTTCGTATGCACAGTTTACCACGAATATAACGTTTAAAATCATCTAGGAACGATAGGAAAAAAGTTTACTCTTACCGCGAACCGTCTAACCGACACGGCGCGGTACTTAGCAATTTTATCGTTCCAGCGATACCTAAGCGACTCGCCGGAAGTTAACTCGGTAAATACGCGTCCGAGAGAACTGGCGTCACGACACACGGTTTCGTATGCACAGTTTACCACGAATATAACGTTTAAAATCATCTAGGAACGATAGGAAAAAAGTTTACTCTTACCGCGAACCGTCTAACCGACACGGCGCGGTACTTAGCAATTTTATCGTTCCAGCGATACCTAAGCGACTCGCCGGAAGTTAACTCGGTAAATACGCGTCCGAGAGAACTGGCGTCACGACACACGGTTTCGTATGCACAGTTTACCACGAATATAACGTTTAAAATCATCTAGGAACGATAGGAAAAAAGTTTACTCTTACCGCGAACCGTCTAACCGACACGGCGCGGTACTTAGCAATTTTATCGTTCCAGCGATACCTAAGCGACTCGCCGGAAGTTAACTCGGTAAATACGCGTCCGAGAGAACTGGCGTCACGACACACGGTTTCGTATGCACAGTTTACCACGAATATAACGTTTAAAATCATCTAGGAACGATAGGAAAAAAGTTTACTCTTACCGCGAACCGTCTAACCGACACGGCGCGGTACTTAGCAATTTTATCGTTCCAGCGATACCTAAGCGACTCGCCGGAAGTTAACTCGCTTATAACTCGGTAAATACGCGTCCGAGAGAACTGGCGTCACGACACACGGTTTCGTATGCACAGTTTACCACGAATATAACGTTTAAAATCATCTAGGAACGATAGGAAAAAAGTTTACTCTTACCGCGAACCGTCTAACCGACACGGCGCGGTACTTAGCAATTTTATCGTTCCAGCGATACCTAAGCGACTCGCCGGAAGTTAACTCGGTAAATACGCGTCCGAGAGAACTGGCGTCACGACACACGGTTTCGTATGCACAGTTTACCACGAATATAACGTTTAAAATCATCTAGGAACGATAGGAAAAAAGTTTACTCTTACCGCGAACCGTCTAACCGACACGGCGCGGTACTTAGCAATTTTATCGTTCCAGCGATACCTAAGCGACTCGCCGGAAGTTAACTCGCTTATAACTCGGTAAATACGCGTCCGAGAGAACTGGCGTCACGACACACGGTTTCGTATGCACAGTTTACCACGAATATAACGTTTAAAATCATCTAGGAACGATAGGAAAAAAGTTTACTCTTACCGCGAACCGTCTAACCGACACGGCGCGGTACTTAGCAATTTTATCGTTCCAGCGATACCTAAGCGACTCGCCGGAAGTTAACTCGGTAAATACGCGTCCGAGAGAACTGGCGTCACGACACACGGTTTCGTATGCACAGTTTACCACGAATATAACGTTTAAAATCATCTAGGAACGATAGGAAAAAAGTTTACTCTTACCGCGAACCGTCTAACCGACACGGCGCGGTACTTAGCAATTTTATCGTTCCAGCGATACCTAAGCGACTCGCCGGAAGTTAACTCGGTAAATACGCGTCCGAGAGAACTGGCGTCACGACACACGGTTTCGTATGCACAGTTTACCACGAATATAACGTTTAAAATCATCTAGGAACGATAGGAAAAAAGTTTACTCTTACCGCGAACCGTCTAACCGACACGGCGCGGTACTTAGCAATTTTATCGTTCCAGCGATACCTAAGCGACTCGCCGGAAGTTAACTCGGTAAATACGCGTCCGAGAGAACTGGCGTCACGACACACGGTTTCGTATGCACAGTTTACCACGAATATAACGTTTAAAATCATCTAGGAACGATAGGAAAAAAGTTTACTCTTACCGCGAACCGTCTAACCGACACGGCGCGGTACTTAGCAATTTTATCGTTCCAGCGATACCTAAGCGACTCGCCGGAAGTTAACTCGGTAAATACGCGTCCGAGAGAACTGGCGTCACGACACACGGTTTCGTATGCACAGTTTACCACGAATATAACGTTTAAAATCATCTAGGAACGATAGGAAAAAAGTTTACTCTTACCGCGAACCGTCTAACCGACACGGCGCGGTACTTAGCAATTTTATCGTTCCAGCGATACCTAAGCGACTCGCCGGAAGTTAACTCGGTAAATACGCGTCCGAGAGAACTGGCGTCACGACACACGGTTTCGTATGCACAGTTTACCACGAATATAACGTTTAAAATCATCTAGGAACGATAGGAAAAAAGTTTACTCTTACCGCGAACCGTCTAACCGACACGGCGCGGTACTTAGCAATTTTATCGTTCCAGCGATACCTAAGCGACTCGCCGGAAGTTAACTCGGTAAATACGCGTCCGAGAGAACTGGCGTCACGACACACGGTTTCGTATGCACAGTTTACCACGAATATAACGTTTAAAATCATCTAGGAACGATAGGAAAAAAGTTTACTCTTACCGCGAACCGTCTAACCGACACGGCGCGGTACTTAGCAATTTTATCGTTCCAGCGATACCTAAGCGACTCGCCGGAAGTTAACTCGGTAAATACGCGTCCGAGAGAACTGGCGTCACGACACACGGTTTCGTATGCACAGTTTACCACGAATATAACGTTTAAAATCATCTAGGAACGATAGGAAAAAAGTTTACTCTTACCGCGAACCGTCTAACCGACACGGCGCGGTACTTAGCAATTTTATCGTTCCAGCGATACCTAAGCGACTCGCCGGAAGTTAACTCGGTAAATACGCGTCCGAGAGAACTGGCGTCACGACACACGGTTTCGTATGCACAGTTTACCACGAATATAACGTTTAAAATCATCTAGGAACGATAGGAAAAAAGTTTACTCTTACCGCGAACCGTCTAACCGACACGGCGCGGTACTTAGCAATTTTATCGTTCCAGCGATACCTAAGCGACTCGCCGGAAGTTAACTCGGTAAATACGCGTCCGAGAGAACTGGCGTCACGACACACGGTTTCGTATGCACAGTTTACCACGAATATAACGTTTAAAATCATCTAGGAACGATAGGAAAAAAGTTTACTCTTACCGCGAACCGTCTAACCGACACGGCGCGGTACTTAGCAATTTTATCGTTCCAGCGATACCTAAGCGACTCGCCGGAAGTTAACTCGGTAAATACGCGTCCGAGAGAACTGGCGTCACGACACACGGTTTCGTATGCACAGTTTACCACGAATATAACGTTTAAAATCATCTAGGAACGATAGGAAAAAAGTTTACTCTTACCGCGAACCGTCTAACCGACACGGCGCGGTACTTAGCAATTTTATCGTTCCAGCGATACCTAAGCGACTCGCCGGAAGTTAACTCGCTTATAACTCGGTAAATACGCGTCCGAGAGAACTGGCGTCACGACACACGGTTTCGTATGCACAGTTTACCACGAATATAACGTTTAAAATCATCTAGGAACGATAGGAAAAAAGTTTACTCTTACCGCGAACCGTCTAACCGACACGGCGCGGTACTTAGCAATTTTATCGTTCCAGCGATACCTAAGCGACTCGCCGGAAGTTAACTCGGTAAATACGCGTCCGAGAGAACTGGCGTCACGACACACGGTTTCGTATGCACAGTTTACCACGAATATAACGTTTAAAATCATCTAGGAACGATAGGAAAAAAGTTTACTCTTACCGCGAACCGTCTAACCGACACGGCGCGGTACTTAGCAATTTTATCGTTCCAGCGATACCTAAGCGACTCGCCGGAAGTTAACTCGGTAAATACGCGTCCGAGAGAACTGGCGTCACGACACACGGTTTCGTATGCACAGTTTACCACGAATATAACGTTTAAAATCATCTAGGAACGATAGGAAAAAAGTTTACTCTTACCGCGAACCGTCTAACCGACACGGCGCGGTACTTAGCAATTTTATCGTTCCAGCGATACCTAAGCGACTCGCCGGAAGTTAACTCGGTAAATACGCGTCCGAGAGAACTGGCGTCACGACACACGGTTTCGTATGCACAGTTTACCACGAATATAACGTTTAAAATCATCTAGGAACGATAGGAAAAAAGTTTACTCTTACCGCGAACCGTCTAACCGACACGGCGCGGTACTTAGCAATTTTATCGTTCCAGCGATACCTAAGCGACTCGCCGGAAGTTAACTCGGTAAATACGCGTCCGAGAGAACTGGCGTCACGACACACGGTTTCGTATGCACAGTTTACCACGAATATAACGTTTAAAATCATCTAGGAACGATAGGAAAAAAGTTTACTCTTACCGCGAACCGTCTAACCGACACGGCGCGGTACTTAGCAATTTTATCGTTCCAGCGATACCTAAGCGACTCGCCGGAAGTTAACTCGGTAAATACGCGTCCGAGAGAACTGGCGTCACGACACACGGTTTCGTATGCACAGTTTACCACGAATATAACGTTTAAAATCATCTAGGAACGATAGGAAAAAAGTTTACTCTTACCGCGAACCGTCTAACCGACACGGCGCGGTACTTAGCAATTTTATCGTTCCAGCGATACCTAAGCGACTCGCCGGAAGTTAACTCGGTAAATACGCGTCCGAGAGAACTGGCGTCACGACACACGGTTTCGTATGCACAGTTTACCACGAATATAACGTTTAAAATCATCTAGGAACGATAGGAAAAAAGTTTACTCTTACCGCGAACCGTCTAACCGACACGGCGCGGTACTTAGCAATTTTATCGTTCCAGCGATACCTAAGCGACTCGCCGGAAGTTAACTCGGTAAATACGCGTCCGAGAGAACTGGCGTCACGACACACGGTTTCGTATGCACAGTTTACCACGAATATAACGTTTAAAATCATCTAGGAACGATAGGAAAAAAGTTTACTCTTACCGCGAACCGTCTAACCGACACGGCGCGGTACTTAGCAATTTTATCGTTCCAGCGATACCTAAGCGACTCGCCGGAAGTTAACTCGGTAAATACGCGTCCGAGAGAACTGGCGTCACGACACACGGTTTCGTATGCACAGTTTACCACGAATATAACGTTTAAAATCATCTAGGAACGATAGGAAAAAAGTTTACTCTTACCGCGAACCGTCTAACCGACACGGCGCGGTACTTAGCAATTTTATCGTTCCAGCGATACCTAAGCGACTCGCCGGAAGTTAACTCGGTAAATACGCGTCCGAGAGAACTGGCGTCACGACACACGGTTTCGTATGCACAGTTTACCACGAATATAACGTTTAAAATCATCTAGGAACGATAGGAAAAAAGTTTACTCTTACCGCGAACCGTCTAACCGACACGGCGCGGTACTTAGCAATTTTATCGTTCCAGCGATACCTAAGCGACTCGCCGGAAGTTAACTCGCTTATAACTCGGTAAATACGCGTCCGAGAGAACTGGCGTCACGACACACGGTTTCGTATGCACAGTTTACCACGAATATAACGTTTAAAATCATCTAGGAACGATAGGAAAAAAGTTTACTCTTACCGCGAACCGTCTAACCGACACGGCGCGGTACTTAGCAATTTTATCGTTCCAGCGATACCTAAGCGACTCGCCGGAAGTTAACTCGGTAAATACGCGTCCGAGAGAACTGGCGTCACGACACACGGTTTCGTATGCACAGTTTACCACGAATATAACGTTTAAAATCATCTAGGAACGATAGGAAAAAAGTTTACTCTTACCGCGAACCGTCTAACCGACACGGCGCGGTACTTAGCAATTTTATCGTTCCAGCGATACCTAAGCGACTCGCCGGAAGTTAACTCGGTAAATACGCGTCCGAGAGAACTGGCGTCACGACACACGGTTTCGTATGCACAGTTTACCACGAATATAACGTTTAAAATCATCTAGGAACGATAGGAAAAAAGTTTACTCTTACCGCGAACCGTCTAACCGACACGGCGCGGTACTTAGCAATTTTATCGTTCCAGCGATACCTAAGCGACTCGCCGGAAGTTAACTCGGTAAATACGCGTCCGAGAGAACTGGCGTCACGACACACGGTTTCGTATGCACAGTTTACCACGAATATAACGTTTAAAATCATCTAGGAACGATAGGAAAAAAGTTTACTCTTACCGCGAACCGTCTAACCGACACGGCGCGGTACTTAGCAATTTTATCGTTCCAGCGATACCTAAGCGACTCGCCGGAAGTTAACTCGGTAAATACGCGTCCGAGAGAACTGGCGTCACGACACACGGTTTCGTATGCACAGTTTACCACGAATATAACGTTTAAAATCATCTAGGAACGATAGGAAAAAAGTTTACTCTTACCGCGAACCGTCTAACCGACACGGCGCGGTACTTAGCAATTTTATCGTTCCAGCGATACCTAAGCGACTCGCCGGAAGTTAACTCGGTAAATACGCGTCCGAGAGAACTGGCGTCACGACACACGGTTTCGTATGCACAGTTTACCACGAATATAACGTTTAAAATCATCTAGGAACGATAGGAAAAAAGTTTACTCTTACCGCGAACCGTCTAACCGACACGGCGCGGTACTTAGCAATTTTATCGTTCCAGCGATACCTAAGCGACTCGCCGGAAGTTAACTCGGTAAATACGCGTCCGAGAGAACTGGCGTCACGACACACGGTTTCGTATGCACAGTTTACCACGAATATAACGTTTAAAATCATCTAGGAACGATAGGAAAAAAGTTTACTCTTACCGCGAACCGTCTAACCGACACGGCGCGGTACTTAGCAATTTTATCGTTCCAGCGATACCTAAGCGACTCGCCGGAAGTTAACTCGGTAAATACGCGTCCGAGAGAACTGGCGTCACGACACACGGTTTCGTATGCACAGTTTACCACGAATATAACGTTTAAAATCATCTAGGAACGATAGGAAAAAAGTTTACTCTTACCGCGAACCGTCTAACCGACACGGCGCGGTACTTAGCAATTTTATCGTTCCAGCGATACCTAAGCGACTCGCCGGAAGTTAACTCGGTAAATACGCGTCCGAGAGAACTGGCGTCACGACACACGGTTTCGTATGCACAGTTTACCACGAATATAACGTTTAAAATCATCTAGGAACGATAGGAAAAAAGTTTACTCTTACCGCGAACCGTCTAACCGACACGGCGCGGTACTTAGCAATTTTATCGTTCCAGCGATACCTAAGCGACTCGCCGGAAGTTAACTCGCTTAACTCGTAAATACGCGTCCGAGAGAACTGGCGTCACGACACACGGTTTCGTATGCACAGTTTACCACGAATATAACGTTTAAAATCATCTAGGAACGATAGGAAAAAAGTTTACTCTTACCGCGAACCGTCTAACCGACACGGCGCGGTACTTAGCAATTTTATCGTTCCAGCGATACCTAAGCGACTCGCCGGAAGTTAACTCGGTAAATACGCGTCCGAGAGAACTGGCGTCACGACACACGGTTTCGTATGCACAGTTTACCACGAATATAACGTTTAAAATCATCTAGGAACGATAGGAAAAAAGTTTACTCTTACCGCGAACCGTCTAACCGACACGGCGCGGTACTTAGCAATTTTATCGTTCCAGCGATACCTAAGCGACTCGCCGGAAGTTAACTCGGTAAATACGCGTCCGAGAGAACTGGCGTCACGACACACGGTTTCGTATGCACAGTTTACCACGAATATAACGTTTAAAATCATCTAGGAACGATAGGAAAAAAGTTTACTCTTACCGCGAACCGTCTAACCGACACGGCGCGGTACTTAGCAATTTTATCGTTCCAGCGATACCTAAGCGACTCGCCGGAAGTTAACTCGGTAAATACGCGTCCGAGAGAACTGGCGTCACGACACACGGTTTCGTATGCACAGTTTACCACGAATATAACGTTTAAAATCATCTAGGAACGATAGGAAAAAAGTTTACTCTTACCGCGAACCGTCTAACCGACACGGCGCGGTACTTAGCAATTTTATCGTTCCAGCGATACCTAAGCGACTCGCCGGAAGTTAACTCGGTAAATA
>CAKAJI010000062.1:0-92903 GCA_916610255.1 Lasioglossum lativentre
TGTGCGGACCTAACTGAAATTGTGCGGACCTAACCGCAAATGTGCGGACCTAACCGCAAATGTGTGGACCCAACCGGAAATGTGCGGACCTAACCGCAATTGTGCGGACCTACCCGAAAATGTGCGGACCTAACCGAAATTGTGCGGAACTAACCGCAAATGTGCGGACCTAACCGCAAATGTGCGGTCCTAACCGCAAAAGTGCGGACCGATCCGCAAATGTGCGGACCTAACCAAAAATGTTCCGAAATAACCGCAAATATGCAGACCTAACCCCAAATGTGCAGACCTAACCGCAAATGTGCGGTCCTAACCGCAAATGTGCGGACCTAACAGCAATTGTGCGGACCTAATCGCAAATGTGCAGACCTAACCGGAAATGTGCCGAACTAACCTCAAACGTGCGGACCTAACCGCAAATGTGCGGACCTAACAGCAATTGTGCGGACCTAATCGCAAATGTGCGGACCTAACCGCAAATGTGCCGACCTAACCGCAAATGTGCGGACCTATCCGCAAATGTGCGGACCTAACCGCAAATGTGCGGACCTAACCGCAAATGTGCGTACCTATCCGCAAATGTGCAGACCTAACCGCAAATGTGCGGACCTAACAGCAATTGTGCGGACCTAACCGCATATGTGCGGACCTAACCGCAAATGTGCGGACCTAACCGCAAATGTGCGGACCTAACCGCAAATGTGCGGACCGCACCGCAAATGTGTGGACCCAACCGGAAATGTGCGGACCTAACCGCAATTGTGCGGACCTACCCGAAAATGTGCGGACCTAACCGAAATTGTGCGGAACTAACCGCAAATGTGCGGACCTAACCGCAAATGTGCGGACCTAACCGCAAATGTGCGGACCTAACCAAAAATGTGCGGACCTAACCGCAAATGTGCGGACCTAACTGAAATTGTGAGGACCTAACCGCAAATGTGCCGACCTAACCGCAAATGTGCGGACCTAACAGCAATTGTGCGGACCTAACAGCAATTGTGCGGACCTAACAGCAAATGTGCGGACCTAATCGCAAATGTGCGGACCTAACCGAAAATGTGCGGACTTAACCGCAAATGTGCGGACCTAACTGAAATTGTGCGGACCTAACCGCAAATGTGCCGACCTAACCGCAAATGTGCGGACCTATCCGCAAATGTGCGGACCTAACTGAAATTGTGCGGACCTAACCGCAAATGTGCCGACCTAACCGCAAATGTGTGGACCCAACCGGAAATGTGCGGACCTAACCGCAATTGTGCGGACCTACCCGAAAATGTGCGGACCTAACCGAAATTGTGCGGAACTAACCGCAAATGTGCGGACCTAACCGCAAATGTGCGGTCCTAACCGCAAATGTGCGGACCTAACCGCAAATGTGCGGACCGCACCGCAAATGTGTGGACCCAACCGGAAATGTGCGGACCTAACCGCAATTGTGCGGACCTACCCGAAAATGTGCGGACCTAACCGAAATTGTGCGGAACTAACCGCAAATGTGCGGACCTAACCGCAAATGTGCGGACCTAACCGCAAATGTGCGGACCTAACCAAAAATGTGCGGACCTAACCGCAAATGTGCGGACCTAACTGAAATTGATAGGACCTAACCGCAAATGTGCCGACCTAACCGCAAATGTGCGGACCTAACAGCAATTGTGCGGACCTAACAGCAAATGTGCGGACCTAACAGCAAATGTGCGGACCTAATCGCAAATGTGCGGACCTAACCGAAAATGTGCGGACTTAACCGCAAATGTGCGGACCTAATCGCAAATGTGCGGTCCTAACCGCAAAAGTGCGGACCGATCCGCAAATGTGCGGACCTATCCGCAAATGTGCGGACCTAACTGAAATTGTGCGGACCTAACCGCAAATGTGCCGACCTAACCGCAAATGTGCGGACCTATCCGCAAATGTGCGGACCTAACCAAAAATGTTCCGAAATAACCGCAAATATGCAGACCTAACCCCAAATGTGCAGACCTAACCGCAAATGTGCGGTCCTAACCGCAAATGTGCGGACCTAACCGCAAATGTGCGGACCTAACCGCAAATGTGCGGACCTCACCGCAAATGTGTGGACCTAACCGCAAATGTGCAGACCTAACCGGAAATGTGCCGAACTAACCTCAAATGTGCGGACCTAACCGCAAATGTGCGGACCTAACCGCAAATGTGCGGACCTAACAGCAAATGTGCGGACCTAATCGCAAATGTGCGGACCTAACCGAAAATGTGCGGACTTAACCGCAAATGTGCGGACCTAATCGCAAATGTGCGGTCCTAACCGCAAAAGTGCGGACCGATCCGCAAATGTGCGGACCTATCCGCAAATGTGCGGACCTAACTGAAATTGTGCGGACCTAACCGCAAATGTGCCGACCTAACCGCAAATGTGCGGACCTATCCGCAAATGTGCGGACCTATCCGCAAATGTGCGGACCTAACCAAAAATGTTCCGAAATAACCGCAAATATGCAGACCTAACCCCAAATGTGCAGACCTAACCGCAATTGTGCGGACCTAATCGCAAATGTGCGGACCTAACCGCAAATGTGCCGACCTAACCGCAAATATGCAGACATAAAACCAAATGTGCAGACCTAACCGCAAATGTGCAGACCTAACCGCAAATGTGCGGACCTAACCGCAAATGTGCGGACCTCACCGCAAATGTGTGGATCGAACCGCAAATGTGCAGACCTAACCGCAAATGTGCGGACCTAACCGCAAATGTGCGGTCCTAACCGCAAAAGTGAGGACCGATCCGCAAATGTGCGGACCTAACCAAAAATGTTCCGAAATAACCGCAAATATGCAGACCTAACCCCAAATGTGCAGACCTAACCGCAAATGTGCGGTCCTAACCGCAAATCTGCGGACCTAATCGCAAATGTGCGGACCTAACCGCAAATGTGACGACCTAACCGCAAATGTGCGGACCTAACCGCAAACGTGCGGACCTAACAGCAAATGTGCGGACCTAACAGCAAATGTGCGGACCTAATCGCAAATGTGCGGACCTAACCGAAAATGTGCGGACTTAACCGCAAATGTGCGGACCTAACCGCAAATGTGCGGACCTAACCAAAAATGTGCGGACCTAACCGCAAATGTGCGGACCTAACTGAAATTGTGAGGACCTAACCGCAAATGTGCCGACCTAACCGCAAATGTGCGGACCTAACAGCAATTGTGCGGACCTAACCGCAAATGTGCGGACCTAACCGCAAATGTGCGGACCTAACCGCAAATGTGCGGACCTAACAGCAATTGTGCGGACCTAATCGCAAATGTGCGGACCTAACCGCAAATGTGCCGACCTAACAGCAATTGTGCGAACCTAACAGCAAATGTGCGGACCTAACAGCAAATGTGCGGACCTAATCGCAAATGTGCGGACCTAACCGAAAATGTGCGGACTTAACCGCAAATGTGCGGACCTAATCGCAAATGTGCGGTCCTAACCGCAAAAGTGCGGACCGATCCGCAAATGTGCGGACCTATCCGCAAATGTGCGGACCTAACTGAAATTGTGCGGACCTAACCGCAAATGTGCCGACCTAACCGCAAATGTGTGGACCCAACCGGAAATGTGCGGACCTAACCGCAATTGTGCGGACCTACCCGAAATTGTGCGGAACTAACCGCAAATGTGCGGACCTAACCGCAAATGTGCGGTCCTAACCGCAAAAGTGCGGACCGATCCGCAAATGTGCGGACCTAACCGCAAATGTGCGGTCCTAACCGCAAAAGTGCGGACCGATCCGCAAATGTGCGGACCTATCCGCAAATGTGCGGACCTAACCAAAAATGTTCCGAAATAACCGCAAATATGCAGACCTAACCCCAAATGTGCAGACCTAACCGCAAATGTGCGGACCTAATCGCAAATGTGCGGACCTAACCGCAAATGTGACGACCTAACCGCAAATGTGCGGACCTAACCGCAAATGTGCGGACCTAACAGCAAATGTGCGGACCTAACAGCAAATGTGCGGACCTAATCGCAAATGTGCGGACCTAACCGAAAATGTGCGGACTTAACCGCAAATGTGCGGACCTAACCGCAAATGTGCGGTCCTAACCGCAAAAGTGCGGACCGATCCGCAAATGTGCGGACCTATCCGCAAATGTGCGGACCTAACTGAAATTGTGCGGACCTAACCGCAAATGTGCCGACCTAACCGCAAATGTGTGGACCCAACCGGAAATGTGCGGACCTAACCGCAATTGTGCGGACCTACCCGAAAATGTGCGGACCTAACCGAAATTGTGCGGAACTAACCGCAAATGTGCGGTCCTAACCGCAAAAGTGCGGACCGATCCGCAAATGTGCGGACCTAACCAAAAATGTTCCGAAATAACCGCAAATATGCAGACCTAACCCCAAATGTGCAGACCTAACCGCAAATGTGCGGTCCTAACCGCAAATGTGCGGACCTAACCGCAAATGTGCGGACCTAACCGCAAATGTGCGGACCTAACCAAAAATGTGCGGACCTAACCGCAAATGTGCTCACCTAACTGAAATTGTGAGGACCTAACCGCAAATGTGCCGACCTAACCGCAAAAGTGCGGACCGATCCGCAAATGTGCGGACCTATCCGCAAATGTGCGGACCTAACTGAAATTGTGCGGACCTAACCGCAAATGTGCCGACCTAACCGCAAATGTGTGGACCCAACCGGAAATGTGCGGACCTAACCGCAATTGTGCGGACCTACCGGAAATTGTGCGGAACTAACCGCAAATGTGCGGACCTAACCGCAAATGTGCGGTCCTAACCGCAAAAGTGCGGACCGATCCGCAAATGTGCGGACCTAACCGCAAATGTGCGGTCCTTACCGCAAAAGTGCGGACCGATCCGCAAATGTGCGGACCTATCCGCAAATGTGCGGACCTAACCAAAAATGTTCCGAAATAACCGCAAATATGCAGACCTAACCCCAAATGTGCAGACCTAACCGCAAATGTGCGGTCCTAACCGCAAATGTGCGGACCTAATCGCAAATGTGCGGACCTAACCGCAAATGTGACGACCTAACCGCAAATGTGCGGACCTAACCGCAAATGTGCGGACCTAACAGCAAATGTGTGGACCTAACAGCAAATGTGCGGACCTAATCGCAAATGTGCGGACCTAACCGAAAATGTGCGGTCCTAACCGCAAAAGTGCGGACCGATCCGCAAATGTGCGGACCTATCCGCAAATGTGCGGACCTAACCAAAAATGTTCCGAAATAACCGCAAATATGCAGACCTAACCCCAAATGTGCAGACCTAACCGCAAATGTGCGGTCCTAACCGCAAATGTGCGGACCTAACCGCAAATGTGCGGACCTAACCGCAAATGTGCGGACCTAACCGCAAATGTGCGGACCTAACCGCAAATGTGCGGACCTAACAGCAAATGTGCGGACCTAACAGCAAATGTGCGGACCTAATCGCAAATGTGCGGACCTAACCGAAAATGTGCGGACTTAACCGCAAATGTGCGGACCTAACCGCAAATGTGCGGTCCTAACCGCAAAAGTGCGGACCGATCCGCAAATGTGCGGACCTATCCGCAAATGTGCGGACCTAACTGAAATTGTGCGGACCTAACCGCAAATGTGCCGACCTAACCGCAAATGTGTGGACCCAACCGGAAATGTGCGGACCTAACCGCAATTGTGCGGACCTACCCGAAAATGTGCGGACCTAACCGAAATTGTGCGGAACTAACCGCAAATGTGCGGACCTAACCGCAAATGTGCGGTCCTAACCGCAAAAGTGCGGACCGATCCGCAAATGTGCGGACCTAACCAAAAATGTTCCGAAATAACCGCAAATATGCAGACCTAACCCCAAATGTGCAGACCTAACCGCAAATGTGCGGTCCTAACCGCAAATGTGCGGACCTAACCGCAAATGTGCGGACCTAACCGCAAATGTGCGGACCTAACCAAAAATGTGCGGACCTAACCGCAAATGTGCGGACCTAACTGAAATTGTGAGGACCTAACCGCAAATGTGCCGACCTAACCGCAAATGTGCGGACCTAACAGCAATTGTGCGGACCTAATAGCATATGTGCGGACCTAACCGCAAATGTGCGAACCTAACCGCAAATGTGCCGACCTAACCGCAAATGTGCGAACCTAACCGCAAATGTGCCGACCTAACCGCAAATGTGCGGACCTATCCGCAAATGTGCGGACCTAACCGCAAATGTGCGGACCTAACCGCAAATGTGCGGACCTAACCGCAAATGTGCGGTCCTAACCGAAAATGTGCGGACCTAACCCCAAATGTGCGGACCTAACTGAAATTGTGCGGACCTAACCGCAAATGTGCGGACCTCACCGCAAATGTGTGGACCTAACCGCAAATGTGCAGACCTAACCGGAAATGTGCCGAACTAACCTCAAATGTGCGGACCTAACCGCAAATGTGCCGACCTAACCGCAAATGTGCGGACCTAACCGCAAATGTGCGGACCTAACCGCAAATGTGCGGTCCTAACCGCAAATGTGCGGACCTAACCGCAAATGTGCGGACCTAACCGCAAATGTGCCGACCTAACCGCAAATGTGCGGACCTAACCGCAAATGTGCCGACCTAACCGCAAATGTGCGGACCTAACAGCAATTGTGCGGACCTAACAGCAAATGTGCGGACCTAACAGCAAATGTGCGGACCTAATCGCAAATGTGCGGACCTAACCGAAAATGTGCGGACTTAACCGCAAATGTGCGGACCTAACCGCAAATGTGCGGTCCTAACCGCAAAAGTGCGGACCGATCCGCAAATGTGCGGACCTATCCGCAAATGTGCGGACCTAACTGAAATTGTGCGGACCTAACCGCAAATGTGCCGACCTAACCGCAAATGTGCGGACCTATCCGCAAATGTGCGGACCTAACCAAAAATGTTCCGAAATAACCGCAAATATGCAGACCTAACCCCAAATGTGCAGACCTAACCGCAAATGTGCGGACCTAACCGCAAATGTGCGGACCTAACCGCAAATGTGCGGACCTAACCGCAAATGTGCGGACCTAACCGCAAATGTGCGGTCCTAACCGCAAATGTGCGGACCTAACCGCAAATGTGCGGACCTAACCGCAAATGTGCCGACCTAACCGCAAATGTGCGGACCTAACCGCAAATGTGCCGACCTAACCGCAAATGTGCGGACCTAACAGCAATTGTGCGGACCTAACAGCAAATGTGCGGACCTAACAGCAAATGTGCGGACCTAATCGCAAATGTGCGGACCTAACCGAAAATGTGCGGACTTAACCGCAAATGTGCGGACCTAACCGCAAATGTGCGGTCCTAACCGCAAAAGTGCGGACCGATCCGCAAATGTGCGGACCTATCCGCAAATGTGCGGACCTAACTGAAATTGTGCGGACCTAACCGCAAATGTGCCGACCTAACCGCAAATGTGCGGACCTATCCGCAAATGTGCGGACCTAACCAAAAATGTTCCGAAATAACCGCAAATATGCAGACCTATCCCCAAATGTGCAGACCTAACCGCAAATGTGCGGACCTAACCGCAAATGTGCGGACCTAACCGCAAATGTGCGGACCTAACAGCAATTGTGCGGACCTAATCGCAAATGTGCGGACCTAACCGCAAATGTGCCGACCTAACCGCAAATGTGCGGACCTATCCGCAAATGTGCGGACCTAACCGCAAATGTGCGGACCTAACCGCAAATGTGCGTACCTATCCGCAAATGTGCAGACCTAACCGCAAATGTGCGGTCCTAACAGCAATTGTGCGGACCTAACCGCAAATGTGCGGTCCTAACCGCAAATGTGCGGACCTAACTGCAAATGTGCGGACCTTACCGCAAATGTGCGGACCTATCCGCAAATGTGCGGACCTAACCGCAAATGTGCCGAAATAACCGCAAATATGCAGACATAACCCCAAATGTGCAGACCTAACCGCAAATGTGCAGACCTAACCGCAAATGTGCGGACCTAACCGCAAATGTGCGGACCTCACCGCAAATGTGTGGACCGAACCGCAAATGTGCAGACCTAACCGCAAATGTGCGGACCTAACCGCAAATGTGCGGTCCTAACCGCAAAAGTGCGGACCGATCCGCAAATGTGCGGACCTATCCGCAAATGTGCGGACCTAACCAAAAATGTTCCGAAATAACCGCAAATATGCAGACCTAACCGAAAATGTGCGGACTTAACCGCAAATGTGCGGACCTAACCGCAAATGTGCGGAATTAACCAAAAATGTGCGGACCTAACCGCAAATGTGCGGACCTAACTGAAATTGTGAGGACCTAACCGCAAATGTGCCGACCTAACCGCAAATGTGCGGACCTAACAGCAATTATGCGGACCTAATCGCATATGTGCGGACCTAACCGCAAATGTGCGGACCTATCCGCAAATGTGCGGACCTAACCGCAAATGTGCGGACCTAACCGCAAATGTGCGTACCTATCCGCAAATGTGCAGACCTAACCGCAAATGTGCGGACCTAACAGCAATTGTGCGGACCTAACCGCAAATGTGCGGTCCTAACCGCAAATGTGCGGACCTAACTGCAAATGTGCGGACCTTACCGCAAATGTGCGGACCTATCCGCAAATGTGCGGACCTAACCGCAAATGTGCCGAAATAACCGCAAATATGCAGACCTAACTGCAAATGTGCAGACCTAACCGCAAATGTGCGGACCTAACCGCAAATGTGCGGACCTAACAGCAAATGTGCGGACCTAATCGCAAATGTGCGGACCTATCCGCAAATGTGCGGACCTAACCGCAAATGTGCCGAAATAACCGCAAATATGCAGACCTAACCCCAAATGTGCAGACCTAACCGCAAATGTGCGGACCTAACCGCAAATGTGCGGACCTAACAGCAAATGTGCGGACCTAATCGCAAATGTGCGGACCTAACCGAAAATGTGCGGACCTAACCGCAAATGTGCGGACCTAACCGCAAATGTGCGGACCTACCCGAAAATGTGCGGACCTTACCGCAAATGTGCGGACCTATCCGCAAATGTGCGGACCTAACCGCAAATGTGCCGAAATAACCGCAAATATGCAGGCATAACCCCAAATGTGCAGACCTAACCGCAAATGTGCAGACCTGACCGCAAATGTGCGGACCTAACCGCAAATGTGCGGACCTAACCGCAAATCTGCGGACCTAACCGCAAATGTGCGGACCTAACTGAAATTGTGAGGACCTAACCGCAAATGTGCCGACCTAACCGCAAATGTGCCGACCTAACCGCAAATGTGCGGACCTAACAGCAATTGTGCGGACCTAATCGCAAATGTGCGGACCTAACCGCAAATGTGCGGACCTAACCGCAAACGTGCGGACCTAACCGCAAATGTGCGGACCTAACCGCAAATGTGCGGTCCTAACCGCAAAAGTGCGGACCGATCCGCAAATGTGCGGACCTAACCGCAAATGTGCGGACCTAACCGCAAATGTGCGGACCTAACCGCAAATGTGCGGTCCTAACCGCAAATGTGCGGACCTATCCGCAAATGTGCGGACCTAACTGCAAATGTGCGGACCTTACCGCAAATGTGCGGACCTATCCGCAAATGTGCGGACCTAACCGCAAATGTGCCGAAATAACCGCAAATATGCAGACATAACCCCAAATGTGCAGACCTAACCGCAAATGTGCGGACCTAACCGCAAATGTGCGGTCCTAACCGCAAATGTGCGGACCTAACCGCAAATGTGCCGAAATAACCGCAAATATGCAGACATAACCCCAAATGTGCAGACCTAACCGCAAATGTGCAGACCTAACCGCAAATGTGCGGACCTAACCGCAAATGTGCGGACGTAACAGCAATTGTGCGGACCTAACCGCAAATGTGCGGACCTAACCGCAAATGTGCAGACCTAACCGCAAATGTGCGGACCTAACCGCAAATGTGCGGACCGATCCGCAAATGTGCGGACCTATCCGCAAATGTGCGGACCTAACCAAAAATGTTCCGAAATAACCGCAAATATGCAGACCTAACCCCAAATGTGCAGACCTAACCGCAAATGTGCGGTCCTAACCGCAAATGTGCGGACCTAACCGCAAATGTGCGGACCTCACCGCAAATGTGTGGACCTAACCGCAAATGTGCAGACCTAACCGCAAATGTGCCGAACTAACCTCAAATGTGCGGACCTAACCGCAAATGTGCGGACCTAACAGCAATTGTGCGGACCTAATCGCAAATGTGTGGACCTAACCGCAAATGTGCCGACCTAACCGCAAATGTGCGGACCTATCCGCAAATGTGCGGACCTAACCGCAAATGTGCGGTTCTAACCGCAAATGTGCGTACCTATCCGCAAATGTGCAGACCTAACCGCAAATGTGCGGACCTAACAGCAATTGTGCGGACCTAACCGCAAATGTGCGGACCTAACCGCAAATGTGCGGTCCTAACCGCAAATGTGCGGACCTAACTGCAAATGTGCGGACCTTACCGCAAATGTGCGGACCTATCCGCAAATGTGCGGACCTAACCGCAAATGTGCCGAAATAACCGCAAATATGCAGACATAACCCCAAATGTGCGGACCTAACCGCAAATGTGCCGAAATAACCGCAAATATGCAGACATAACCCCAAATGTGCAGACCTAACCGCAAATGTGCAGACCTAACCGCAAATGTGCGGACCTAACCGCAAATGTGCGGACCAAACCGCAAATGTGCGGACCTAACCAAAAATGTGTGGACCTAACCGTAAAATGTGCGGACCTAACAGCAAATGTGCGGACCTAACCGCAAATGTGCGGACCAAACCGCAAATGTGCGGACCTAACCGCAAATGTGCGGACCGCACCGCAAATGTGTGGACCCAACCGGAAATGTGCGGACCTAACCACAATTGTGCGGACCTACCCGAAAATGTGCGGACCTAACCGAAATTTTGCGGAACTAACCGCAAATGTGCGGACCTAACCGCAAATGTGCGGACCTATCCGCAAATGTGCAGACCTCACCGCAAATGTGCGGACCTAACCGCAAATGTGCGGTCCTAACCGCAAATGTGCGGACCTAACCGCAAATGTGCGGACCTAACTGAAATTGTGAGGACCTAACCGCAAATGTGCCGACCTAACCGCAAATGTGCGGACCTAACCGCAAATGTGCGGACCTAACAGCAATTGTGCGGACCTAATCGCAAATGTGCGGACCTAACCGCAAATGTGCCGACCTAACCGCAAATGTGCGGACCTAACCGCAAATGTGCGGACCTAACAGCAAATGTGCGGACCTAACAGCAAATGTGCGGAACTAATCGCAAATGTGCGGACCTAACCGAAATTGTGCGGACCTATCCGCAAATGTGCGGACCTATCCGCAAATGTGCGGACCTAACCAAAAATGTGCGGACCTAACCGCAAATGTGCGGACCTAACTGAAATTGTGCGGACCTAACCGCAAATGTGCCGACCTAACCGGAAATGTGCGGACCTAACCGCAAATGTGCGGAACTAACAGCAAATGTGCGGACCTAACCGCAAATGTGCGGTCCTAACCGCAAATGTGCGGACCTAACCGCAAATGTGCGGACCTAACCGCAAATCTGCGGACCTCACCGCAAATGTGCGGACCTATCCGCAAATGTGCGGACCTAACCAAAAATGTGCGGACCTAACCGCAAATGTGCGGACCTAACTGAAATTGTGCGGACCTAACCGCAAATGTGCGGACCTCACCGTAAATGTGTGGACCTAACCGCAAATGTGCGGACCTAACCGCAAATGTGCGGACCAAACCGCAAATGTGCGGACCTAACCGCAAATGTGCGGTCCTAACCGCAAATGTGCGGACCTAACCAAAAATGTTCCGAAATAACCGCAAATATGCAGACCTAATCCCAAATGTGCAGACCTAACCGCAAATGTGCGGACCTAACCGCAAATGTGCGGACCTAACCGCAAATGTGCGGACCTAACCGCAAATGTGCGGTCCTAACCGCAAATGTGCGGACCTAACCGCAAATGTGCGGACCTAACCGCAAATGTGCGGTCCTAACCGCAAATGTGCGGACCTAACCGCAAATGTGCGGACCTATCCGCAAATGTGCGGACCTAACCGCAAATGTGCGGACCTAACAGCAAATGTGCGGACCTAACCGCAAATGTGCGGACCTACCCGAAAATGTGCGGACCTTACCGCAAATGTGCGGACCTATCCGCAAATGTGCGGACCTAACCGGAAATGTGCGGACCTAACCGCAAATGTGCGGACCTAACCGCAAATGTGCGGACCTAACCGCAAATCTGCGGACCTCACCGCAAATGTGCGGACCTATCCGCAAATGTGCGGACCTAACCAAAAATGTGCGGACCTAACCGCAAATGCGCGGACCTAACTGAAATTGTGCGGACCTAACCGCAAATGTGCCGACCTAACCGGAAATGTGCGGACCTAACCGCAAATGTGCGGAACTAACAGCAAATGTGCGGACCTAACCGCAAATGTGCGGTCCTAACCGCAAATGTGCGGACCTAACCGCAAATGTGCGGACCTAACCGCAAATCTGCGGACCTCACCGCAAATGTGCGGACCTATCCGCAAATGTGCGGACCTAACCAAAAATGTGCGGACCTAACCGCAAATGTGCGGACCTAACTGAAATTGTGCGGACCTAACCGCAAATGTGCGGACCTCACCGCAAATGTGTGGACCTAACCGCAAATGTGCGGACCTAACCGCAAATGTGCGGACCAAACCGCAAATGTGCGGACCTAACCGCAAATGTGCGGTCCTAACCGCAAATGTGCGGACCTAACCAAAAATGTTCCGAAATAACCGCAAATATGCAGACCTAATCCCAAATGTGCAGACCTAACCGCAAATGTGCGGACCTAACCGCAAATGTGCGGACCTAACCGCAAATGTGCGGACCTAACCGCAAATGTGCGGTCCTAACCGCAAATGTGCGGACCTAACCGCAAATGTGCGGACCTAACCGCAAATGTGCGGTCCTAACCGCAAATGTGCGGACCTAACCGCAAATGTGCGGACCTATCCGCAAATGTGCGGACCTAACCGCAAATGTGCGGACCTAACAGCAAATGTGCGGACCTAACCGCAAATGTGCGGACCTACCTGAAAATGTGCGGACCTTACCGCAAATGTGCGGACCTAACCGCAAATGTGCGGACCTAACCGCAAATGTGCGGACCTAACCGCAAATGTGCGGACCTAACCGCAAATGTGCGGACCTAACCGCAAATCTGCGGACCTCACCGCAAATGTGCGGACCTATCCGCAAATGTGCGGACCTAACCAAAAATGTGCGGACCTAACCGCAAATGCGCGGACCTAACTGAAATTGTGCGGACCTAACCGCAAATGTGCGGACCTCACCGTAAATGTGTGGACCTAACCGCAAATGTGCGGACCTAACCGCAAATGTGCGGACCAAACCGCAAATGTGCGGACCTAACCAAAAATGTTCCGAAATAACCGCAAATATGCAGACATAACCCCAAATGTGCAGACCTAACCGCAAATGTGCGGACCTAACCGCAAATGTGCGGACCTAACCGCAAATGTGCGGACCTAACCGCAAATGTGCGGTCCTAACCGCAAATGTGCGGACCTAACCGCAAATGTGCGGACCTAACCGCAAATGTGCGGTCCTAACCGCAAATGTGCGGACCTAACCGCAAATGTGCGGACCTATCCGCAAATGTGCGGACCTAACCGCAAATGTGCGGACCTAACAGCAAATGTGCGGACCTAACCGCAAATGTGCGGACCTAACCGCAAATGTGCGGACCTAACTGAAATTGTGTGGACCTAACCGCAAATGTGCGGACCTAACCGCAAATGTGCGGACCTACCTGAAAATGTGCGGACCTTACCGCAAATGTGCGGACCTATCCGCAAATGTGCGGACCCAACCGGAAATGTGCGGACCTAACCGCAATTGTGCGGACCTACCCGAAAATGTGCGGACCTAACCGCAAATGTGCGGTCCTAACCGCAAAAGTGCGGACCGATCCGCAAATGTGCGGACCTATCCGCAAATGTGCGGACCTAACCGCAAATGTGCGGACCTTACCGCAAATGTGCGGACCTATCCGCAAATGTGCGGACCTAACCGCAAATGTGCCGAAATAACCGCAAATATGCAGACATAACCCCAAATGTGCAGACCTAACCGCAAATGTGCAGACCTAACCGCAAATGTGCGGACCTAACCGCAAATGTGCGGACCTAACCGCAAATGTGCGGACCTAACCGCAAATGTGCGGTCCTAACCGCAAATGTGCGGACCTAACCGCAAATGTGCCGAACTAACCTCAAATGTGCGGACCTAACCGCAAATGTGCGGACCTAACCGCAAATGTGCGGACCTCACCGCAAATGTGTGGACCTAACCGCAAATGTGCAGACCTAACCGGAAATGTGCCGAACTAACCTCAAATGTGCGGACCTAACCGCAAATGTGCGGACCTAACAGCAATTGTGCGGACCTAATCGCAAATGTGCGGACCTAACCGCAAATGTGCCGACCTAACCGCAAATGTGCGGACCTAACCGCAAATGTGCGGACCTAACAGCAAATGTGCGGACCTAACAGCAAATGTGCGGACCTAATCGCAAATGTGCGGACCTAACCGCAAATGTGCCGAACTAACCTCAAATGTGCGGACCTAACCGCAAATGTGCGGACCTAACCGCAAATGTGCGGACCTCACCGCAAATGTGTGGACCTAACCGCAAATGTGCGGTCCTAACCGCAAATGTGCGGACCTAACCGCAAATGTGCGGACCTAACCGCAAATGTGCGGACCTCACCGCAAATGTGTGGACCTAACCGCAAATGTGCAGACCTAACCGCAAATGTGCCGAACTAACCTCAAATGTGCGGACCTAATCGCAAATGTGCGGACCTAACCGCAAATGTGCCGACCTAACCGCAAATGTGCGGACCTATCCGCAAATGTGCGGACCTAACCGCAAATGTGCGGACCTAACCGCAAATGTGCCGAAATAACCGCAAATATGCAGACATAACCCCAAATGTGCGGACCTAACCGCAAATGTGCCGAAATAACCGCAAATATGCAGACATAACCCCAAATGTGCAGACCTAACCGCAAATGTGCAGACCTAACCGCAAATGTGCGGACCTAACCGCAAATGTGCGGACCTAACCGCAAATGTGCGGACCTAACCGCAAATGTTCCGAAATAACCGCAAATATGCAGACATAACCCCAAATGTGCAGACCTAACCGCAAATGTGCGGACCTAACCGCAAATGTGCGGACCTAACCGCAAATGTGCGGACCTAACCGCAAATGTGCGGTCCTAACCGCAAATGTGCGGACCTAACCGCAAATGTGCGGACCTAACCGCAAATGTGCGGTCCTAACCGCAAATGTGCGGACCTAACCGCAAATGTGCGGACCTATCCGCAAATGTGCGGACCTAACCGCAAATGTGCGGACCTAACAGCAAATGTGCGGACCTAACCGCAAATGTGCGGACCTACCTGAAAATGTGCGGACCTTACCGCAAATGTGCGGACCTATCCGCAAATGTGCGGACCCAACCGGAAATGTGCGGACCTAATCGCAAATGTGCGGACCTAACCGCAAATGTGCGGACCTAACCGCAAATGTGCGGACCTATCCGCAAATGTGCGGACCTAACCGCAAATGTGCGGACCTAACAGCAAATGTGCGGACCTAACCGCAAATGTGCGGACCTACCTGAAAATGTGCGGACCTTACCGCAAATGTGCGGACCTATCCGCAAATGTGCGGACCTAACCGCAAATGTGCGGACCTAACCGCAAATGTGCGGACCTAACCGCAAATGTGCGGACCTAACCGCAAATCTGCGGACCTCACCGCAAATGTGCGGACCTATCCGCAAATGTGCGGACCTAACCAAAAATGTGCGGACCTAACCGCAAATGTGCGGACCTAACTGAAATTGTGCGGACCTAACCGCAAATGTGCGGACCTCACCGTAAATGTGTGGACCTAACCGCAAATGTGCGGACCTAACCGCAAATGTGCGGACCAAACCGCAAATGTGCGGACCTAACCGCAAATGTGCGGTCCTAACCGCAAATGTGCGGACCTAACCAAAAATGTTCCGAAATAACCGCAAATATGCAGACATAACCCCAAATGTGCAGACCTAACCGCAAATGTGCGGACCTAACCGCAAATGTGCGGACCTAACCGCAAATGTGCGGACCTAACCGCAAATGTGCGGTCCTAACCGCAAATGTGCGGACCTAACCGCAAATGTGCGGACCTAACCGCAAATGTGCGGTCCTAACCGCAAATGTGCGGACCTAACCGCAAATGTGCGGACCTATCCGCAAATGTGCGGACCTAACCGCAAATGTGCGGACCTAACAGCAAATGTGCGGACCTAACCGCAAATGTGCGGACCTAACCGCAAATGTGCGGACCTAACAGCAAATGTGCGGACCTAACCGCAAATGTGCGGACCTAACCGCAAATGTGCGGACCTAACTGAAATTGTGTGGACCTAACCGCAAATGTGCGGACCTAACCGCAAATGTGCGGACCTACCTGAAAATGTGCGGACCTTACCGCAAATGTGCGGACCTATCCGCAAATGTGCGGACCCAACCGGAAATGTGCGGACCTAACCGCAATTGTGCGGACCTACCCGAAAATGTGCGGACCTAACCGCAAATGTGCGGTCCTAACCGCAAAAGTGCGGACCGATCCGCAAATGTGCGGACCTATCCGCAAATGTGCGGACCTAACCGCAAATGTGCGGACCTTACCGCAAATGTGCGGACCTATCCGCAAATGTGCGGACCTAACCGCAAATGTGCCGAAATAACCGCAAATATGCAGACATAACCCCAAATGTGCAGACCTAACCGCAAATGTGCAGACCTAACCGCAAATGTGCGGACCTAACCGCAAATGTGCGGACCTAACCGCAAATGTGCGGACCTAACCGCAAATGTGCGGTCCTAACCGCAAATGTGCGGACCTAACCGCAAATGTGCCGAACTAACCTCAAATGTGCGGACCTAACCGCAAATGTGCGGACCTAACCGCAAATGTGCGGACCTCACCGCAAATGTGTGGACCTAACCGCAAATGTGCAGACCTAACCGGAAATGTGCCGAACTAACCTCAAATGTGCGGACCTAACCGCAAATGTGCGGACCTAACAGCAATTGTGCGGACCTAATCGCAAATGTGCGGACCTAACCGCAAATGTGCGGACCTAACCGCAAATGTGCGGACCTAACAGCAAATGTGCGGACCTAACAGCAAATGTGCGGACCTAATCGCAAATGTGCGGACCTAACCGCAAATGTGCCGAACTAACCTCAAATGTGCGGACCTAACCGCAAATGTGCGGACCTAACCGCAAATGTGCGGACCTCACCGCAAATGTGTGGACCTAACCGCAAATGTGCGGTCCTAACCGCAAATGTGCGGACCTAACCGCAAATGTGCGGACCTAACCGCAAATGTGCGGACCTCACCGCAAATGTGTGGACCTAACCGCAAATGTGCAGACCTAACCGCAAATGTGCCGAACTAACCTCAAATGTGCGGACCTAATCGCAAATGTGCGGACCTAACCGCAAATGTGCCGACCTAACCGCAAATGTGCGGACCTATCCGCAAATGTGCGGACCTAACCGCAAATGTGCCGAAATAACCGCAAATATGCAGACATAACCCCAAATGTGCGGACCTAACCGCAAATGTGCCGAAATAACCGCAAATATGCAGACATAACCCCAAATGTGCAGACCTAACCGCAAATGTGCAGACCTAACCGCAAATGTGCGGACCTAACCGCAAATGTGCGGACCTAACCGCAAATGTGCCGAAATAACCGCAAATATGCAGACATAACCCCAAATGTGCAGACCTAACCGCAAATGTGCAGACCTAACCGCAAATGTGCAGACCTAACCGCAAATGTGCGGACCTAACCGCAAATGTGCGGACCTAACCGCAAATGTGCGGACCTAACCGCAAATGTGCGGTCCTAACCGCAAATGTGCGGACCTAACCGCAAATGTGCCGAACTAACCTCAAATGTGCGGACCTAACCGCAAATGTGCGGACCTAACCGCAAATGTGCGGACCTCACCGCAAATGTGTGGACCTAACCGCAAATGTGCAGACCTAACCGGAAATGTGCCGAACTAACCTCAAATGTGCGGACCTAACCGCAAATGTGCGGACCTAACAGCAATTGTGCGGACCTAATCGCAAATGTGCGGACCTAACCGCAAATGTGCCGACCTAACCGCAAATGTGCGGACCTAACCGCAAATGTGCGGACCTAACAGCAAATGTGCGGACCTAACAGCAAATGTGCGGACCTAATCGCAAATGTGCGGACTTAACCGCAAATGTGCGGACCTAACCGCAAATGTGCGGACCTCACCGCAAATGTGCAGACCTAACCGCAAATGTGCAGACCTAACAGCAACTGTGCGGACCTAACCGCAAATGTGCGGACCTAACCGCAAATGTGCAGACCTAACCGCAAATGTGAAGACCTAACCGCAAATGTGCGGTCCTAACCGCAAATGTGCGGACCTAACCGCAAATGTGCCGAACTAACCTCAAATGTGCGGACCTAACCGCAAATGTGCGGACCTAACCGCAAATGTGCGGACCTAACCGCAAATGTGCGGACCTAACCGCAAATGTGCGGTCCTAACCGCAAAAGTGCGGACCGATCCGCAAATGTGCGGACCTATCCGCAAATGTGCGGACCTAACTGAAATTGTGCGGACCTAACCGCAAATGTGCCGACCTAACCGCAAATGTGTGGACCCAACCGGAAATGTGCGGACCTAACCGCAATTGTGCGGACCTACCGGAAATTGTGCGGAACTAACCGCAAATGTGCGGACCTAACCGCAAATGTGCGGTCCTAACCGCAAAAGTGCGGACCGATCCGCAAATGTGCGGACCTAACCGCAAATGTGCGGTCCTAACCGCAAAACTGCGGACCGATCCGCAAATGTGCGGACCTATCCGCAAATGTGCGGACCTAACCAAAAATGTTCCGAAATAACCGCAAATATGCAGACCTAACAGCAAATGCGCGGACCTAACAGCAAATGTGCGGACCTAATCGCAAATGTGCGGACCTAACCGAAAATGTGCGGACTTAACCGCAAATGTGCGGACCTAACCGCAAATGTGCGGACCTAACCGCAAATGTGCGGACCTCACCGCAAATGTGTGGACCTAACCGCAAATGTGCAGACCTAACCGGAAATGTGCCGAACTAACCTCAAATGTGCGGACCTAACCGCAAATGTGCGGACCTAACAGCAATTGTGCGGACCTAATCGCAAATGTGCGGACCTAACCGCAAATGTGCCGACCTAACCGCAAATGTGCGGACCTAACCGCAAATGTGCGGACCTAACAGCAAATGTGCGGACCTAACAGCAAATGTGCGGACCTAATCGCAAATGTGCGGACTTAACCGCAAATGTGCGGACCTAACCGCAAATGTGCGTACCTATCCGCAAATGTGCAGACCTAACCGCAAATGTGCAGACCTAACAGCAACTGTGCGGACCTAACCGCAAATGTGCGGACCTAACCGCAAATGTGCAGACCTAACCGCAAATGTGCAGACCTAACCGCAAATGTGCGGTCCTAACCGCAAATGTGCGGACCTAACCGCAAATGTGCCGAACTAACCTCAAATGTGCGGACCTAACCGCAAATGTGCGGACCTAACCGCAAATGTGCGGACCTAACCGCAAATGTGCGGACCTAACCGCAAATGTGCGGTCCTAACCGCAAAAGTGCGGACCGATCCGCAAATGTGCGGACCTATCCGCAAATGTGCGGACCTAACTGAAATTGTGCGGACCTAACCGCAAATGTGCCGACCTAACCGCAAATGTGTGGACCCAACCGGAAATGTGCGGACCTAACCGCAATTGTGCGGACCTACCGGAAATTGTGCGGAACTAACCGCAAATGTGCGGACCTAACCGCAAATGTGCGGTCCTAACCGCAAAAGTGCGGACCGATCCGCAAATGTGCGGACCTAACAGCAAATGTGCGGTCCTAACCGCAAAAGTGCGGACCGATCCGCAAATGTGCGGACCTATCCGCAAATGTGCGGACCTAACCAAAAATGTTCCGAAATAACCGCAAATATGCAGACCTAACCCCAAATGTGCAGACCTAACCGCAAATGTGCGGTCCTAACCGCAAATGTGCGGACCTAATCGCAAATGTGCGGACCTAACCGCAAATGTGACGACCTAACCGCAAATGTGCGGACCTAACCGCAAATGTGCGGACCTAACAGCAAATGTGCGGACCTAACAGCAAATGTGCGGACCTAATCGCAAATGTGCGGACCTAACCGAAAATGTGCGGACTTAACCGCAAATGTGCGGACCTATCCGCAAATGTGCGGACCTAACTGAAATTGTGCGGACCTAACCGCAAATGTGCCGACCTAACCGCAAATGTGTGGACCCAACCGGAAATGTGCGGACCTAACCGCAATTGAGCGGACCTACCCGAAAATGTGCGGACCTAACCGAAATTGTGCGGAACTAACCGCAAATGTGCGGACCTAACCGCAAATGTGCGGTCCTAACCGCAAAAGTGCGGACCGATCCGCAAATGTGCGGACCTAACCAAAAATGTTCCGAAATAACCGCAAATATGCAGACCTAACCCCAAATGTGCAGACCTAACCGCAAATGTGCGGTCCTAACCGCAAATGTGCGGACCTAACCGCAAATGTGCGGACCTAACCGCAAATGTGCGGACCTAACCAAAAATGTGCGGACCTAACCGCAAATGTGCGGACCTAACTGAAATTGTGAGGACCTAACCGCAAATGTGCCGACCTAACCGCAAATGTGCGGACCTAACAGCAATTGTGCGGACCTAATCGCATATGTGCGGACCTAACCGCAAATGTGCGAACCTAACCGCAAATGTGCCGACCTAACCGCAAATGTGCGGACCTATCCGCAAATGTGCGGACCTAACCGCAAATGTGCGGACCTAACCGCAAATGTGCGGACCTAACCGCAAATGTGCGGACCTAACCGCAAATGTGCGGTCCTAACCGAAAATGTGCGGACCTAACCGCAAATGTGCGGACCTAACAGCAATTGTGCGGACCTAATCGCATATGTGCGGACCTAACCGCAAATGTGCGAACCTAACCGCAAATGTGCCGACCTAACCGCAAATGTGCGGACCTATCCGCAAATGTGCGGACCTAACCGCAAATGTGCGGACATAACCGCAAATGTGCGGACCTAACCGCAAATGTGCGGTCCTAACCGAAAATGTGCGGACCTAACCCCAAATGTGCGGACCTAACTGAAATTGTGCGGACCTAACCGCAAATGTGCGGACCTCACCGCAAATGTGTGGACCTAACCGCAAATGTGCAGACCTAACCGGAAATGTGCCGAACTAACCTCAAATGTGCGGACCTAACCGCAAATGTGCGGACCTAACCGCAAATGTGCGGACCTAACCGCAAATGTGCGGACCTAACCGCAAATGTGCGGTCCTAACCGCAAATGTGCGGACCTAACCGCAAATGTGCGGACCTAACCGCAAATGTGCCGACCTAACCGCAAATGTGCGGACCTAACCGCAAATGTGCCGACCTAACCGCAAATGTGCGGACCTAACAGCAATTGTGCGGACCTAACAGCAAATGTGCGGACCTAACAGCAAATGTGCGGACCTAATCGCAAATGTGCGGACCTAACCGAAAATGTGCGGACTTAACCGCAAATGTGCGGACCTAATCGCAAATGTGCGGTCCTAACCGCAAAAGTGCGGACCGATCCGCAAATGTGCGGACCTATCCGCAAATGTGCGGACCTAACTGAAATTGTGCGGACCTAACCGCAAATGTGCCGACCTAACCGCAAATGTGCGGACCTATCCGCAAATGTGCGGACCTAACCAAAAATGTTCCGAAATAACCGCAAATATGCAGACCTAACCCCAAATGTGCAGACCTAACCGCAAATGTGCGGACCTAACCGCAAATGTGCGGACCTCACCGCAAATGTGTGGACCTAACAGCAAATGTGCGGACCTAACAGCAAATGTGCGGACCTAACAGCAAATGTGCGGACCTAATCGCAAATGTGCGGACCTAACCGAAAATGTGCGGACTTAACCGCAAATGTGCGGACCTAACCGCAAATGTGCGGACCTAACCGCAAATGTGCGGACCTAACCGCAAATGTGCGGTCCTAACCGCAAATGTGCGGACCTAACCGCAAATGTGCGGACCTAACCGCAAATGTGCCGACCTAACCGAAAATGTGCGGACTTAACCGCAAATGTGCCGACCTAACCGCAAATGTGCGGACCTAACAGCAATTGTGCGGACCTAACAGCAAATGTGCGGACCTAACAGCAAATGTGCGGACCTAATCGCAAATGTGCGGACCTAACCGCAAATGTGCGGACCTAACCGCAAATGTGCGGTCCTAACCGCAAATGTGCGGACCTAACCGCAAATGTGCCGAACTAACCTCAAATGGGCGGACCTAACCGCAAATGTGCGGACCTAACCGCAAATGTGCGGACCTCACCGCAAATGTGCGGACCTAACCGCAAATGTGCGGACCTAACCGCAAATGTGCGGTCCTAACCGCAAATGTGCGGACCTAACCGCAAATGTGCCGAACTAACCTCAAATGTGCGGACCTAACCGCAAATGTGCGGACCTAACCGCAAATGTGCGGTCCTAACCGCAAATGTGTGGACCTAACCGCAAATGTGCAGACCTAACCGGAAATGTGCCGAACTAACCTCAAATGTGCGGACCTAACCGCAAATGTGCGGACCTAACAGCAATTGTGCGGACCTAATCGCAAATGTGCGGACCTAACCGCAAATGTGTCGACCTAACCGCAAATGTGCGGACCTAACCGCAAATGTGCGGACCTAACAGCAAATGTGCGGACCTAACAGCAAATGTGCGGACCTAATCGCAAATGTGCGGACTTAACCGCAAATGTGCGGACCTAACCGCAAATGTGCGTACCTATCCGCAAATGTGCAGACCTAACCGCAAATGTGCGGACCTAACAGCAAATGTGCGGACCTAACCGCAAATGTGCGGACCTAACCGCAAATGTGCAGACCTAACCGCAAATGTGCGGACCTAACCGCAAATGTGCGGTCCTAACCGCAAAAGTGCGGACCGATCCGCAAATGTGCGGACCTATCCGCAAATGTGCGGACCTAACCAAAAATGTTCCGAAATAACCGCAAATATGCAGACCTAACCCCAAATGTGCAGACCTAACCGCAAATGTGCGGTCCTAACCGCAAATGTGCGGACCTAACCGCAAATGTGCGGACCTAACAGCAAATGTGCGGACCTAACAGCAAATGTGCGGACCTAATCGCAAATGTGCGGACCTAACCGAAAATGTGCGGACTTAACCGCAAATGTGCGGACCTAACCGCAAATGTGCGGTCCTAACCGCAAAAGTGCGGACCGATCCGCAAATGTGCGGACCTATCCGCAAATGTGCGGACCTAACTGAAATTGTGCGGACCTAACCGCAAATGTGCCGACCTAACCGCAAATGTGCGGACCTATCCGCAAATGTGCGGACCTAACCAAAAATGTTCCGAAATAACCGCAAATATGCAGACCTAACCCCAAATGTGCAGACTTAACCGCAAATGTGCGGACCTAACCGCAAATGTGCGGACCTAACCGCAAATGTGCGGACCTCACCGCAAATGTGTGGACCTAATCGCAAATGTGCGGACCTAACCGAAAATGTGCGGACTTAACCGCAAATGTGCGGACCTAACCGCAAATGTGCGGACCTAACCGCAAATGTGCGGACCTAACCGCAAATGTGCGGTCCTAACCGCAAATGTGCGGACCTAACCGCAAATGTGCGGACCTAATCGCAAATGTGCGGACCTAACCGAAAATGTGCGGACTTAACCGCAAATGTGCGGACCTAATCGCAAATGTGCGGTCCTAACCGCAAAAGTGCGGACCGATCCGCAAATGTGCGGACCTATCCGCAAATGTGCGGACCTAACTGAAATTGTGCGGACCTAACCGCAAATGTGCCGACCTAACCGCAAATGTGCGGACCTATCCGCAAATGTGCGGACCTAACCAAAAATGTTCCGAAATAACCGCAAATATGCAGACCTAACCCCAAATGTGCAGACCTAACCGCAAATGTGCGGACCTAACCGCAAATGTGCGGACCTCACCGCAAATGTGTGGACCTAACAGCAAATGTGCGGACCTAACAGCAAATGTGCGGACCTAACAGCAAATGTGCGGACCTAATCGCAAATGTGCGGACCTAACCGAAAATGTGCGGACTTAACCGCAAATGTGCGGACCTAACCGCAAATGTGCGGACCTAACCGCAAATGTGCGGACCTAACCGCAAATGTGCGGTCCTAACCGCAAATGTGCGGACCTAACCGCAAATGTGCGGACCTAACCGCAAATGTGCCGACCTAACCGCAAATGTGCGGACCTAACCGCAAATGTGCCGACCTAACCGCAAATGTGCGGACCTAACAGCAATTGTGCGGACCTAACAGCAAATGTGCGGACCTAACAGCAAATGTGCGGACCTAATCGCAAATGTGCGGACCTAACCGCAAATGTGCGGACCTAACCGCAAATGTGCGGTCCTAACCGCAAATGTGCGGACCTAACCGCAAATGTGCCGAACTAACCTCAAATGGGCGGACCTAACCGCAAATGTGCGGACCTAACCGCAAATGTGCGGACCTCACCGCAAATGTGCGGACCTAACCGCAAATGTGCGGACCTAACCGCAAATGTGCGGTCCTAACCGCAAATGTGCGGACCTAACCGCAAATGTGCCGAACTAACCTCAAATGTGCGGACCTAACCGCAAATGTGCGGACCTAACCGCAAATGTGCGGACCTCACCGCAAATGTGTGGACCTAACCGCAAATGTGCAGACCTAACCGGAAATGTCCCGAACTAACCTCAAATGTGCGGACCTAACCGCAAATGTGCGGACCTAACAGCAATTGTGCGGACCTAATCGCAAATGTGCGGACCTAACCGCAAATGTGTCGACCTAACCGCAAATGTGCGGACCTAACCGCAAATGTGCGGACCTAACAGGAAATGTGCGGACCTAACAGCAAATGTGCGGACCTAATCGCAAATGTGCGGACGTAACCGCAAATGTGCGGACCTAACCGCAAATGTGCGTACCTATCCGCAAATGTGCAGACCTAACCGCAAATGTGCGGACGTAACAGCAACTGTGCGGACCTAACCGCAAATGTGCGGACCTAACCGCAAATGTGCAGACCTAACCGCAAATGTGCGGACCTAACCGCAAATGTGCGGTCCTAACCGCAAAAGTGCGGACCGATCCGCAAATGTGCGGACCTATCCGCAAATGTGCGGACCTAACCAAAAATGTTCCGAAATAACCGCAAATATGCAGACCTAACCCCAAATGTGCAGACCTAACCGCAAATGTGCGGTCCTAACCGCAAATGTGCGGACCTAACCGCAAATGTGCGGACCTAACAGCAAATGTGCGGACCTAACAGCAAATGTGCGGACCTAATCGCAAATGTGCGGACCTAACCGAAAATGTGCGGACTTAACCGCAAATGTGCGGACCTAACCGCAAATGTGCGGTCCTAACCGCAAAAGTGCGGACCGATCCGCAAATGTGCGGACCTATCCGCAAATGTGCGGACCTAACTGAAATTGTGCGGACCTAACCGCAAATGTGCCGACCTAACCGCAAATGTGCGGACCTATCCGCAAATGTGCGGACCTAACCAAAAATGTTCCGAAATAACCGCAAATATGCAGACCTAACCCCAAATGTGCAGACCTAACCGCAAATGTGCGGACCTAACCGCAAATGTGCGGACCTAACCGCAAATGTGCGGACCTCACCGCAAATGTGTGGACCTAACAGCAATTGTGCGGACCTAACAGCAAATGTGCGGACCTAACAGCAAATGTGCGGACCTAATCGCAAATGTGCGGACCTAACCGAAAATGTGCGGACTTAACCGCAAATGTGCGGACCTAACCGCAAATGTGCGGACCTAACCGCAAATGTGCGGACCTAACCGCAAATGTGCGGTCCTAACCGCAAATGTGCGGACCTAACCGCAAATGTGCGGACCTAACCGCAAATGTGCGGACCTAACCGCAAATGTGCGGACCTAACCGCAAATGTGCCGACCTAACCGCAAATGTGCGGACCTAACAGCAATTGTGCGGACCTAACAGCAAATGTGCGGACCTAACAGCAAATGTGCGGACCTAATCGCAAATGTGCGGACCTAACCGAAAATGTGCGGACTTAACCGCAAATGTGCAGACCTAACCGCAAATGTGCGGACCTAACCGCAAATGTGCGGTCCTAACCGCAAAAGTGCGGACCGATCCGCAAATGTGCGGACCTATCCGCAAATGTGCGGACCTAACCAAAAATGTTCCGAAATAACCGCAAATATGCAGACCTAACCCCAAATGTGCAGACCTAACCGCAAATGTGCGGTCCTAACCGCAAATGTGCGGACCTAACCGCAAATGTGCGGACCTAACCGCAAATGTGCGGACCTCACCGCAAATGTGTGGACCTAACCGCAAATGTGCAGACCTAACCGCAAATGTGCCGAACTAACCTCAAATGTGCGGACCTAATCGCAAATGTGCGGACCTAACCGCAAATGTGCCGACCTAACCGCAAATGTGCGGACCTATCCGCAAATGTGCGGACCTAACCGCAAATGTGCGGTTCTAACCGCAAATGTGCGGACCGATCCGCAAATGTGCAGACCTAACCGCAAATGTGCGGACCTAACAGCAATTGTGCGGACCTAACCGCAAATGTGCGGACCTAACCGCAAATGTGCGGTCCTAACCGCAAATGTGCGGACCTAACTGCAAATGTGCGGACCTTACCGCAAATGTGCGGACCTATCCGCAAATGTGCGGACCTAACCGCAAATGTGCGGACCTAACCGCAAATGTGCGGACCTACCTGAAAATGTGCGGACCTTACCGCAAATGTGCGGACCTATCCGCAAATGTGCGGACCCAACCGGAAATGTGCGGACCTAACCGCAATTGTGCGGACCTACCCGAAAATGTGCGGACCTAACCGCAAATGTGCGGACCTAACCGCAAATGTGCGGTCCTAACCGCAAAAGTTCGGACCGATCCGCAAATGTGCGGACCTATCCGCAAATGTGCGGACCTAACTGCAAATGTGCGGACCTTACCGCAAATGTGCGGACCTATCCGCAAATGTGCGGACCTAACCGCAAATGTGCCGAAATAACTGCAAATATGCAGACATAACCCCAAATGTGCAGACCTGACCGCAAATGTGCAGACCTAACCGCAAGTGTGCGGACCTAACCGCAAATGTGCGGACCTAACCGCAAATGTGCGGACCTATCCGCAAATGTGCGGACCTAACCGCAAATGTGCGGTTCTAACCGCAAATGTGCGTACCCATCCGCAAATGTGCAGACCTAACCGCAAATGTGCGGACCTAACAGCAATTGTGCGGACCTAACCGCAAATGTGCGGACCTAACCGCAAATGTGCGGTCCTAACCGCAAATGTGCGGACCTAACTGCAAATGTGCGGACCTTACCGCAAATGTGCGGACCTATCCGCAAATGTGCGGACCTAACCGCAAATGTGCCGAAATAACCGCAAATATGCAGACATAACCCCAAATGTGCGGACCTAACCGCAAATGTGCCGAAATAACCGCAAATATGCAGACCTAACCCCAAATGTGCAGACCTAACCGCAAATGTGCAGACCTAACCGCAAATGTGCGGACCTAACCGCAAATGTGCGGACCAAACCGCAAATGTGCGGACCTAACCAAAAATGTGTGGACCTAACCGCAAATGTGCGGACCTAACCGCAAATGTGCGGACCTACCCGAAAATGTGCGGACCTTACCGCAAATGTGCGGACCTATCCGCAAATGTGCGGACCTAACCGCAAATGTGCGGACCTAACCGCAAATGTGCGGTCCTAACCGCAAATGTGCGGACCTAACCGCAAATGTGCGGACCTAACCGCAAATGTGCCGACCTAACCGGAAATGTGCGGACCTAACCGCAAATGTGCGGAACTAACAGCAAATGTGCGGACCTAACCGCAAATGTGCGGTCCTAACCGCAAATGTGCGGACCTAACCGCAAATGTGCGGACCTAACCGCAAATCTGCGGACCTCACCGCAAATGTGCGGACCTATCCGCAAATGTGCGGACCTAACCAAAAATGTGCGGACCTAACCGCAAATGTGCGGACCTAACTGAAATTGTGCGGACCTAACCGCAAATGTGCGGACCTCACCGTAAATGTGTGGACCTAACCGCAAATGTGCGGACCTAACCGCAAATGTGCGGACCAAACCGCAAATGTGCGGACCTAACCGCAAATGTGCGGTCCTAACCGCAAATGTGCGGACCTAACCGCAAATGTGCGGACCTAACCGCAAATGTGCGGTCCTAACCGCAAATGTGCGGACCTAACCGCAAATGTGCGGACCTAACCGCAAATGTGCCGACCTAACCGGAAATGTGCGGACCTAACCGCAAATGTGCGGAACTAACAGCAAATGTGCGGACCTAACCGCAAATGTGCGGTCCTAATCGCAAATGTGCGGACCTAACCGCAAATGTGCGGACCTAACCGCAAATCTGCGGACCTCACCGCAAATGTGCGGACCTATCCGCAAATGTGCGGACCTAACCAAAAATGTGCGGACCTAACCGCAAATGTGCGGACCTAACTGAAATTGTGCGGACCTAACCGCAAATGTGCGGACCTCACCGTAAATGTGTGGACCTAACCGCAAATGTGCGGACCTAACCGCAAATGTGCGGACCAAACCGCAAATGTGCGGACCTAACCGCAAATGTGCGGTCCTAACCGCAAATGTGCGGACCTAACCAAAAATGTTCCGAAATAACCGCAAATATGCAGACATAACCCCAAATGTGCAGACCTAACCGCAAATGTGCGGACCTAACCGCAAATGTGCGGACCTAACCGCAAATGTGCGGACCTAACCGCAAATGTGCGGTCCTAACCGCAAATGTGCGGACCTAACCGCAAATGTGCGGACCTAACCGCAAATGTGCGGTCCTAACCGCAAATGTGCGGACCTAACCGCAAATGTGCGGACCTATCCGCAAATGTGCAGACCTAACCGCAAATGTGCGGACCTAACAGCAAATGTGCGGACCTAACCGCAAATGTGCGGACCTAACCGCAAATGTGCGGACCTAACTGAAATTGTGTGGACCTAACCGCAAATGTGCGGACCTAACCGCAGATGTGCGGACCTACCTGAAAATGTGCGGACCTTACCGCAAATGTGCGGACCTATCCGCAAATGTGCGGACCCAACCGGAAATGTGCGGACGTAACCGCAATTGTGCGGACCTACCCGAAAATGTGCGGACCTAACCGCAAATGTGCGGACCTAACCGCAAATGTGCGGTCCTAACCGCAAAAGGGCGGACCGATCCGCAAATGTGCGGACCTATCCGCAAATGTGCGGACCTAACTGCAAATGTGCGGACCTTACCGCAAATGTGCGGACCTATCCGCAAATGTGCGGACCTAACCGCAAATGTGCCGAAATAACCGCAAATATGCAGACATAACCCCAAATGTGCAGACCTAACCGCAAATGTGCAGACCTAACCGCAAATGTGCGGACCTAACCGCAAATGTGCGGACCTAACCGCAAATGTGCGGACCTAACCGCAAATGTGCGGTCCTAACCGCAAATGTGCGGACCTAACCGCAAATGTGCCGAACTAACCTCAAATGGGCGGACCTAACCGCAAACGTGCGGACCTAACCGCAAATGTGCGGACCTCACCGCAAATGTGCGGACCTAACCGCAAATGTGCGGACCTAACCGCAAATGTGCGGTCCTAACCGCAAATGTGCGGACCTAACCGCAAATGTGCCGAACTAACCTCAAATGTGCGGACCTAACCGCAAATGTGCGGACCTAACCGCAAATGTGCGGACCTCACCGCAAATGTGTGGACCTAACCGCAAATGTGCAGACCTAACAGCAATTGTGCGGACCTAATCGCAAATGTGCGGACCTAACCGCAAATGTGCCGACCTAACCGCAAATGTGCGGACCTAACCGCAAATGTGCGGACCTAACAGCAAATGTGCGGACCTAACAGCAAATGTGCGGACCTAATCGCAAATGTGCGGACTTAACCGCAAATGTGCGGACCTAACCGCAAATGTGCGTACCTATCCGCAAATGTGCAGACCTAACCGCAAATGTGCGGACCTAACAGCAAATGTGCGGACCTAACCGCAAATGTGCGGACCTAACCGCAAATGTGCAGACCTAACCGCAAATGTGCGGACCTAACCGCAAATGTGCGGTCCTAACCGCAAAAGTGCGGACCGATCCGCAAATGTGCGGACCTATCCGCAAATGTGCGGACCTAACCAAAAATGTTCCGAAATAACCGCAAATATGCAGACCTAACCCCAAATGTGCAGACCTAACCGCAAATGTGCGGTCCTAACCGCAAATGTGCGGACCTAACCGCAAATGTGCGGACCTAACCGCAAATGTGCGGACCTCACCGCTAATGTGTGGACCTAACCGCAAATGTGCAGACCTAACCGCAAATGTGCCGAACTAACCTCAAATGTGCGGACCTAATCGCAAATGTGCGGACCTAACCGCAAATGTGCCGACCTAACCGCAAATGTGCGGACCTATCCGCAAATGTGCGGACCTAACCGCAAATGTGCGGTTCTAACCGCAAATGTGCGTACCCATCCGCAAATGTGCAGACCTAACCGCAAATGTGCGGACCTAACAGCAATTGCGCGGACCTAACCGCAAATGTGCGGACCTAACCGCAAATGTGCGGTCCTAACCGCAAATGTGCGGACCTAACTGCAAATGTGCGGACCTTACCGCAAATGTGCGTACCTATCCGCAAATGTGCAGACCTAACCGCAAATGTGCGGACGTAACAGCAACTGTGCGGACCTAACCGCAACTGTGCGGACCTAACCGCAAATGTGCAGACCTAACCGCAAATGTGCGGACCTAACCGCAAATGTGCGGTCCTAACCGCAAAAGTGCGGACCGATCCGCAAATGTGCGGACCTATCCGCAAATGTGCGGACCTAACCAAAAATGTTCCGAAATAACCGCAAATATGCAGACCTAACCCCAAATGTGCAGACCTAACCGCAAATGTGCGGTCCTAACCGCAAATGTGCGGACCTAACCGCAAATGTGCGGACCTAACCGCAAATGTGCGGACCTCACCGCAAATGTGTGGACCTAACCGCAAATGTGCAGACCTAACCGCAAATGTGCCGAACTAACCTCAAATGTGCGGACCTAATCGCAAATGTGCGGACCTAACCGCAAATGTGCCGACCTAACCGCAAATGTGCGGACCTATCCGCAAATGTGCGGACCTAACCGCAAATGTGCGGTCCTAACCGCAAATGTGCGGACCGATCCGCAAATGTGCAGACCTAACCGCAAATGTGCGGACCTAACAGCAATTGTGCGGACCTAACCGCAAATGTGCGGACCTAACCGCAAATGTGCGGTCCTAACCGCAAATGTGCGGACCTAACTGCAAATGTGCGGACCTTACCGCAAATGTGCGGACCTATCCGCAAATGTGCGGACCTAACCGCAAATGTGCGGACCTAACCGCAAATGTGCGGACCTACCTGAAAATGTGCGGACCTTACCGCAAATGTGCGGACCTATCCGCAAATGTGCGGACCCAACCGGAAATGTGCGGACCTAACCGCAATTGTGCGGACCTACCCGAAAATGTGCGGACCTAACCGCAAATGTACGGACCTAACCGCAAATGTGCGGTCCTAACCGCAAAAGGGCGGACCGATCCGCAAATGTGCGGACCTATCCGCAAATGTGCGGACCTAACTGCAAATGTGCGGACCTAACCGCAAATGTGCCGACCTAACCGCAAATGTGCGGACCTATCCGCAAATGTGCGGACCTAACCGCAAATGTGCGGTTCTAACCGCAAATGTGCGTACCCATCCGCAAATGTGCAGACCTAACCGCAAATGTGCGGACCTAACAGCAATTGTGCGGACCTAACCGCAAATGTGCGGACCTAACCGCAAATGTGCGGTCCTAACCGCAAATGTGCGGACCTAACTGCAAATGTGCGGACCTTACCGCAAATGTGCGGACCTATCCGCAAATGTGCGGACCTAACCGCAAATGTGCCGAAATAACCGCAAATATGCAGACATAACCCCAAATGTGCGGACCTAACCGCAAATGTGCCGAAATAACCGCAAATATGCAGACATATCCCCAAATGTGCAGACCTAACCGCAAATGTGCAGACCTAACCGCAAATGTGCGGACCTAACCGCAAATGTGCGGACCAAACCGCAAATGTGCGGACCTAACCAAAAATGTGTGGACCTAACCGCAAATGTGCGGACCTAACCGCAAATGTGCGGACCTACCCGAAAATGTGCGGACCTTACCGCAAATGTGCGGACCTATCCGCAAATGTGCGGACCTAACCGCAAATGTGCGGACCTAACCGCAAATGTGCGGACCTAACCGCAAATGTGCGGACCTAACCGCAAATGTGCGGACCTAATCGCAAATGTGCGGACCTAACCGCAAATGTGCAGACCTAACTGAAAATGTGCGGACCTAACCGCAAATGTGCGGACCTAACCGCAAATGTGCGGACCTAACCGCAAATGTGCGGTCCTAACCGCAAATGTGCGGACCTAACCGCAAATGTGCCGAACTAACCTCAAATGTGCGGACCTAACCGCAAATGTGCGGACCTAACCGCAAATGTGCGGACCTCACCGCAAATGTGTGGACCTAACCGCAAATGTGCAGACCTAACCGGAAATGTGCCGAACTAACCTCAAATGTGCGGACCTAACCGCAAATGTGCGGACCTAACAGCAATTGTGCGGACCTAATCGCAAATGTGCGGACCTAACCGCAAATGTGCCGACCTAACCGCAAATGTGCGGACCTAACCGCAAATGTGCGGACCTAACAGCAAATGTGCGGACCTAACAGCAAATGTGCGGACCTAATCGCAAATGTGCGGACTTAACCGCAAATGTGCGGACCTAACCGCAAATGTGCGGACCTAATCGCAAATGTGCGGTCCTAACCGCTAATGTGCGGACCTAACCGCAAATGTGCGGACCTATCCGCAAATGTGCAGACCTAACCGCAAATGTGCGGACCTAACAGCAAATGTGCGGACCTAACCGCAAATGTGCGGACCTAACCGCAAATGTGCGGACCTAACTGAAATTGTGTGGACCTAACCGCAAATGTGCGGACCTAACCGCAAATGTGCGGACCTACCTGAAAATGTGCGGACCTTACCGCAAATGTGCGGACCTATCCGCAAATGTGCGGACCTAACCGCAAATGTGCCGAAATAACCACAAATATGCAGACCTAACCCCAAATGTGCAGACCTAACCGCAAATGTGCAGACCTAACCGCAAATGTGCGGACCTAACCGCAAATGTGCGGACCTAACCGCAAATGTGCGGACCTAACCGCAAATGTGCGGTCCTAACCGCAAATGTGCGGACCTAACCGCAAATGTGCGGACCTAACCGCAAATGTGCGGTCCTAACCGCAAAAGGGCAGACCGATCCGCAAATGTGCGGACCTATCCGCAAATGTGCGGACCTAACTGCAAATGTGCGGACCTTACCGCAAATGTGTGGACCTATCCGCAAATGTGCGGACCTAACCGCAAATGTGCCGAAATAACCGCAAATATGCAGACATAACCCCAAATGTGCAGACCTAACCGCAAATGTGCAGACCTAACCGCAAATGTGCGGACCTAACCGCAAATGTGCGGACCAAACCGCAAATGTGCGGACCTAACCAAAAATGTGTGGACCTAACGGCAAATGTGCGGACCTACCCGAAAATGTGCGGACCTTACCGCAAATGTGCGGACCTATCCGCAAATGTGCGGACCTAACCGCAAATGTGCGGACCTAACCGCAAATGTGCGGTCCTAACCGCAAATGTGCGGACCTAACCGCAAATGTGCGGACCTAACCGCAAATGTGCGGTCCTAACCGCAAATGTGCGGACCTAACCGCAAATGTGCGGACCTATCCGCAAATGTGCAGACCTAACCGCTAATGTGCGGACCTAACAGCAAATGTGCGGACCTAACCGCAAATGTGCGGACCTAACCGCAAATGTGCGGACCTAACTGAAATTGTGTGGACCTAACCGCAAATGTGCGGACCTAACCGCAAATGTGCGGACCTACCCGAAAATGTGCGGACCTTACCGCAAATGTGCGGACCTATCCGCAAATGTGCGGACCTAACCGCAAATGTGCCGAAATAACCACAAATATGCAGACCTAACCCCAAATGTGCAGACCTAACCGCAAATGTGCAGACCTAACCGCAAATGTGCGGACCTAACCGCAAATGTGCGGACCTAACCGCAAATGTGCGGACCTAACCGCAAATGTGCGGACCTAACCGCAAATGTGCGGACCTAACCGCAAATGTGCGGACCTAATCGCAAATGTGCGGACCTAACCGCAAATGTGCGGACCGCACCGGAAATGTGCGGACCTAACCGCAATTGTGCGGACCTAACCGCAATTGTGCGGACCTACCCGAAAATGTGCGGACCTAACCGCAAATGTGCGGACCTACCTGAAAATGTGCGGACCTTACCGCAAATGTGCGGACCTATCCGCAAATGTGCGGACCTAACCGCAAATGTGCCGAAATAACCACAAATATGCAGACCTAACCCCAAATGTGCAGACCTAACCGCAAATGTGCAGACCTAACCGCAAATGTGCGGACCTAACCGCAAATGTGCGGACCTAACCGCAAATGTGCGGACCTAACCGCAAATGTGCGGACCTAACCGCAAATGTGCGGACCTAACCGCAAATGTGCGGACCTAATCGCAAATGTGCGGACCTAACCGCAAATGTGCGGACCGCACCGGAAATGTGCGGACCTAACCGCAATTGTGCGGACCTAACCGCAATTGTGCGGACCTACCCGAAAATGTGCGGACCTAACCGCAAATGTGCGGACCTAACCGCAAATGTGCGGTCCTAACCGCAAAAGTGCGGACCGATCCGCAAATGTGCGGACCTATCCGCAAATGTGCGGACCTAACCGCAAATGTGCGGACCTTACCGCAAATGTGTGGACCTATCCGCAAATGTGCGGACCTAACCGCAAATGTGCCGAAATAACCGCAAATATGCAGACATAACCCCAAATGTGCAGACCTAACCGCAAATGTGCAGACCTAACCGCAAATGTGCGGACCTAACCGCAAATGTGCGGACCTAACCGCAAATGTGCGGACCTAACCGCAAATGTGCGGTCCTAACCGCAAATGTGCGGACCTAACCGCAAATGTGCCGAACTAACCTCAAATGTGCGGACCTACCTGAAAATGTGCGGACCTTACCGCAAATGTGCGGACCTATCCGCAAATGTGCGGACCTAACCGCAAATGTGCCGAAATAACCACAAATATGCAGACCTAACCCCAAATGTGCAGACCTAACCGCAAATGTGCCGACCTAACCGCAAGTGTGCGGACCTAACCGCAAATGTGCGGACCTAACCGCAAATGTGCGGACCTAACCGCAAATGTGCGGTCCTAACCGCAAATGTGCGGACCTAACCGCAAATGTGCCGAACTAACCTCAAATGTCGGATTCCTTTATTTCGATCGACAATGTTGAATAATTCAAATTGATGTTATTGGCGCAACGGGTACGATCATTAATTACAAATTAAGCAATTTTGCAAATTGTTACATCAACTAGTTTTCGACGTTTCGGTCTGAAATTTAGACCATCTTCAAGAAAATTTAATGTAATTGCGTCTGTGAACAATTAATGTTATCATTTAAACATCATCAGGTTTATAAGCCCGATGTAGGAACAGAAAACTAAAGAGAAAAAGAATGACCAAGAATTTAGTGTATAAAACTCACTTGCTTAAATACAAATTTTCAAAATATAATTTTAAGTGTTGTTAAAACCATGTTGGTTCCATGCCGGTGACAGGTGAACTAAGTAAGGAACGAAGTTACACATCTTACTAGTGAATAAGAGAGAGAGAGAGCACAGATCAATCTATTGGTCAATCGATTGGCCAATCCATAATAGGCGGCAATTATGAACTTTATGAACCGTTTAACACAGCATAGTTGTTAAGATACCAAAACAAAATGTGTTGGTAATAAGATAATTGACATTCGATTTGCTTTTGTTATAATTCATAGGATCTATTTGTTGGAAGAAAATGATTCATCATAAAACATTACCGATTCAGTAATGTCGCGTAGTATTCATGTAAATTAGGTGTTTCATACCTAAGGTTTACGCTTCGATGTTTAATCATGTGAATCGTTTCCAATAAAATCCTACGGTGTAAATTTGTTTCTTTATCAACAATTTTAATATTTTCATAATCAAAAGCATGATCAAATTCCAACGAATGTCGCGTCAAAGCAGTATGTTGTGTTGGTGGTAAAAAGATGTTATGTTTGTGTTCTCTGATTCTATTATCCAAATGTCTACCTGTTTGTCCAATGTAAGATTGGTTACAACCTTTGCAAGGTATTGAATAAACCACATTACAAGTTTTTAAAAAAGGTACTTTATCTTTGATTTTAGGAAGTAAATCTTTAAGATAATGTGGTATCTTATAGATCGTGTGCATACCAACTTTCCTAAAAATTCTTTTTATGTCATTAGAAATGCCCTCAACGTACGGGATGACTACTGTGTTTTTTCTATTAATTGGGCCCGTTTTTGAAATTCTCTGTTCTTTTTCTTTTTGTACAGACCAAGGATGGTAAATTTCAACGACTCGTTTCTTGATAATATCAGAAACGAGTGTATCAGGGTAACCGTTACGTTTTAAAGCATTAATAACTAAAGACAGATTGTCAGACCGAAATTCTGGATCTGCTAAGAGAATTGCACGATCAATCAGGCCTTTTATTAGTCCTATTTTATGTTGTATAGGGTGGTAAGAGTAGTAATTAACATATCTACAGGACCAACTCGACTTGTGGAACCAATTAGTTTTAAATTTGTTCTCTGTCCTTATTACAGAGGTGTCAAGAAAACTTAACCTTGAATTAACTTCAACTTCATGAGTGAATTGAAGTCTGGGATGAAAACCATTGAAAGTGTCCAACAATATCTGCAACTGTTCAGGCTTAACACAAGTGAAAATATCATCAACATATCTTTTATAATAGAATAATTGAAACGGTAGTTTAGAAATAGAAACATTTTCCAATTCCTCCATTACCAGATTTGCAATGACAGGTGAAATGGGAGAACCCATTGCAGTACCAAAAATCTGTTTGTAGTAGACATCATTAAAACTGAAAACGTTAGATTCCAATATAAATTTAACCGCAAGCAAAAATTCATTACAATTTATAGTGGTGTATTCTTTTATCTCATCCCAACGCTTTTCCAAAACCTGTAAAGCTAGATCAATAGGAATATTAGTAAATAGCGCAGTCACATCTAGGGAAACTAATCTAATGGATTCATCAGGAATCACCTTATTCCTAATTTCCTTGACAAAGGTCCAACTGTCAACAGTATGATAACTTGTTTTTCCTACTACATTGGATAAAATGTTAGTAAAGAACTTAGATAGTTTATAGGTGGGCCCACCTATTGATGAAACTATAATACGCCAAGATAGGTTTTGTTTGTGAGTTTTAGGTAACGCATAAGCTTTGGGTATGAGAGCGTTATAAGTTTTCAGTCTTTTTCCAGTACTAGCATCAATTTGGTCTTTTTTGACTAATTCTGTAATGATCGAATTGGCTTTTCTTTCAAACGTACTGGTGTATTGAAATCTACTAACAATGTAAGTGTCTGTATCATTTAACATGTTTAAAACTTCCCTGTTATATGTTTCTTTATCGACTAGCACAGTTGTATTGCCTTTATCAGACTTCAGCAATATCAGATTATCATTATTTTCTAAGAATTGTTTTACGTCTTTTATATCGGATTTTGACAACAATTTATTATGTATATTGTATGGATGTGTAGTGAAATTTAATATTTTATTTATCAATCTAATTCTGGTTTGAGATTGTATATTATTATGATCTGTGACTTTCGTTAGACCTGTTTCAATAGCTGCAATGAATTGAGGAGATGAAATGTATTTTTTTGAGACATCAAGTGCATGTTTGGGTCCCAATTTTAGTACATTTTTCACATTGTCAGGAACATCTATGTTAGTTAAATTTTTGAACCATAAATTGTTGTTAACATCCAAAAGACTATTCTTATTATTGTTATCTGTGCTACAAACATTTATTAGGTTTTGTTGACGTTCTCTATTATTTTGTAATATTTTATTGAATTTACTAATACCTCTTAATTTAGTTACTTTGAAAAGCCTTCCAAGTTTTAAATTTTCAAACTTAAAAAACTTTTCAAATATTGATGCTGGAAAAATGAACAATATTATTTCATTTAATTCTGACAATCTGTTTAATAATGTTCTATGCAAATAATGTGTGTCAGTAATTGCAATGTTTAGTAATTTTCTCATGTATCTTTTCTGTAAATTCAATAACTTATTACAAGACACAGTAGACGTGATAAGCAAGTTAAATTTGTTAACGACTTTGTTACGTATAAAATTTGGAAACACATTATAAGATCTACATTTTAAAAGAAATAATTTTCGATTACTTATCTTTGTAATAGCTGAACTGGTGCGAGACCATTGTTTAAGAACCTTCACACTTTCAAGGCCGAATTCTCTTGTCACCGACGCATAAAAACTTGTGTATGTTGTGATTGTTTCGCCTTCCATAATAACGGATTCCTTTATTTCGATCGACAATGTTGAATAATTCAAATTGATGTTATTGGCGCAACGGGTACGATCATTAATTACAAATTAAGCAATTTTGCAAATTGTTACATCAACTAGTTTTCGACGTTTCGGTCTGAAATTTAGACCATCTTCAAGAAAATTTAATGTAATTGCGTCTGTGAACAATTAATGTTATCATTTAAACATCATCAGGTTTATAAGCCCGATGTAGGAACAGAAAACTAAAGAGAAAAAGAATGACCAAGAATTTAGTGTATAAAACTCACTTGCTTAAATACAAATTTTCAAAATATAATTTTAAGTGTTGTTAAAACCATGTTGGTTCCATGCCGGTGACAGGTGAACTAAGTAAGGAACGAAGTTACACATCTTACTAGTGAATAAGAGAGAGAGAGAGCACAGATCAATCTATTGGTCAATCGATTGGCCAATCCATAATAGGCGGCAATTATGAACTTTATGAACCGTTTAACACAGCATAGTTGTTAAGATACCAAAACAAAATGTGTTGGTAATAAGATAATTGACATTCGATATGCTTTTGTTATAATTCATAGGATCTATTTGTTGGAAGAAAATGATTCATCATAAAACATTACCGATTCAGTAATGTCGCGTAGTATTCATGTAAATTAGGTGTTTCATACCTAAGGTTTACGCTTCGATGTTTAATCATGTGAATCGTTTCCAATAAAATCCTACGGTGTAAATTTGTTTCTTTATCAACAATTTTAATATTTTCATAATCAAAAGCATGATCAAATTCCAACGAATGTCGCGTCAAAGCAGTATGTTGTGCTGGTGGTAAAAAGATGTTATGTTTGTGTTCTCTGATTCTATTATCCAAATGTCTACCTGTTTGTCCAATGTAAGATTGGTTACAACCTTTGCAAGGTATTGAATAAACCACATTACAAGTTTTTAAAAAAGGTACTTTATCTTTGATTTTAGGAAGTAAATCTTTAAGATAATGTGGTATCTTATAGATCGTGTGCATACCAACTTTCCTAAAAATTCTTTTTATGTCATTAGAAATGCCCTCAACGTACGGGATGACTACTGTGTTTTTTCTATTAATTGGGCCCGTTTTTGAAATTCTCTGTTCTTTTTCTTTTTGTACAGACCAAGGATGGTAAATTTCAACGACTCGTTTCTTGATAATATCAGAAACAAGTGTATCAGGGTAACCGTTACGTTTTAAAGCATTAATAACTAAAGACAGATTGTCAGACCGAAATTCTGGATCTGCTAAGAGAATTGCACGATCAATCAGGCCTTTTATTAGTCCTATTTTATGTTGTATAGGGTGGTAAGAGTAGTAATTAACATATCTACAGGACCAACTCGACTTGTGGAACCAATTAGTTTTAAATTTGTTCTCTGTCCTTATTACAGAGGTGTCAAGAAAACTTAACCTTGAATTAACTTCAACTTCATGAGTGAATTGAAGTCTGGGATGAAAACCATTGAAAGTGTCCAACAATATCTGCAACTGTTCAGGCTTAACACAAGTGAAAATATCATCAACATATCTTTTATAATAGAATAATTGAAACGGTAGTTTAGAAATAGAAACATTTTCCAATTCCTCCATTACCAGATTTGCAATGACAGGTGAAATGGGAGAACCCATTGCAGTACCAAAAATCTGTTTGTAGTAGACATCATTAAAACTGAAAACGTTAGATTCCAATATAAATTTAACCGCAAGTAAAAATTCATTACAATTTATAGTGGTGTATTCTTTTATCTCATCCCAACGCTTTTCCAAAACCTGTAAAGCTAGATCAATAGGAATATTAGTAAATAGCGCAGTCACATCTAGGGAAACTAATCTAATGGATTCATCAGGAATCACCTTATTCCTAATTTCCTTGACAAAGGTCCAACTGTCAACAGTATGATAACTTGTTTTTCCTACTACATTGGATAAAATGTTAGTAAAGAACTTAGATAGTTTATAGGTGGGCCCACCTATTGATGAAACTATAATACGCCAAGATAGGTTTTGTTTGTGAGTTTTAGGTAACGCATAAGCTTTGGGTATGAGAGCGTTATAAGTTTTCAGTCTTTTTCCAGTACTAGCATCAATTTGGTCTTTTTTGACTAATTCTGTAATGATCGAATTGGCTTTTCTTTCAAACGTACTGGTGTATTGAAATCTACTAACAATGTAAGTGTCTGTATCATTTAACATGTTTAAAACTTCCCTGTTATATGTTTCTTTATCGACTAGCACAGTTGTATTGCCTTTATCAGACTTCAGCAATATCAGATTATCATTATTTTCTAAGAATTGTTTTACGTCTTTTATATCGGATTTTGACAACAATTTATTATGTATATTGTATGGATGTGTAGTGAAATTTAATATTTTATTTATCAATCTAATTCTGGTTTGAGATTGTATATTATTATGATCTGTGACTTTCGTTAGACCTGTTTCAATAGCTGCAATGAATTGAGGAGATGAAATGTATTTTTTTGAGACATCAAGTGCATGTTTGGGTCCCAATTTTAGTACATTTTTCACATTGTCAGGAACATCTATGTTAGTTAAATTTTTGAACCATAAATTGTTGTTAACATCCAAAAGACTATTCTTATTATTGTTATCTGTGCTACAAACATTTATTAGGTTTTGTTGACGTTCTCTATTATTTTGTAATATTTTATTGAATTTACTAATACCTCTTAATTTAGTTACTTTGAAAAGCCTTCCAAGTTTTAAATTTTCAAACTTAAAAAACTTTTCAAATATTGATGCTGGAAAAATGAACAATATTATTTCATTTAATTCTGACAATCTGTTTAATAATGTTCTATGCAAATAATGTGTGTCAGTAATTGCAATGTTTAGTAATTTTCTCATGTATCTTTTCTGTAAATTCAATAACTTATTACAAGACACAGTAGACGTGATAAGCAAGTTAAATTTGTTAACGACTTTGTTACGTATAAAATTTGGAAACACATTATAAGATCTACATTTTAAAAGAAATAATTTTCGATTACTTATCTTTGTAATAGCTGAACTGGTGCGAGACCATTGTTTAAGAACCTTCACACTTTCAAGGCCGAATTCTCTTGTCACCGACGCATAAAAACTTGTGTATGTTGTGATTGTTTCGCCTTCCATAATAACGGATTCCTTTATTTCGATCGACAATGTTGAATAATTCAAATTGATGTTATTGGCGCAACGGGTACGATCATTAATTACAAATTAAGCAATTTTGCAAATTGTTACATCAACTAGTTTTCGACGTTTCGGTCTGAAATTTAGACCATCTTCAAGAAAATTTAATGTAATTGCGTCTGTGAACAATTAATGTTATCATTTAAACATCATCAGGTTTATAAGCCCGATGTAGGAACAGAAAACTAAAGAGAAAAAGAATGACCAAGAATTTAGTGTATAAAACTCACTTGCTTAAATACAAATTTTCAAAATATAATTTTAAGTGTTGTTAAAACCATGTTGGTTCCATGCCGGTGACAGGTGAACTAAGTAAGGAACGAAGTTACACATCTTACTAGTGAATAAGAGAGAGAGAGAGCACAGATCAATCTATTGGTCAATCGATTGGCCAATCCATAATAGGCGGCAATTATGAACTTTATGAACCGTTTAACACAGCATAGTTGTTAAGATACCAAAACAAAATGTGTTGGTAATAAGATAATTGACATTCGATATGCTTTTGTTATAATTCATAGGATCTATTTGTTGGAAGAAAATGATTCATCATAAAACATTACCGATTCAGTAATGTCGCGTAGTATTCATGTAAATTAGGTGTTTCATACCTAAGGTTTACGCTTCGATGTTTAATCATGTGAATCGTTTCCAATAAAATCCTACGGTGTAAATTTGTTTCTTTATCAACAATTTTAATATTTTCATAATCAAAAGCATGATCAAATTCCAACGAATGTCGCGTCAAAGCAGTATGTTGTGCTGGTGGTAAAAAGATGTTATGTTTGTGTTCTCTGATTCTATTATCCAAATGTCTACCTGTTTGTCCAATGTAAGATTGGTTACAACCTTTGCAAGGTATTGAATAAACCACATTACAAGTTTTTAAAAAAGGTACTTTATCTTTGATTTTAGGAAGTAAATCTTTAAGATAATGTGGTATCTTATAGATCGTGTGCATACCAACTTTCCTAAAAATTCTTTTTATGTCATTAGAAATGCCCTCAACGTACGGGATGACTACTGTGTTTTTTCTATTAATTGGGCCCGTTTTTGAAATTCTCTGTTCTTTTTCTTTTTGTACAGACCAAGGATGGTAAATTTCAACGACTCGTTTCTTGATAATATCAGAAACAAGTGTATCAGGGTAGCCGTTACGTTTTAAAGCATTAATAACTAAAGACAGATTGTCAGACCGAAATTCTGGATCTGCTAAGAGAATTGCACGATCAATCAGGCCTTTTATTAGTCCTATTTTATGTTGTATAGGGTGGTAAGAGTAGTAATTAACATATCTACAGGACCAACTCGACTTGTGGAACCAATTAGTTTTAAATTTGTTCTCTGTCCTTATTACAGAGGTGTCAAGAAAACTTAACCTTGAATTAACTTCAACTTCATGAGTGAATTGAAGTCTGGGATGAAAACCATTGAAAGTGTCCAACAATATCTGCAACTGTTCAGGCTTAACACAAGTGAAAATATCATCAACATATCTTTTATAATAGAATAATTGAAACGGTAGTTTAGAAATAGAAACATTTTCCAATTCCTCCATTACCAGATTTGCAATGACAGGTGAAATGGGAGAACCCATTGCAGTACCAAAAATCTGTTTGTAGTAGACATCATTAAAACTGAAAACGTTAGATTCCAATATAAATTTAACCGCAAGTAAAAATTCATTACAATTTATAGTGGTGTATTCTTTTATCTCATCCCAACGCTTTTCCAAAACCTGTAAAGCTAGATCAATAGGAATATTAGTAAATAGCGCAGTCACATCTAGGGAAACTAATCTAATGGATTCATCAGGAATCACCTTATTCCTAATTTCCTTGACAAAGGTCCAACTGTCAACAGTATGATAACTTGTTTTTCCTACTACATTGGATAAAATGTTAGTAAAGAACTTAGATAGTTTATAGGTGGGCCCACCTATTGATGAAACTATAATACGCCAAGATAGGTTTTGTTTGTGAGTTTTAGGTAACGCATAAGCTTTGGGTATGAGAGCGTTATAAGTTTTCAGTCTTTTTCCAGTACTAGCATCAATTTGGTCTTTTTTGACTAATTCTGTAATGATCGAATTGGCTTTTCTTTCAAACGTACTGGTGTATTGAAATCTACTAACAATGTAAGTGTCTGTATCATTTAACATGTTTAAAACTTCCCTGTTATATGTTTCTTTATCGACTAGCACAGTTGTATTGCCTTTATCAGACTTCAGCAATATCAGATTATCATTATTTTCTAAGAATTGTTTTACGTCTTTTATATCGGATTTTGACAACAATTTATTATGTATATTGTATGGATGTGTAGTGAAATTTAATATTTTATTTATCAATCTAATTCTGGTTTGAGATTGTATATTATTATGATCTGTGACTTTCGTTAGACCTGTTTCAATAGCTGCAATGAATTGAGGAGATGAAATGTATTTTTTTGAGACATCAAGTGCATGTTTGGGTCCCAATTTTAGTACATTTTTCACATTGTCAGGAACATCTATGTTAGTTAAATTTTTGAACCATAAATTGTTGTTAACATCCAAAAGACTATTCTTATTATTGTTATCTGTGCTACAAACATTTATTAGGTTTTGTTGACGTTCTCTATTATTTTGTAATATTTTATTGAATTTACTAATACCTCTTAATTTAGTTACTTTGAAAAGCCTTCCAAGTTTTAAATTTTCAAACTTAAAAAACTTTTCAAATATTGATGCTGGAAAAATGAACAATATTATTTCATTTAATTCTGACAATCTGTTTAATAATGTTCTATGCAAATAATGTGTGTCAGTAATTGCAATGTTTAGTAATTTTCTCATGTATCTTTTCTGTAAATTCAATAACTTATTACAAGACACAGTAGACGTGATAAGCAAGTTAAATTTGTTAACGACTTTGTTACGTATAAAATTTGGAAACACATTATAAGATCTACATTTTAAAAGAAATAATTTTCGATTACTTATCTTTGTAATAGCTGAACTGGTGCGAGACCATTGTTTAAGAACCTTCACACTTTCAAGGCCGAATTCTCTTGTCACCGACGCATAAAAACTTGTGTATGTTGTGATTGTTTCGCCTTCCATAATAACGGATTCCTTTATTTCGATCGACAATGTTGAATAATTCAAATTGATGTTATTGGCGCAACGGGTACGATCATTAATTACAAATTAAGCAATTTTGCAAATTGTTACATCAACTAGTTTTCGACGTTTCGGTCTGAAATTTAGACCATCTTCAAGAAAATTTAATGTAATTGCGTCTGTGAACAATTAATGTTATCATTTAAACATCATCAGGTTTATAAGCCCGATGTAGGAACAGAAAACTAAAGAGAAAAAGAATGACCAAGAATTTAGTGTATAAAACTCACTTGCTTAAATACAAATTTTCAAAATATAATTTTAAGTGTTGTTAAAACCATGTTGGTTCCATGCCGGTGACAGGTGAACTAAGTAAGGAACGAAGTTACACATCTTACTAGTGAATAAGAGAGAGAGAGAGCACAGATCAATCTATTGGTCAATCGATTGGCCAATCCATAATAGGCGGCAATTATGAACTTTATGAACCGTTTAACACAGCATAGTTGTTAAGATACCAAAACAAAATGTGTTGGTAATAAGATAATTGACATTCGATATGCTTTTGTTATAATTCATAGGATCTATTTGTTGGAAGAAAATGATTCATCATAAAACATTACCGATTCAGTAATGTCGCGTAGTATTCATGTAAATTAGGTGTTTCATACCTAAGGTTTACGCTTCGATGTTTAATCATGTGAATCGTTTCCAATAAAATCCTACGGTGTAAATTTGTTTCTTTATCAACAATTTTAATATTTTCATAATCAAAAGCATGATCAAATTCCAACGAATGTCGCGTCAAAGCAGTATGTTGTGCTGGTGGTAAAAAGATGTTATGTTTGTGTTCTCTGATTCTATTATCCAAATGTCTACCTGTTTGTCCAATGTAAGATTGGTTACAACCTTTGCAAGGTATTGAATAAACCACATTACAAGTTTTTAAAAAAGGTACTTTATCTTTGATTTTAGGAAGTAAATCTTTAAGATAATGTGGTATCTTATAGATCGTGTGCATACCAACTTTCCTAAAAATTCTTTTTATGTCATTAGAAATGCCCTCAACGTACGGGATGACTACTGTGTTTTTTCTATTAATTGGGCCCGTTTTTGAAATTCTCTGTTCTTTTTCTTTTTGTACAGACCAAGGATGGTAAATTTCAACGACTCGTTTCTTGATAATATCAGAAACAAGTGTATCAGGGTAACCGTTACGTTTTAAAGCATTAATAACTAAAGACAGATTGTCAGACCGAAATTCTGGATCTGCTAAGAGAATTGCACGATCAATCAGGCCTTTTATTAGTCCTATTTTATGTTGTATAGGGTGGTAAGAGTAGTAATTAACATATCTACAGGACCAACTCGACTTGTGGAAGAACAAGGTCTTAACCCAGACCTAACCTAACCCAGACCTAACCCAGACCTAACCCAGACCTAACCGCAAATGTGCGGACCTAACCGCAAATGTGCGGACCTAACCGCAAATGTGCGGACCTCACCGCAAATGTGTGGACCTAACCGCAAATGTGCAGACCTAACCGGAAATGTGCCGAACTAACCTCAAATGTGCGGACCTAACCGCAAATGTGCGGACCTAACAGCAAATGTGCGGACCTAATCGCAAATGTGCGGACCTAACCGCAAATGTGCCGACCTAACCGCAAATGTGCGGACCTAACTGAAATTGTGTGGACCTAACCGCAAATGTGCGGACCTAACCGCAAATGTGCGGACCTACCTGAAAATGTGCGGACCTTACCGCAAATGTGCGGACCTATCCGCAAATGTGCGGACCTAACCGCAAATGTGCCGAAATAACCACAAATATGCAGACCTAACCCCAAATGTGCAGACCTAACCGCAAATGTGCAGACCTAACCGCAAATGTGCGGACCTAACCGCAAATGTGCGGACCTAACCGCAAATGTGCGGACCTAACCGCAAATGTGCGGTCCTAACCGCAAATGTGCGGACCTAACCGCAAATGTGCGGACCTAACCGCAAATGTGCGGTCCTAACCGCAAAAGTGCGGACCGATCCGCAAATGTGCGGACCTATCCGCAAATGTGCGGACCTAACCGCAAATGTGCGGACCTTACCGCAAATGTGTGGACCTATCCGCAAATGTGCGGACCTAACCGCAAATGTGCCGAAATAACCGCAAATATGCAGACATAACCCCAAATGTGCAGACCTAACCGCAAATGTGCAGACCTAACCGCAAATGTGCGGACCTAACCGCAAATGTGCGGACCTAACCGCAAATGTGCGGACCTAACCGCAAATGTGCGGTCCTAACCGCAAATGTGCGGACCTAACCGCAAATGTGCCGAACTAACCTCAAATGTGCGGACCTAACCGCAAATGTGCGGACCTAACCGCAAATGTGCGGACCTCACCGCAAATGTGTGGACCTAACCGCAAATGTGCAGACCTAACCGCAAATGTGCGGTCCTAACCGCAAATGTGCGTACCTATCCGCAAATGTGCAGACCTAACCGCAAATGTGCGGACCTAACAGCAAATGTGCGGACCTAACCGCAAATGTGCGGACCTAACCGCAAATGTGCGGTCCTAACCGCAAATGTGCGGACCTAACTGCAAATGTGCGGACCTAACCGGAAATGTGCGGACCTATCCGCAAATGTGCGGACCTAACCGCAAATGTGCCGAAATAACCGCAAATGTGCCGAAATAACCGCAAATATGCAGACCTAACCCCAAATGTGCAGACCTAACCGCAAATGTGCAGACCTAACCGCAAATGTGCGGACCTAACCGCAAATGTGCGGACCAAACCGCAAATGTGCGGACCTAACCAAAAATGTGTGGACCTAACCGCAAATGTGCGGACCTAACCGCAAATGTGCGGACCTACCCGAAAATGTGCGGACCTTACCGCAAATGTGCGGACCTATCCGCAAATGTGCGGACCTAACCGCAAATGTGCCGAAATAACCGCAAATATGCAGACATAACCCCAAATGTGCAGACCTAACCGCAAATGTGCAGACCTGACCGCAAATGTGCCGAACTAACCTCAAATGTGCGGACCTAACCGCAAATGTGCGGACCTATCCGCAAATGTGCGGACCTAACCGCAAATGTGCGGACCTTACCGCAAATGTGCGGACCTATCCGCAAATGTGCGGACCTAACCGCAAATGTGCGGACCTAACCGCAAATGTGCGGACCTAACCGCAAATGTGCCGAACTAACCTCAAATGTGCGGACCTAACCGCAAATGTGCGGACCTATCCGCAAATGTGCAGACCTAACCGTAAAATGTGCGGACCTAACAGCAAATGTGCGGACCTAACCGCAAATGTGCGGACCGCACCGAAAATGTGCGGACCGCACCGAAAATGTGCGGACCTAACAGCAATTGTGCGGACCTAATCGCAAATGTGCGGACCTAACCGCAAATGTGCGGACCTAACCGCAAATGTGCGGACCTAACCGCAAATGTGCGGACCTAACCGCAAATGTGCGGTCCTAACCGCAAATGTGCGGACCTAACCGCAAATGTGCGGACCTAACTGAAATTGTGAGGACCTAACCGCAAATGTGCCGACCTAACCGCAAATGTGCGGACCTAACCGCAAATGTGCGGACCTAACAGCAATTGTGCGGACCTAATCGCAAATGTGCGGACCTAACCGCAAATGTGCGGACCTAACCGCAAATGTGCGGACCTAACCGCAAATGTGCGGACCTAACCGCAAATGTGCGGTCCTAACCGCAAAAGTGCGGACCGATCCGCAAATGTGCGGACCTATCCGCAAATGTGCGGACCTAACCAAAAATGTTCCGAAATAACCGCAAATATGCAGACCTAACCCCAAATGTGCAGACCTAACCGCAAATGTGCGGTCCTAACCGCAAATGTGCGGACCGCACCGCAAATGTGCGGACCTAACCGCAAATGTGCGGACCTAATCGCAAATGTGCGGACCTAACCGCAAATGTGCGGACCTAACCGCAAATGTGCGGACCTACCCGAAAATGTGCGGACCTAACCGCAAATGTGCGGACCGATCCGCAAATGTGCGGACCTATCCGCAAATGTGCGGACCTAACCAAAAATGTTCCGAAATAACCGCAAATATGCAGACCTAACCCCAAATGTGCAGACCTAACCGCAAATGTGCGGTCCTAACCGCAAATGTGCGGACCGCACCGCAAATGTGCGGACCTAACCGCAAATGTGCGGACCTAACCGCAAATGTGCGGACCTAACCGCAAATGTGCGGACCTAACCGCAAATGTGCGGACCTACCCGAAAATGTGCGGACCTTACCGCAAATGTGCGGACCTATCCGCAAATGTGCGGACCTAACCGCAAATGTGCCGAAATAACCGCAAATATGCAGACATAACCCCAAATGTGCAGACCTAACCGCAAATGTGCAGACCTAACCGCAAATGTGCCGAACTAACCTCAAATGTGCGGACCTATCCGCAAATGTGCGGACCTAACCAAAAATGTTCCGAAATAACCGCAAATATGCAGACCTAACCCCAAATGTGCAGACCTAACCGCAAATGTGCGGTCCTAACCGCAAATGTGCGGACCTCACCGCAAATGTGCGGACCTAACAGCAAATGTGCGGACCTAACCGCAAATGTGCGGACCTAACCGAAAATGTGCGGACCTAACAGCAATTGTGCGGACCTAATCGCAAATGTGCGGACCTAACCGCAAATGTGCGGACCTAACCGCAAATGTGCGGACCTAACCGCAAATGTGCGGACCTAACCGCAAATGTGCGGTCCTAACCGCAAATGTGCGGACCTAACCGCAAATGTGCGGACCTAACTGAAATTGTGAGGACCTAACCGCAAATGTGACGACCTAACCGCAAATGTGCGGACCTAACCGCAAATGTGCGGACCTAACAGCAATTGTGCGGACCTAATCGCAAATGTGCGGACCTAACCGCAAATGTGCGGACCTAACCGCAAATGTGCGGACCTAACCGCAAATGTGCGGACCTAACCGCAAATGTGCGGTCCTAACCGCAAAAGTGCGGACCGATCCGCAAATGTGCGGACCTATCCGCAAATGTGCGGACCTAACCAAAAATGTTCCGAAATAACCGCAAATATGCAGACCTAACCCCAAATGTGCAGACCTAACCGCAAATGTGCGGTCCTAACCGCAAATGTGCGGACCTAACCGCAAATGTGCGGACCTAACAGCAATTGTGCGGACCTAATCGCAAATGTGCGGACCTAACCGCAAATGTGCGGACCTAACCGCAAATGTGCGGACCTACCCGAAAATGTGCGGACCTTACCGCAAATGTGCGGACCTATCCGCAAATGTGCGGACCTAACCGCAAATGTGCCGAAATAACCGCAAATATGCAGACATAACCCCAAATGTGCAGACCTAACCGCAAATGTGCAGACCTGACCGCAAATGTGCGGACCTAACCGCAAATGTGCGGACCTATCCGCAAATGTGCGGACCTAACCAAAAATGTTCCGAAATAACCGCAAATATGCAGACCTAACCCCAAATGTGCAGACCTAACCGCAAATGTGCGGTCCTAACCGCAAATGTGCGGACCTAACCGCAAATGTGCGGACCTAACAGCAATTGTGCGGACCTAATCGCAAATGTGCGGACCTAACCGCAAATGTGCGGACCTAACCGCAAATGTGCGGACCTAACCGCAAATGTGCGGACCTAACCGCAAATGTGCGGTCCTAACCGCAAATGTGCGGACCTAACCGCAAATGTGCGGACCTAACTGAAATTGTGAGGACCTAACCGCAAATGTGCCGACCTAACCGCAAATGTGCGGACCTAACCGCAAATGTGCGGACCTAACAGCAATTGTGCGGACCTAATCGCAAATGTGCGGACCTAACCGCAAATGTGCGGACCTAACCGCAAATGTGCGGACCTAACCGCAAATGTGCGGACCTAACCGCAAATGTGCGGACCTAACCGCAAATGTGCGGTCCTAACCGCAAAAGTGCGGACCGATCCGCAAATGTGCGGACCTATCCGCAAATGTGCGGACCTAACCAAAAATGTTCCGAAATAACCGCAAATATGCAGACCTAACCCCAAATGTGCAGACCTAACCGCAAATGTGCGGTCCTAACCGCAAATGTGCGGACCTCACCGCAAATGTGCGGACCTAACAGCAAATGTGCGGACCTAACCGCAAATGTGCGGACCGCACCGAAAATGTGCGGACCTAACAGCAATTGTGCGGACCTAATCGCAAATGTGCGGACCTAACCGCAAATGTGCGGACCTAACCGCAAATGTGCGGACCTAACCGCAAATGTGCGGACCTAACCGCAAATGTGCGGTCCTAACCGCAAATGTGCGGACCTAACCGCAAATGTGCGGACCTAACTGAAATTGTGAGGACCTAACCGCAAATGTGACGACCTAACCGCAAATGTGCGGACCTAACCGCAAATGTGCGGACCTAACAGCAATTGTGCGGACCTAATCGCAAATGTGCGGACCTAACCGCAAATGTGCGGACCTAACCGCAAATGTGCGGACCTAACCGCAAATGTGCGGACCTAACCGCAAATGTGCGGTCCTAACCGCAAATGTGCGGACCGATCCGCAAATGTGCGGACCTATCCGCAAATGTGCGGACCTAACCAAAAATGTTCCGAAATAACCGCAAATATGCAGACCTAACCCCAAATGTGCAGACCTAACCGCAAATGTGCGGTCCTAACCGCAAATGTGCGGACCGCACCGCAAATGTGCGGACCTAACAGCAATTGTGCGGACCTAATCGCAAATGTGCGGACCTAACCGCAAATGTGCGGACCTAACCGCAAATGTGCGGACCTACCCGAAAATGTGCGGACCTTACCGCAAATGTGCGGACCTATCCGCAAATGTGCGGACCTAACCGCAAATGTGCCGAAATAACCGCAAATATGCAGACATAACCCCAAATGTGCAGACCTAACCGCAAATGTGCAGACCTAACCGCAAATGTGCCGAACTAACCTCAAATGTGCGGACCTATCCGCAAATGTGCGGACCTAACCAAAAATGTTCCGAAATAACCGCAAATATGCAGACCTAACCCCAAATGTGCAGACCTAACCGCAAATGTGCGGACCTAACCGCAAATGTGCGGACCGCACCGCAAATGTGCGGACCTAACAGCAAATGTGCGGACCTAATCGCAAATGTGCGGACCTAACCGCAAATGTGCGGACCTAACCGCAAATGTGCGGACCTAACCGCAAATGTGCGGACCTAACCGCAAATGTGCGGTCCTAACCGCAAATGTGCGGACCTAACCGCAAATGTGCGGACCTAACTGAAATTGTGAGGACCTAACCGCAAATGTGCCGACCTAACCGCAAATGTGCGGACCTAACCGCAAATGTGCGGACCTAACAGCAATTGTGCGGACCTAATCGCAAATGTGCGGACCTAACCGCAAATGTGCGGACCTAACCGCAAATGTGCGGACCTAACCGCAAATGTGCGGACCTAACCGCAAATGTGCGGTCCTAACCGCAAAAGTGCGGACCGATCCGCAAATGTGCGGACCTATCCGCAAATGTGCGGACCTAACCAAAAATGTTCCGAAATAACCGCAAATATGCAGACCTAACCCCAAATGTGCAGACCTAACCGCAAATGTGCGGTCCTAACCGCAAATGTGCGGACCTCACCGCAAATGTGTGGACCTAACCGCAAATGTGCGGACCTAACCAAAAATGTGTGGACCTAACCGCAAATGTGCGGACCTAACCGCAAATGTGCGGACCTACCCGAAAATGTGCGGACCTTACCGCAAATGTGCGGACCTATCCGCAAATGTGCGGACCTAACCGCAAATGTGCCGAAATAACCGCAAATATGCAGACCTAACCCCAAATGTGCAGACCTAACCGCAAATGTGCAGACCTGACCGCAAATGTGCGGACCTAACCGCAAATGTGCGGACCTAACCGCAAATGTGCGGACCTAACCGCAAATGTGCGGACCTATCCGCAAATGTGCGGACCTAACCTCAAATGTGCGGTCCTAACCGCAAAAGTGCGGACCGATCCGCAAATGTGCGGACCTATCCGCAAATGTGCGGACCTAACCAAAAATGTTCCGAAATAACCGCAAATATGCAGACCTAACCCCAAATGTGCAGACCTAACCGCAAATGTGCGGTCCTAACCGCAAATGTGCGGACCTAACCGCAAATGTGCGGACCTATCCGCAAATGTGCAGACCTAACCGTAAAATGTGCGGACCTAACAGCAAATGTGCGGACCTAACCGCAAATGTGCGGACCGCACCGCAAATGTGCGGACCGCACCGCAAATGTGCGGACCTAACAGCAAATGTGTGGACCTAATCGCAAATGTGGGGACCTAACCGCAAATGTGCGGACCTAACCGCAAATGTGCGGACCTAACCGCAAATGTGCGGACCTAACCGCAAATGTGCGGTCCTAACCGCAAATGTGCGGACCTAACCGCAAATGTGCGGACCTAACTGAAATTGTGAGGACCTAACCGCAAATGTGCCGACCTAACCGCAAATGTGCCGACCTAACCGCAAATGTGCGGACCTAACAGCAATTGTGCGGACCTAATCGCAAATGTGCGGACCTAACCGCAAATGTGCGGACCTAACCGCAAATGTGCGGACCTAACCGCAAATGTGCGGTCCTGACCGCAAAAGTGCGGACCGATCCGCAAATGTGCGGACCTAACCGCAAATGTGCGGACCTAACCGCAAATGTGCGGACCTAACCGCAAATGTGCGGTCCTAACCGCAAATGTGCGGACCTATCCGCAAATGTGCGGACCTAACCGCAAATGTGCGGACCTTACCGCAAATGTGCGGACCTATCCGCAAATGTGCGGACCTAACCGCAAATGTGCCGAAATAACCGCAAATATGCAGACATAACCCCAAATGTGCAGACCTAACCGCAAATGTGCAGACCTAACCGCAAATGTGCGGACCTAACCGCAAATGTGCGGACCTAACCGCAAATGTGCGGACCTAACCGCAAATGTGCGGTCCTAACCGCAAATGTGCGGACCTAACCGCAAATGTGCAGACCTAACCGCAAATGTGCGGACCTAACCGCAAATGTGCGGACCTAACCGTAAATGTGCGGACCTCACCGCAAATGTGTGGACCTAACCGCAAATGTGCAGACCTAACCGGAAATGTGCCGAACTAACCTCAAATGTGCGGACCTAACCGCAAATGTGCGGACCTAACAGCAATTGTGCGGACCTAATCGCAAATGTGCGGACCTAACCGCAAATGTGCCGACCTAACCGCAAATGTGCGGACCTAACCGCAAATGTGCGGACCTAACAGCAAATGTGCGGACCTAACAGCAAATGTGCGGACCTAATCGCAAATGTGCGGACCTAACCGCAAATGTGCGGACCTAACCGCAAATGTGCGTACCTATCCGCAAATGTGCAGACCTAACCGCAAATGTGCGGACCTAACAGCAATTGTGCGGACCTAACCGCAAATGTGCGGACCTAACCGCAAATGTGCAGACCTAACCGCAAATGTGCGGACCTAACCGCAAATGTGCGGTCCTAACCGCAAAAGTGCGGACCGATCCGCAAATGTGCGGACCTATCCGCAAATGTGCGGACCTAACCAAAAATGTGCGGTCCTAACCGCAAATGTGCGGACCTATCCGCAAATGTGCGGACCTAACAGCAATTGTGCGGACCTAATCGCAAATGTGCGGATCTAACCGCAAATGTGCGGACCTAACCGCAAATGTGCGGACCTAACCGCAAATGTGCGGACCTAACCGCAAATGTGCGGTCCTAACCGCAAATGTGCGGACCTAACCGCAAATGTGCGGACCTAACTGAAATTGTGAGGACCTAACCGCAAATGTGCCGACCTAACCGCAAATGTGCGGACCTAACCGCAAATGTGCGGACCTAACAGCAATTGTGCGGACCTAATCGCAAATGTGCGGACCTAACCGCAAATGTGCGGACCTAACCGCAAATGTGCGGACCTAACCGCAAATGTGCGGACCTAACCGCAAATGTGCGGTCCTAACCGCAAATGTGCGGACCTATCCGCAAATGTGCGGACCTAACCAAAAATGTTCCGAAATAACCGCAAATATGCAGACCTAACCCCAAATGTGCAGACCTAACCGCAAATGTGCGGTCCTAACCGCAAATGTGCGGACCTAACCGCAAATGTGCGGACCTAACCGCAAATGTGCGGACCTAACCGCAAATGTGCGGACCTAACCGCAAATGTGCGGTCCTAACCGCAAATGTGCGGACCTAACCGCAAATGTGCGGACCTAACTGAAATTGTGAGGACCTAACCGCAAATGTGCCGACCTTACCGCAAATGTGCCGACCTAACCGCAAATGTGCGGACCTAACAGCAATTGTGCGGACCTAATCGCAAATGTGCGGACCTAACCGCAAATGTGCGGACCTAACCGCAAATGTGCGGACCTAACCGCAAATGTGCGGTCCTAACCGCAAAAGTGCGGACCGATCCGCAAATGTGCGGACCTAACCGCAAATGTGCGGACCTAACCGCAAATGTGCGGACCTAACCGCAAATGTGCGGTCCTAACCGCAAATGTGCGGACCTATCCGCAAATGTGCGGACCTAACCGCAAATGTGCGGACCTTACCGCAAATGTGCGGACCTATCCGCAAATGTGCGGACCTAACCGCAAATGTGCCGAAATAACCGCAAATATGCAGACATAACCCCAAATGTGCAGACCTAACCGCAAATGTGCAGACCTAACCGCAAATGTGCGGACCTAACCGCAAATGTGCGGACCTAACCGCAAATGTGCGGACCTAACCGCAAATGTGCGGTCCTAACCGCAAATGTGCGGACCTAACCGCAAATGTGCCGAACTAACCTCAAATGTGCGGACCTAACCGCAAATGTGCGGACCTAACCGTAAATGTGCGGACCTCACCGCAAATGTGTGGACCTAACCGCAAATGTGCAGACCTAACCGGAAATGTGCCGAACTAACCTCAAATGTGCGGACCTAACCGCAAATGTGCGGACCTAACAGCAATTGTGCGGACCTAATCGCAAATGTGCGGACCTAACCGCAAATGTGCCGACCTAACCGCAAATGTGCGGACCTAACCGCAAATGTGCGGACCTAACAGCAAATGTGCGGACCTAACAGCAAATGTGCGGACCTAATCGCAAATGTGCGGACCTAACCGCAAATGTGCGGACCTAACTGAAATTGTGAGGACCTAACCGCAAATGTGCGGAACGCACCGCAAATGTGTGGACCCAACCGGAAATGTGCGGACCTAACCGCAATTGTGCGGACCTACCCGAAAATGTGCGGACCTAACCGAAATTGTGCGGAACTAACCGCAAATGTGCGGACCTAACCGCAAATGTGCGGACCTATCCGCAAATGTGCAGACCAAACCGCAAATGTGCGGACCTAACCGCAAATGTGCGGACCTCACCGCAAATGTGCGGACCTAACCGCAAATGTGCGGACCTAACTGAAATTGTGAGGACCTAACCGCAAATGTGCGGACCTAACCGCAAATGTGCGGACCTAACCGCAAATGTGCGGACCTAACCGCAAATGTGCGGTCCTAACCGCAAATGTGCGGACCTAACCAAAAATGTTCCGAAATAACCGCAAATATGCAGACCTAACCCAAATGTGCAGACCTAACCGCAAATGTGCGGTCCTAACCGCAAATGTGCGGACCTAACCGCAAATGTGCGGACCTATCCGCAAATGTGCAGACCTAACCGCAAATGTGCGGACCTAACAGCAAATGTGCGGACCTAACCGCAAATGTGCGGTCCTAACCGCAAATGTGCGGACCTAACCGCAAATGTGCGGACCTAACCGCAAATGTGCGGTCCTAACCGCAAATGTGCGGACCTAACCAAAAATGTTCCGAAATAACCGCAAATATGCAGACCTAACCCAAATGTGCAGACCTAACCGCAAATGTGCGGTCCTAACCGCAAATGTGCGGACCTAACCGCAAATGTGCGGACCTAACCGCAAATGTGCAGACCTAACCGCAAATGTGCGGACCTAACAGCAAATGTGCGGACCTAACCGCAAATGTGCGGACCAAACCGCAAATGTGTGGACCTCACCGCAAATGTGTGGACCTAACCGCAAATGTGCGGACCTAACCGCAAATGTGCGGACCAAACCGCAAATGTGCAGACCTAACCGCAAATGTGCGGTCCTAACCGCAAATGTGCGGACCTAACCGCAAATGTGCGGACCTATCCGCAAATGTGCAGACCTAACCGCAAATGTGCGGACCTAACAGCAAATGTGCGGACCTAACCGCAAATGTGCGGACCAAACCGCAAATGTGTGGACCTAACCAAAAATGTGTGGACCTAACCGCAAATGTGCGGACCTAACCGCAAATGTGCGGACCTACCCGAAAATGTGCGGACCTTACCGCAAATGTGCGGACCTATCCGCAAATGTGCGGACCTAACCGCAAATGTGCCGAAATAACCGCAAATATGCAGACCTAACCCCAAATGTGCGGACCTAACCGCAAATGTGCGGACCTAACCGCAAATGTGCGGTCCTAACCGCAAATGTGCGGACCTAACCGCAAATGTGCGGTCCTAACCGCAAATGTGCGGACCTAACCGCAAATGTGCGGACCTAACCGCAAATGTGCGGTCCTAACCGCAAATGTGCGGACCTAACCGCAAATGTGCGGACCTAACTGCAAATGTGCGGACCTTACCGCAAATGTGTGGACCTATCCGCAAATGTGCGGACCTAACCGCAAATGTGCCGAAATAACCGCAAATATGCAGACATAACCCCAAATGTGCAGACCTAACCGCAAATGTGCAGACCTAACCGCAAATGTGCGGACCTAACCGCAAATGTGCGGACCAAACCGCAAATGTGCGGACCTAACCAAAAATGTGTGGACCTAACGGCAAATGTGCGGACCTACCCGAAAATGTGCGGACCTTACCGCAAATGTGCGGACCTATCCGCAAATGTGCGGACCTAACCGCAAATGTGCGGACCTAACCGCAAATGTGCGGTCCTAACCGCAAATGTGCGGACCTAACCGCAAATGTGCGGACCTAACCGCAAATGTGCGGTCCTAACCGCAAATGTGCGGACCTAACCGCAAATGTGCGGACCTATCCGCAAATGTGCAGACCTAACCGCTAATGTGCGGACCTAACAGCAAATGTGCGGACCTAACCGCAAATGTGCGGACCTAACCGCAAATGTGCGGACCTAACTGAAATTGTGTGGACCTAACCGCAAATGTGCGGACCTAACCGCAAATGTGCGGACCTACCTGAAAATGTGCGGACCTTACCGCAAATGTGCGGACCTATCCGCAAATGTGCGGACCTAACCGCAAATGTGCCGAAATAACCACAAATATGCAGACCTAACCCCAAATGTGCAGACCTAACCGCAAATGTGCAGACCTAACCGCAAATGTGCGGACCTAACCGCAAATGTGCGGACCTAACCGCAAATGTGCGGACCTAACCGCAAATGTGCGGACCTAACCGCAAATGTGCGGACCTAACCGCAAATGTGCGGACCTAATCGCAAATGTGCGGACCTAACCGCAAATGTGCGGACTCAACCGGAAATGTGCGGACCTAACCGCAATTGTGCGGACCTAACCGCAATTGTGCGGACCTACCCGAAAATGTGCGGACCTAACCGCAAATGTGCGGACCTACCTGAAAATGTGCGGACCTTACCGCAAATGTGCGGACCTATCCGCAAATGTGCGGACCTAACCGCAAATGTGCCGAAATAACCACAAATATGCAGACCTAACCCCAAATGTGCAGACCTAACCGCAAATGTGCAGACCTAACCGCAAATGTGCGGACCTAACCGCAAATGTGCGGACCTAACCGCAAATGTGCGGACCTAACCGCAAATGTGCGGACCTAACCGCAAATGTGCGGACCTAACCGCAAATGTGCGGACCTAATCGCAAATGTGCGGACCTAACCGCAAATGTGCGGACCGCACCGGAAATGTGCGGACCTAACCGCAATTGTGCGGACCTAACCGCAATTGTGCGGACCTACCCGAAAATGTGCGGACCTAACCGCAAATGTGCGGACCTAACCGCAAATGTGCGGTCCTAACCGCAAAAGTGCGGACCGATCCGCAAATGTGCGGACCTATCCGCAAATGTGCGGACCTAACAGCAAATGTGCGGACCTTACCGCAAATGTGTGGACCTATCCGCAAATGTGCGGACCTAACCGCAAATGTGCCGAAATAACCGCAAATATGCAGACATAACCCCAAATGTGCAGACCTAACCGCAAATGTGCAGACCTAACCGCAAATGTGCGGACCTAACCGCAAATGTGCGGACCTAACCGCAAATGTGCGGACCTAACCGCAAATGTGCGGTCCTAACCGCAAATGTGCGGACCTAACCGCAAATGTGCCGAACTAACCTCAAATGTGCGGACCTACCTGAAAATGTGCGGACCTTACCGCAAATGTGCGGACCTATCCGCAAATGTGCGGACCTAACCGCAAATGTGCCGAAATAACCGCAAATATGCAGACCTAACCCCAAATGTGCAGACCTAACCGCAAATGTGCAGACCTAACCGCAAATGTGCGGACCTAACCGCAAATGTGCGGACCTAACCGCAAATGTGCGGACCTAACCGCAAATGTGCGGTCCTAACCGCAAATGTGCGGACCTAACCGCAAATGTGCCGAACTAACCTCAAATGTCGGATTCCTTTATTTCGATCGACAATGTTGAATAATTCAAATTGATGTTATTGGCGCAACGGGTACGATCATTAATTACAAATTAAGCAATTTTGCAAATTGTTACATCAACTAGTTTTCGACGTTTCGGTCTGAAATTTAGACCATCTTCAAGAAAATTTAATGTAATTGCGTCTGTGAACAATTAATGTTATCATTTAAACATCATCAGGTTTATAAGCCCGATGTAGGAACAGAAAACTAAAGAGAAAAAGAATGACCAAGAATTTAGTGTATAAAACTCACTTGCTTAAATACAAATTTTCAAAATATAATTTTAAGTGTTGTTAAAACCATGTTGGTTCCATGCCGGTGACAGGTGAACTAAGTAAGGAACGAAGTTACACATCTTACTAGTGAATAAGAGAGAGAGAGAGCACAGATCAATCTATTGGTCAATCGATTGGCCAATCCATAATAGGCGGCAATTATGAACTTTATGAACCGTTTAACACAGCATAGTTGTTAAGATACCAAAACAAAATGTGTTGGTAATAAGATAATTGACATTCGATATGCTTTTGTTATAATTCATAGGATCTATTTGTTGGAAGAAAATGATTCATCATAAAACATTACCGATTCAGTAATGTCGCGTTGTATTCATGTAAATTAGGTGTTTCATACCTAAGGTTTACGCTTCGATGTTTAATCATGTGAATCGTTTCCAATAAAATCCTACGGTGTAAATTTGTTTCTTTATCAACAATTTTAATATTTTCATAATCAAAAGCATGATCAAATTCCAACGAATGTCGCGTCAAAGCAGTATGTTGTGCTGGTGGTAAAAAGATGTTATGTTTGTGTTCTCTGATTCTATTATCCAAATGTCTACCTGTTTGTCCAATGTAAGATTGGTTACAACCTTTGCAAGGTATTGAATAAACCACATTACAAGTTTTTAAAAAAGGTACTTTATCTTTGATTTTAGGAAGTAAATCTTTAAGATAATGTGGTATCTTATAGATCGTGTGCATACCAACTTTCCTAAAAATTCTTTTTATGTCATTAGAAATGCCCTCAACGTACGGGATGACTACTGTGTTTTTTCTATTAATTGGGCCCGTTTTTGAAATTCTCTGTTCTTTTTCTTTTTGTACAGACCAAGGATGGTAAATTTCAACGACTCGTTTCTTGATAATATCAGAAACAAGTGTATCAGGGTAACCGTTACGTTTTAAAGCATTAATAACTAAAGACAGATTGTCAGACCGAAATTCTGGATCTGCTAAGAGAATTGCACGATCAATCAGGCCTTTTATTAGTCCTATTTTATGTTGTATAGGGTGGTAAGAGTAGTAATTAACATATCTACAGGACCAACTCGACTTGTGGAACCAATTAGTTTTAAATTTGTTCTCTGTCCTTATTACAGAGGTGTCAAGAAAACTTAACCTTGAATTAACTTCAACTTCATGAGTGAATTGAAGTCTGGGATGAAAACCATTGAAAGTGTCCAACAATATCTGCAACTGTTCAGGCTTAACACAAGTGAAAATATCATCAACATATCTTTTATAATAGAATAATTGAAACGGTAGTTTAGAAATAGAAACATTTTCCAATTCCTCCATTACCAGATTTGCAATGACAGGTGAAATGGGAGAACCCATTGCAGTACCAAAAATCTGTTTGTAGTAGACATCATTAAAACTGAAAACGTTAGATTCCAATATAAATTTAACCGCAAGCAAAAATTCATTACAATTTATAGTGGTGTATTCTTTTATCTCATCCCAACGCTTTTCCAAAACCTGTAAAGCTAGATCAATAGGAATATTAGTAAATAGCGCAGTCACATCTAGGGAAACTAATCTAATGGATTCATCAGGAATCACCTTATTCCTAATTTCCTTGACAAAGGTCCAACTGTCAACAGTATGATAACTTGTTTTTCCTACTACATTGGATAAAATGTTAGTAAAGAACTTAGATAGTTTATAGGTGGGCCCACCTATTGATGAAACTATAATACGCCAAGATAGGTTTTGTTTGTGAGTTTTAGGTAACGCATAAGCTTTGGGTATGAGAGCGTTATAAGTTTTCAGTCTTTTTCCAGTACTAGCATCAATTTGGTCTTTTTTGACTAATTCTGTAATGATCGAATTGGCTTTTCTTTCAAACGTACTGGTGTATTGAAATCTACTAACAATGTAAGTGTCTGTATCATTTAACATGTTTAAAACTTCCCTGTTATATGTTTCTTTATCGACTAGCACAGTTGTATTGCCTTTATCAGACTTCAGCAATATCAGATTATCATTATTTTCTAAGAATTGTTTTACGTCTTTTATATCGGATTTTGACAACAATTTATTATGTATATTGTATGGATGTGTAGTGAAATTTAATATTTTATTTATCAATCTAATTCTGGTTTGAGATTGTATATTATTATGATCTGTGACTTTCGTTAGACCTGTTTCAATAGCTGCAATGAATTGAGGAGATGAAATGTATTTTTTTGAGACATCAAGTGCATGTTTGGGTCCCAATTTTAGTACATTTTTCACATTGTCAGGAACATCTATGTTAGTTAAATTTTTGAACCATAAATTGTTGTTAACATCCAAAAGACTATTCTTATTATTGTTATCTGTGCTACAAACATTTATTAGGTTTTGTTGACGTTCTCTATTATTTTGTAATATTTTATTGAATTTACTAATACCTCTTAATTTAGTTACTTTGAAAAGCCTTCCAAGTTTTAAATTTTCAAACTTAAAAAACTTTTCAAATATTGATGCTGGAAAAATGAACAATATTATTTCATTTAATTCTGACAATCTGTTTAATAATGTTCTATGCAAATAATGTGTGTCAGTAATTGCAATGTTTAGTAATTTTCTCATGTATCTTTTCTGTAAATTCAATAACTTATTACAAGACACAGTAGACGTGATAAGCAAGTTAAATTTGTTAACGACTTTGTTACGTATAAAATTTGGAAACACATTATAAGATCTACATTTTAAAAGAAATAATTTTCGATTACTTATCTTTGTAATAGCTGAACTGGTGCGAGACCATTGTTTAAGAACCTTCACACTTTCAAGGCCGAATTCTCTTGTCACCGACGCATAAAAACTTGTGTATGTTGTGATTGTTTCGCCTTCCATAATAACGGATTCCTTTATTTCGATCGACAATGTTGAATAATTCAAATTGATGTTATTGGCGCAACGGGTACGATCATTAATTACAAATTAAGCAATTTTGCAAATTGTTACATCAACTAGTTTTCGACGTTTCGGTCTGAAATTTAGACCATCTTCAAGAAAATTTAATGTAATTGCGTCTGTGAACAATTAATGTTATCATTTAAACATCATCAGGTTTATAAGCCCGATGTAGGAACAGAAAACTAAAGAGAAAAAGAATGACCAAGAATTTAGTGTATAAAACTCACTTGCTTAAATACAAATTTTCAAAATATAATTTTAAGTGTTGTTAAAACCATGTTGGTTCCATGCCGGTGACAGGTGAACTAAGTAAGGAACGAAGTTACACATCTTACTAGTGAATAAGAGAGAGAGAGAGCACAGATCAATCTATTGGTCAATCGATTGGCCAATCCATAATAGGCGGCAATTATGAACTTTATGAACCGTTTAACACAGCATAGTTGTTAAGATACCAAAACAAAATGTGTTGGTAATAAGATAATTGACATTCGATATGCTTTTGTTATAATTCATAGGATCTATTTGTTGGAAGAAAATGATTCATCATAAAACATTACCGATTCAGTAATGTCGCGTAGTATTCATGTAAATTAGGTGTTTCATACCTAAGGTTTACGCTTCGATGTTTAATCATGTGAATCGTTTCCAATAAAATCCTACGGTGTAAATTTGTTTCTTTATCAACAATTTTAATATTTTCATAATCAAAAGCATGATCAAATTCCAACGAATGTCGCGTCAAAGCAGTATGTTGTGCTGGTGGTAAAAAGATGTTATGTTTGTGTTCTCTGATTCTATTATCCAAATGTCTACCTGTTTGTCCAATGTAAGATTGGTTACAACCTTTGCAAGGTATTGAATAAACCACATTACAAGTTTTTAAAAAAGGTACTTTATCTTTGATTTTAGGAAGTAAATCTTTAAGATAATGTGGTATCTTATAGATCGTGTGCATACCAACTTTCCTAAAAATTCTTTTTATGTCATTAGAAATGCCCTCAACGTACGGGATGACTACTGTGTTTTTTCTATTAATTGGGCCCGTTTTTGAAATTCTCTGTTCTTTTTCTTTTTGTACAGACCAAGGATGGTAAATTTCAACGACTCGTTTCTTGATAATATCAGAAACAAGTGTATCAGGGTAACCGTTACGTTTTAAAGCATTAATAACTAAAGACAGATTGTCAGACCGAAATTCTGGATCTGCTAAGAGAATTGCACGATCAATCAGGCCTTTTATTAGTCCTATTTTATGTTGTATAGGGTGGTAAGAGTAGTAATTAACATATCTACAGGACCAACTCGACTTGTGGAACCAATTAGTTTTAAATTTGTTCTCTGTCCTTATTACAGAGGTGTCAAGAAAACTTAACCTTGAATTAACTTCAACTTCATGAGTGAATTGAAGTCTGGGATGAAAACCATTGAAAGTGTCCAACAATATCTGCAACTGTTCAGGCTTAACACAAGTGAAAATATCATCAACATATCTTTTATAATAGAATAATTGAAACGGTAGTTTAGAAATAGAAACATTTTCCAATTCCTCCATTACCAGATTTGCAATGACAGGTGAAATGGGAGAACCCATTGCAGTACCAAAAATCTGTTTGTAGTAGACATCATTAAAACTGAAAACGTTAGATTCCAATATAAATTTAACCGCAAGTAAAAATTCATTACAATTTATAGTGGTGTATTCTTTTATCTCATCCCAACGCTTTTCCAAAACCTGTAAAGCTAGATCAATAGGAATATTAGTAAATAGCGCAGTCACATCTAGGGAAACTAATCTAATGGATTCATCAGGAATCACCTTATTCCTAATTTCCTTGACAAAGGTCCAACTGTCAACAGTATGATAACTTGTTTTTCCTACTACATTGGATAAAATGTTAGTAAAGAACTTAGATAGTTTATAGGTGGGCCCACCTATTGATGAAACTATAATACGCCAAGATAGGTTTTGTTTGTGAGTTTTAGGTAACGCATAAGCTTTGGGTATGAGAGCGTTATAAGTTTTCAGTCTTTTTCCAGTACTAGCATCAATTTGGTCTTTTTTGACTAATTCTGTAATGATCGAATTGGCTTTTCTTTCAAACGTACTGGTGTATTGAAATCTACTAACAATGTAAGTGTCTGTATCATTTAACATGTTTAAAACTTCCCTGTTATATGTTTCTTTATCGACTAGCACAGTTGTATTGCCTTTATCAGACTTCAGCAATATCAGATTATCATTATTTTCTAAGAATTGTTTTACGTCTTTTATATCGGATTTTGACAACAATTTATTATGTATATTGTATGGATGTGTAGTGAAATTTAATATTTTATTTATCAATCTAATTCTGGTTTGAGATTGTATATTATTATGATCTGTGACTTTCGTTAGACCTGTTTCAATAGCTGCAATGAATTGAGGAGATGAAATGTATTTTTTTGAGACATCAAGTGCATGTTTGGGTCCCAATTTTAGTACATTTTTCACATTGTCAGGAACATCTATGTTAGTTAAATTTTTGAACCATAAATTGTTGTTAACATCCAAAAGACTATTCTTATTATTGTTATCTGTGCTACAAACATTTATTAGGTTTTGTTGACGTTCTCTATTATTTTGTAATATTTTATTGAATTTACTAATACCTCTTAATTTAGTTACTTTGAAAAGCCTTCCAAGTTTTAAATTTTCAAACTTAAAAAACTTTTCAAATATTGATGCTGGAAAAATGAACAATATTATTTCATTTAATTCTGACAATCTGTTTAATAATGTTCTATGCAAATAATGTGTGTCAGTAATTGCAATGTTTAGTAATTTTCTCATGTATCTTTTCTGTAAATTCAATAACTTATTACAAGACACAGTAGACGTGATAAGCAAGTTAAATTTGTTAACGACTTTGTTACGTATAAAATTTGGAAACACATTATAAGATCTACATTTTAAAAGAAATAATTTTCGATTACTTATCTTTGTAATAGCTGAACTGGTGCGAGACCATTGTTTAAGAACCTTCACACTTTCAAGGCCGAATTCTCTTGTCACCGACGCATAAAAACTTGTGTATGTTGTGATTGTTTCGCCTTCCATAATAACGGATTCCTTTATTTCGATCGACAATGTTGAATAATTCAAATTGATGTTATTGGCGCAACGGGTACGATCATTAATTACAAATTAAGCAATTTTGCAAATTGTTACATCAACTAGTTTTCGACGTTTCGGTCTGAAATTTAGACCATCTTCAAGAAAATTTAATGTAATTGCGTCTGTGAACAATTAATGTTATCATTTAAACATCATCAGGTTTATAAGCCCGATGTAGGAACAGAAAACTAAAGAGAAAAAGAATGACCAAGAATTTAGTGTATAAAACTCACTTGCTTAAATACAAATTTTCAAAATATAATTTTAAGTGTTGTTAAAACCATGTTGGTTCCATGCCGGTGACAGGTGAACTAAGTAAGGAACGAAGTTACACATCTTACTAGTGAATAAGAGAGAGAGAGAGCACAGATCAATCTATTGGTCAATCGATTGGCCAATCCATAATAGGCGGCAATTATGAACTTTATGAACCGTTTAACACAGCATAGTTGTTAAGATACCAAAACAAAATGTGTTGGTAATAAGATAATTGACATTCGATATGCTTTTGTTATAATTCATAGGATCTATTTGTTGGAAGAAAATGATTCATCATAAAACATTACCGATTCAGTAATGTCGCGTAGTATTCATGTAAATTAGGTGTTTCATACCTAAGGTTTACGCTTCGATGTTTAATCATGTGAATCGTTTCCAATAAAATCCTACGGTGTAAATTTGTTTCTTTATCAACAATTTTAATATTTTCATAATCAAAAGCATGATCAAATTCCAACGAATGTCGCGTCAAAGCAGTATGTTGTGCTGGTGGTAAAAAGATGTTATGTTTGTGTTCTCTGATTCTATTATCCAAATGTCTACCTGTTTGTCCAATGTAAGATTGGTTACAACCTTTGCAAGGTATTGAATAAACCACATTACAAGTTTTTAAAAAAGGTACTTTATCTTTGATTTTAGGAAGTAAATCTTTAAGATAATGTGGTATCTTATAGATCGTGTGCATACCAACTTTCCTAAAAATTCTTTTTATGTCATTAGAAATGCCCTCAACGTACGGGATGACTACTGTGTTTTTTCTATTAATTGGGCCCGTTTTTGAAATTCTCTGTTCTTTTTCTTTTTGTACAGACCAAGGATGGTAAATTTCAACGACTCGTTTCTTGATAATATCAGAAACAAGTGTATCAGGGTAGCCGTTACGTTTTAAAGCATTAATAACTAAAGACAGATTGTCAGACCGAAATTCTGGATCTGCTAAGAGAATTGCACGATCAATCAGGCCTTTTATTAGTCCTATTTTATGTTGTATAGGGTGGTAAGAGTAGTAATTAACATATCTACAGGACCAACTCGACTTGTGGAACCAATTAGTTTTAAATTTGTTCTCTGTCCTTATTACAGAGGTGTCAAGAAAACTTAACCTTGAATTAACTTCAACTTCATGAGTGAATTGAAGTCTGGGATGAAAACCATTGAAAGTGTCCAACAATATCTGCAACTGTTCAGGCTTAACACAAGTGAAAATATCATCAACATATCTTTTATAATAGAATAATTGAAACGGTAGTTTAGAAATAGAAACATTTTCCAATTCCTCCATTACCAGATTTGCAATGACAGGTGAAATGGGAGAACCCATTGCAGTACCAAAAATCTGTTTGTAGTAGACATCATTAAAACTGAAAACGTTAGATTCCAATATAAATTTAACCGCAAGTAAAAATTCATTACAATTTATAGTGGTGTATTCTTTTATCTCATCCCAACGCTTTTCCAAAACCTGTAAAGCTAGATCAATAGGAATATTAGTAAATAGCGCAGTCACATCTAGGGAAACTAATCTAATGGATTCATCAGGAATCACCTTATTCCTAATTTCCTTGACAAAGGTCCAACTGTCAACAGTATGATAACTTGTTTTTCCTACTACATTGGATAAAATGTTAGTAAAGAACTTAGATAGTTTATAGGTGGGCCCACCTATTGATGAAACTATAATACGCCAAGATAGGTTTTGTTTGTGAGTTTTAGGTAACGCATAAGCTTTGGGTATGAGAGCGTTATAAGTTTTCAGTCTTTTTCCAGTACTAGCATCAATTTGGTCTTTTTTGACTAATTCTGTAATGATCGAATTGGCTTTTCTTTCAAACGTACTGGTGTATTGAAATCTACTAACAATGTAAGTGTCTGTATCATTTAACATGTTTAAAACTTCCCTGTTATATGTTTCTTTATCGACTAGCACAGTTGTATTGCCTTTATCAGACTTCAGCAATATCAGATTATCATTATTTTCTAAGAATTGTTTTACGTCTTTTATATCGGATTTTGACAACAATTTATTATGTATATTGTATGGATGTGTAGTGAAATTTAATATTTTATTTATCAATCTAATTCTGGTTTGAGATTGTATATTATTATGATCTGTGACTTTCGTTAGACCTGTTTCAATAGCTGCAATGAATTGAGGAGATGAAATGTATTTTTTTGAGACATCAAGTGCATGTTTGGGTCCCAATTTTAGTACATTTTTCACATTGTCAGGAACATCTATGTTAGTTAAATTTTTGAACCATAAATTGTTGTTAACATCCAAAAGACTATTCTTATTATTGTTATCTGTGCTACAAACATTTATTAGGTTTTGTTGACGTTCTCTATTATTTTGTAATATTTTATTGAATTTACTAATACCTCTTAATTTAGTTACTTTGAAAAGCCTTCCAAGTTTTAAATTTTCAAACTTAAAAAACTTTTCAAATATTGATGCTGGAAAAATGAACAATATTATTTCATTTAATTCTGACAATCTGTTTAATAATGTTCTATGCAAATAATGTGTGTCAGTAATTGCAATGTTTAGTAATTTTCTCATGTATCTTTTCTGTAAATTCAATAACTTATTACAAGACACAGTAGACGTGATAAGCAAGTTAAATTTGTTAACGACTTTGTTACGTATAAAATTTGGAAACACATTATAAGATCTACATTTTAAAAGAAATAATTTTCGATTACTTATCTTTGTAATAGCTGAACTGGTGCGAGACCATTGTTTAAGAACCTTCACACTTTCAAGGCCGAATTCTCTTGTCACCGACGCATAAAAACTTGTGTATGTTGTGATTGTTTCGCCTTCCATAATAACGGATTCCTTTATTTCGATCGACAATGTTGAATAATTCAAATTGATGTTATTGGCGCAACGGGTACGATCATTAATTACAAATTAAGCAATTTTGCAAATTGTTACATCAACTAGTTTTCGACGTTTCGGTCTGAAATTTAGACCATCTTCAAGAAAATTTAATGTAATTGCGTCTGTGAACAATTAATGTTATCATTTAAACATCATCAGGTTTATAAGCCCGATGTAGGAACAGAAAACTAAAGAGAAAAAGAATGACCAAGAATTTAGTGTATAAAACTCACTTGCTTAAATACAAATTTTCAAAATATAATTTTAAGTGTTGTTAAAACCATGTTGGTTCCATGCCGGTGACAGGTGAACTAAGTAAGGAACGAAGTTACACATCTTACTAGTGAATAAGAGAGAGAGAGAGCACAGATCAATCTATTGGTCAATCGATTGGCCAATCCATAATAGGCGGCAATTATGAACTTTATGAACCGTTTAACACAGCATAGTTGTTAAGATACCAAAACAAAATGTGTTGGTAATAAGATAATTGACATTCGATATGCTTTTGTTATAATTCATAGGATCTATTTGTTGGAAGAAAATGATTCATCATAAAACATTACCGATTCAGTAATGTCGCGTAGTATTCATGTAAATTAGGTGTTTCATACCTAAGGTTTACGCTTCGATGTTTAATCATGTGAATCGTTTCCAATAAAATCCTACGGTGTAAATTTGTTTCTTTATCAACAATTTTAATATTTTCATAATCAAAAGCATGATCAAATTCCAACGAATGTCGCGTCAAAGCAGTATGTTGTGCTGGTGGTAAAAAGATGTTATGTTTGTGTTCTCTGATTCTATTATCCAAATGTCTACCTGTTTGTCCAATGTAAGATTGGTTACAACCTTTGCAAGGTATTGAATAAACCACATTACAAGTTTTTAAAAAAGGTACTTTATCTTTGATTTTAGGAAGTAAATCTTTAAGATAATGTGGTATCTTATAGATCGTGTGCATACCAACTTTCCTAAAAATTCTTTTTATGTCATTAGAAATGCCCTCAACGTACGGGATGACTACTGTGTTTTTTCTATTAATTGGGCCCGTTTTTGAAATTCTCTGTTCTTTTTCTTTTTGTACAGACCAAGGATGGTAAATTTCAACGACTCGTTTCTTGATAATATCAGAAACAAGTGTATCAGGGTAACCGTTACGTTTTAAAGCATTAATAACTAAAGACAGATTGTCAGACCGAAATTCTGGATCTGCTAAGAGAATTGCACGATCAATCAGGCCTTTTATTAGTCCTATTTTATGTTGTATAGGGTGGTAAGAGTAGTAATTAACATATCTACAGGACCAACTCGACTTGTGGAAGAACAAGGTCTTAACCCAGACCTAACCTAACCCAGACCTAACCCAGACCTAACCCAGACCTAACCTCAAATGTGCGGACCTAACCGCAAATGTGCGGACCTAACCGCAAATGTGCGGACCTCACCGCAAATGTGTGGACCTAACCGCAAATGTGCAGACCTAACCGGAAATGTGCCGAACTAACCTCAAATGTGCGGACCTAACCGCAAATGTGCGGACCTAACAGCAATTGTGCGGACCTAATCGCAAATGTGCGGACCTAACCGCAAATGTGCCGACCTAACCGCAAATGTGCGGACCTAACTGAAATTGTGTGGACCTAACCGCAAATGTGCGGACCTAACCGCAAATGTGCGGACCTACCCGAAAATGTGCGGACCTTACCGCAAATGTGCGGACCTATCCGCAAATGTGCGGACCTAACCGCAAATGTGCCGAAATAACCACAAATATGCAGACCTAACCCCAAATGTGCAGACCTAACCGCAAATGTGCAGACCTAACCGCAAATGTGCGGACCTAACCGCAAATGTGCGGACCTAACCGCAAATGTGCGGACCTAACCGCAAATGTGCGGTCCTAACCGCAAATGTGCGGACCTAACCGCAAATGTGCGGACCTAACCGCAAATGTGCGGTCCTAACCGCAAAAGTGCGGACCGATCCGCAAATGTGCGGACCTATCCGCAAATGTGCGGACCTAACTGCAAATGTGCGGACCTTACCGCAAATGTGCGGACCTATCCGCAAATGTGCGGACCTAACCGCAAATGTGCCGAAATAACCGCAAATATGCAGACATAACCCCAAATGTGCAGACCTAACCGCAAATGTGCAGACCTAACCGCAAATGTGCGGACCTAACCGCAAATGTGCGGACCTAACCGCAAATGTGCGGACCTAACCGCAAATGTGCGGTCCTAACCGCAAATGTGCGGACCTAACCGCAAATGTGCCGAACTAACCTCAAATGTGCGGACCTAACCGCAAATGTGCGGACCTAACCGCAAATGTGCGGACCTCACCGCAAATGTGTGGACCTAACCGCAAATGTGCAGACCTAACCGCAAATGTGCGGTCCTAACCGCAAATGTGCGTACCTATCCGCAAATGTGCAGACCTAACCGCAAATGTGCGGACCTAACAGCAAATGTGCGGACCTAACCGCAAATGTGCGGACCTAACCGCAAATGTGCGGTCCTAACCGCAAATGTGCGGACCTAACTGCAAATGTGCGGACCTTACCGGAAATGTGCGGACCTATCCGCAAATGTGCGGACCTAACCGCAAATGTGCCGAAATAACCGCAAATGTGCCGAAATAACCGCAAATATGCAGACATAACCCCAAATGTGCAGACCTAACCGCAAATGTGCAGACCTAACCGCAAATGTGCGGACCTAACCGCAAATGTGCGGACCAAACCGCAAATGTGCGGACCTAACCAAAAATGTGTGGACCTAACCGCAAATGTGCGGACCTAACCGCAAATGTGCGGACCTACCCGAAAATGTGCGGACCTTACCGCAAATGTGTGGACCTATCCGCAAATGTGCGGACCTAACCGCAAATGTGCCGAAATAACCGCAAATATGCAGACCTAACCCCAAATGTGCAAACCTAACCGCAAATGTGCAGACCTGACCGCAAATGTGCCGAACTAACCTCAAATGTGCGGACCTAACCGCAAATGTGCGGACCTATCCGCAAATGTGCGGACCTAACCGAAAATGTGCGGACCTTACCGCAAATGTGCGGACCTATCCGCAAATGTGCGGACCTAACCGCAAATGTGCGGACCTAACCGCAAATGTGCGGACCTAACCGCAAATGTGCCGAACTAACCTCAAATGTGCGGACCTAACCGCAAATGTGCGGACCTATCCGCAAATGTGCAGACCTAACCGTAAAATGTGCGGACCTAACAGCAAATGTGCGGACCTAACCGCAAATGTGCGGACCGCACCGAAAATGTGCGGACCGCACCGAAAATGTGCGGACCTAACAGCAATTGTGCGGACCTAATCGCAAATGTGCGGACCTAACCGCAAATGTGCGGACCTAACCGCAAATGTGCGGACCTAACCGCAAATGTGCGGACCTAACCGCAAATGTGCGGTCCTAACCGCAAATGTGCGGACCTAACCGCAAATGTGCGGACCTAACTGAAATTGTGAGGACCTAACCGCAAATGTGCCGACCTAACCGCAAATGTGCGGACCTAACCGCAAATGTGCGGACCTAACAGCAATTGTGCGGACCTAATCGCAAATGTGCGGACCTAACCGCAAATGTGCGGACCTAACCGCAAATGTGCGGACCTAACCGCAAATGTGCGGACCTAACCGCAAATGTGCGGTCCTAACCGCAAAAGTGCGGACCGATCCGCAAATGTGCGGACCTATCCGCAAATGTGCGGACCTAACCAAAAATGTTCCGAAATAACCGCAAATATGCAGACCTAACCCCAAATGTGCAGACCTAACCGCAAATGTGCGGTCCTAACCGCAAATGTGCGGACCGCACCGCAAATGTGCGGACCTAACAGCAATTGTGCGGACCTAATCGCAAATGTGCGGACCTAACCGCAAATGTGCGGACCTAACCGCAAATGTGCGGACCTACCCGAAAATGTGCGGACCTAACCGCAAATGTGCGGACCGATCCGCAAATGTGCGGACCTATCCGCAAATGTGCGGACCTAACCAAAAATGTTCCGAAATAACCGCAAATATGCAGACCTAACCCCAAATGTGCAGACCTAACCGCAAATGTGCGGTCCTAACCGCAAATGTGCGGACCGCACCGCAAATGTGCGGACCTAACAGCAATTGTGCGGACCTAATCGCAAATGTGCGGACCTAACCGCAAATGTGCGGACCTAACCGCAAATGTGCGGACCTACCCGAAAATGTGCGGACCTTACCGCAAATGTGCGGACCTATCCGCAAATGTGCGGACCTAACCGCAAATGTGCCGAAATAACCGCAAATATGCAGACATAACCCCAAATGTGCAGACCTAACCGCAAATGTGCAGACCTAACCGCAAATGTGCCGAACTAACCTCAAATGTGCGGACCTATCCGCAAATGTGCGGACCTAACCAAAAATGTTCCGAAATAACCGCAAATATGCAGACCTAACCCCAAATGTGCAGACCTAACCGCAAATGTGCGGTCCTAACCGCAAATGTGCGGACCTCACCGCAAATGTGCGGACCTAACAGCAAATGTGCGGACCTAACCGCAAATGTGCGGACCGCACCGAAAATGTGCGGACCTAACAGCAATTGTGCGGACCTAATCGCAAATGTGCGGACCTAACCGCAAATGTGCGGACCTAACCGCAAATGTGCGGACCTAACCGCAAATGTGCGGACCTAACCGCAAATGTGCGGTCCTAACCGCAAATGTGCGGACCTAACCGCAAATGTGCGGACCTAACTGAAATTGTGAGGACCTAACCGCAAATGTGACGACCTAACCGCAAATGTGCGGACCTAACCGCAAATGTGCGGACCTAACAGCAATTGTGCGGACCTAATCGCAAATGTGCGGACCTAACCGCAAATGTGCGGACCTAACCGCAAATGTGCGGACCTAACCGCAAATGTGCGGACCTAACCGCAAATGTGCGGTCCTAACCGCAAAAGGGCGGACCGATCCGCAAATGTGCGGACCTATCCGCAAATGTGCGGACCTAACCAAAAATGTTCCGAAATAACCGCAAATATGCAGACCTAACCCCAAATGTGCAGACCTAACCGCAAATGTGCGGTCCTAACCGCAAATGTGCGGACCGCACCGCAAATGTGCGGACCTAACAGCAATTGTGCGGACCTAATCGCAAATGTGCGGACCTAACCGCAAATGTGCGGACCTAACCGCAAATGTGCGGACCTACCCGAAAATGTGCGGACCTTACCGCAAATGTGCGGACCTATCCGCAAATGTGCGGACCTAACCGCAAATGTGCCGAAATAACCGCAAATATGCAGACATAACCCCAAATGTGCAGACCTAACCGCAAATGTGCAGACCTGACCGCAAATGTGCCGAACTAACCTCAAATGTGCGGACCTATCCGCAAATGTGCGGACCTAACCAAAAATGTTCCGAAATAACCGCAAATATGCAGACCTAACCCCAAATGTGCAGACCTAACCGCAAATGTGCGGTCCTAACCGCAAATGTGCGGACCTAACAGCAAATGTGCGGACCTAACAGCAATTGTGCGGACCTAATCGCAAATGTGCGGACCTAACCGCAAATGTGCGGACCTAACCGCAAATGTGCGGACCTAACCGCAAATGTGCGGACCTAACCGCAAATGTGCGGTCCTAACCGCAAATGTGCGGACCTAACCGCAAATGTGCGGACCTAACTGAAATTGTGAGGACCTAACCGCAAATGTGCCGACCTAACCGCAAATGTGCGGACCTAACCGCAAATGTGCGGACCTAACAGCAATTGTGCGGACCTAATCGCAAATGTGCGGACCTAACCGCAAATGTGCGGACCTAACCGCAAATGTGCGGACCTAACCGCAAATGTGCGGACCTAACCGCAAATGTGCGGACCTAACCGCAAATGTGCGGTCCTAACCGCAAAAGTGCGGACCGATCCGCAAATGTGCGGACCTATCCGCAAATGTGCGGACCTAACCAAAAATGTTCCGAAATAACCGCAAATATGCAGACCTAACCCCAAATGTGCAGACCTAACCGCAAATGTGCGGTCCTAACCGCAAATGTGCGGACCTCACCGCAAATGTGCGGACCTAACAGCAAATGTGCGGACCTAACCGCAAATGTGCGGACCTAACCGCAAATGTGCGGACCTAACAGCAATTGTGCGGACCTAATCGCAAATGTGCGGACCTAACCGCAAATGTGCGGACCTAACCGCAAATGTGCGGACCTAACCGCAAATGTGCGGACCTAACCGCAAATGTGCGGTCCTAACCGCAAATGTGCGGACCTAACCGCAAATGTGCGGACCTAACTGAAATTGTGAGGACCTAACCGCAAATGTGACGACCTAACCGCAAATGTGCGGACCTAACCGCAAATGTGCGGACCTAACAGCAATTGTGCGGACCTAATCGCAAATGTGCGGACCTAACCGCAAATGTGCGGACCTAACCGCAAATGTGCGGACCTAACCGCAAATGTGCGGACCTAACCGCAAATGTGCGGTCCTAACCGCAAAAGTGCGGACCGATCCGCAAATGTGCGGACCTATCCGCAAATGTGCGGACCTAACCAAAAATGTTCCGAAATAACCGCAAATATGCAGACCTAACCCCAAATGTGCAGACCTAACCGCAAATGTGCGGTCCTAACCGCAAATGTGCGGACCGAACCGCAAATGTGCGGACCTAACAGCAATTGTGCGGACCTAATCGCAAATGTGCGGACCTAACCGCAAATGTGCGGACCTAACCGCAAATGTGCGGACCTACCCGAAAATGTGCGGACCTTACCGCAAATGTGCGGACCTATCCGCAAATGTGCGGACCTAACCGCAAATGTGCCGAAATAACCGCAAATATGCAGACATAACCCCAAATGTGCAGACCTAACCGCAAATGTGCAGACCTGACCGCAAATGTGCCGAACTAACCGCAAATGTGCGGACCTATCCGCAAATGTGCGGACCTAACCAAAAATGTTCCGAAATAACCGCAAATATGCAGACCTAACCCCAAATGTGCAGACCTAACCGCAAATGTGCGGTCCTAACCGCAAATGTGCGGACCTAACAGCAATTGTGCGGACCTAATCGCAAATGTGCGGACCTAACCGCAAATGTGCGGACCTAACCGCAAATGTGCGGACCTAACCGCAAATGTGCGGACCTAACCGCAAATGTGCGGTCCTAACCGCAAATGTGCGGACCTAACCGCAAATGTGCGGACCTAACTGAAATTGTGAGGACCTAACCGCAAATGTGCCGACCTAACCGCAAATGTGCGGACCTAACCGCAAATGTGCGGACCTAACAGCAATTGTGCGGACCTAATCGCAAATGTGCGGACCTAACCGCAAATGTGCGGACCTAACCGCAAATGTGCGGACCTAACCGCAAATGTGCGGACCTAACCGCAAATGTGCGGTCCTAACCGCAAAAGTGCGGACCGATCCGCAAATGTGCGGACCTATCCGCAAATGTGCGGACCTAACCAAAAATGTTCCGAAATAACCGCAAATATGCAGACCTAACCCCAAATGTGCAGACCTAACCGCAAATGTGCGGTCCTAACCGCAAATGTGCGGACCTCACCGCAAATGTGTGGACCTAACCGCAAATGTGCGGACCTAACCAAAAATGTGTGGACCTAACCGCAAATGTGCGGACCTAACCGCAAATGTGCGGACCTACCCGAAAATGTGCGGACCTTACCGCAACTGTGCGGACCTATCCGCAAATGTGCGGACCTAACCGCAAATGTGCCGAAATAACCGCAAATATGCAGACCTAACCCCAAATGTGCAGACCTAACCGCAAATGTGCAGACCTGACCGCAAATGTGCGGACCTAACCGCAAATGTGCGGACCTAACCGCAAATGTGCGGACCTAACCGCAAATGTGCGGACCTATCCGCAAATGTGCGGACCTAACCTCAAATGTGCGGTCCTGACCGCAAAAGTGCGGACCGATCCGCAAATGTGCGGACCTATCCGCAAATGTGCGGACCTAACCAAAAATGTTCCGAAATAACCGCAAATATGCAGACCTAACCCCAAATGTGCAGACCTAACCGCAAATGTGCGGTCCTAACCGCAAATGTGCGGACCTAACCGCAAATGTGCGGACCTATCCGCAAATGTGCAGACCTAACCGTAAAATGTGCGGACCTAACAGCAAATGTGCGGACCTAACCGCAAATGTGCGGACCGCACCGCAAATGTGCGGACCTAACAGCAAATGTGCGGACCTAACAGCAAATGTGCGGACCTAATCGCAAATGTGGGGACCTAACCGCAAATGTGCGGACCTAACCGCAAATGTGCGGACCTAACCGCAAATGTGCGGACCTAACCGCAAATGTGCGGTCCTAACCGCAAATGTGCGGACCTAACCGCAAATGTGCGGACCTAACTGAAATTGTGAGGACCTAACCGCAAATGTGCCGACCTAACCGCAAATGTGCCGACCTAACCGCAAATGTGCGGACCTAACAGCAATTGTGCGGACCTAATCGCAAATGTGCGGACCTAACCGCAAATGTGCGGACCTAACCGCAAATGTGCGGACCTAACCGCAAATGTGCGGTCCTGACCGCAAAAGGGCGGACCGATCCGCAAATGTGCGGACCTAACCGCAAATGTGCGGACCTAACCGCAAATGTGCGGACCTAACCGCAAATGTGCGGTCCTAACCGCAAATGTGCGGACCTATCCGCAAATGTGCGGACCTAACTGCAAATGTGCGGACCTTACCGCAAATGTGCGGACCTATCCGCAAATGTGCGGACCTAACCGCAAATGTGCCGAAATAACCGCAAATATGCAGACATAACCCCAAATGTGCAGACCTAACCGCAAATGTGCAGACCTAACCGCAAATGTGCGGACCTAACCGCAAATGTGCGGACCTAACCGCAAATGTGCGGACCTAACCGCAAATGTGCGGTCCTAACCGCAAATGTGCGGACCTAACCGCAAATGTGCCGAACTAACCTCAAATGTGCGGACCTAACCGCAAATGTGCGGACCTAACCGTAAATGTGCGGACCTCACCGCAAATGTGTGGACCTAACCGCAAATGTGCAGACCTAACCGGAAATGTGCCGAACTAACCTCAAATGTGCGGACCTAACCGCAAATGTGCGGACCTAACAGCAATTGTGCGGACCTAATCGCAAATGTGCGGACCTAACCGCAAATGTGCCGACCTAACCGCAAATGTGCGGACCTAACCGCAAATGTGCGGACCTAACAGCAAATGTGCGGACCTAACAGCAAATGTGCGGACCTAATCGCAAATGTGCGGACCTAACCGCAAATGTGCGGACCTAACCGCAAATGTGCGTACCTATCCGCAAATGTGCAGACCTAACCGCAAATGTGCGGACCTAACAGCAAATGTGCGGACCTAACCGCAAATGTGCGGACCTAACCGCAAATGTGCAGACCTAACCGCAAATGCGCGGACCTAACCGCAAATGTGCGGTCCTGACCGCAAAAGTGCGGACCGATCCGCAAATGTGCGGACCTATCCGCAAATGTGCGGACCTAACCAAAAATGTGCGGTCCTAACCGCAAATGTGCGGACCTATCCGCAAATGTGCGGACCTAACAGCAATTGTGCGGACCTAATCGCAAATGTGCGGATCTAACCGCAAATGTGCGGACCTAACCGCAAATGTTCGGACCTAACCGCAAATGTGCGGACCTAACCGCAAATGTGCGGTCCTAACCGCAAATGTGCGGACCTAACCGCAAATGTGCGGACCTAACTGAAATTGTGAGGACCTAACCGCAAATGTGCCGACCTAACCGCAAATGTGCGGACCTAACCGCAAATGTGCGGACCTAACAGCAATTGTGCGGACCTAATCGCAAATGTGCGGACCTAACCGCAAATGTGCGGACCTAACCGCAAATGTGCGGACCTAACCGCAAATGTGCGGACCTAACCGCAAATGTGCGGTCCTAACCGCAAATGTGCGGACCTATCCGCAAATGTGCGGACCTAACCAAAAATGTTCCGAAATAACCGCAAATATGCAGACCTAACCCCAAATGTGCAGACCTAACCGCAAATGTGCGGTCCTAACCGCAAATGTGCGGACCTAACCGCAAATGTGCGGACCTAACCGCAAATGTGCGGACCTAACCGCAAATGTGCGGACCTAACCGCAAATGTGCGGTCCTAACCGCAAATGTGCGGACCTAACCGCAAATGTGCGGACCTAACTGAAATTGTGAGGACCTAACCGCAAATGTGCCGACCTTACCGCAAATGTGCCGACCTAACCGCAAATGTGCGGACCTAACAGCAATTGTGCGGACCTAATCGCAAATGTGCGGACCTAACCGCAAATGTGCGGACCTAACCGCAAATGTGCGGACCTAACCGCAAATGTGCGGTCCTAACCGCAAAAGTGCGGACCGATCCGCAAATGTGCGGACCTAACCGCAAATGTGCGGACCTAACCGCAAATGTGCGGACCTAACCGCAAATGTGCGGTCCTAACCGCAAATGTGCGGACCTATCCGCAAATGTGCGGACCTAACTGCAAATGTGCGGACCTTACCGCAAATGTGCGGACCTATCCGCAAATGTGCGGACCTAACCGCAAATGTGCCGAAATAACCGCAAATATGCAGACATAACCCCAAATGTGCAGACCTAACCGCAAATGTGCAGACCTAACCGCAAGTGTGCGGACCTAACCGCAAATGTGCGGACCTAACCGCAAATGTGCGGACCTAACCGCAAATGTGCGGTCCGAACCGCAAATGTGCGGACCTAACCGCAAATGTGCCGAACTAACCTCAAATGTGCGGACCTAACCGCAAATGTGCGGACCTAACCGTAAATGTGCGGACCTCACCGCAAATGTGTGGACCTAACCGCAAATGTGCAGACCTAACCGGAAATGTGCCGAACTAACCTCAAATGTGCGGACCTAACCGCAAATGTGCGGACCTAACAGCAATTGTGCGGACCTAATCGCAAATGTGCGGACCTAACCGCAAATGTGCCGACCTAACCGCAAATGTGCGGACCTAACCGCAAATGTGCGGACCTAACAGCAAATGTGCGGACCTAACAGCAAATGTGCGGACCTAATCGCAAATGTGCGGACCTAACCGCAAATGTGCGGACCTAACTGAAATTGTGAGGACCTAACCGCAAATGTGCGGAACGCACCGCAAATGTGTGGACCCAACCGGAAATGTGCGGACCTAACCGCAATTGTGCGGACCTACCCGAAAATGTGCGGACCTAACCGAAATTGTGCGGAACTAACCGCAAATGTGCGGACCTAACCGCAAATGTGCAGACCAAACCGCAAATGTGCGGACCTAACCGCAAATGTGCGGACCTCACCGCAAATGTGCGGACCTAACCGCAAATGTGCGGACCTAACTGAAATTGTGAGGACCTCACCGTAAATGTGTGGACCTAACCGCAAATGTGCGGACCTAACCGCAAATGTGCGGACCTAACCGCAAATGTGCGGACCTAACCGCAAATGTGCGGTCCTAACCGCAAATGTGCGGACCTAACCAAAAATGTTCCGAAATAACCGCAAATATGCAGACCTAACCCAAATGTGCAGACCTAACCGCAAATGTGCGGTCCTAACCGCAAATGTGCGGACCTAACCGCAAATGTGCGGACCTATCCGCAAATGTGCAGACCTAACCGCAAATGTGCGGACCTAACAGCAAATGTGCGGACCTAACCGCAAATGTGCGGTCCTAACCGCAAATGTGCGGACCTAACCGCAAATGTGCGGACCTAACCGCAAATGTGCGGTCCTAACCGCAAATGTGCGGACCTAACCAAAAATGTTCCGAAATAACCGCAAATATGCAGACCTAACCCAAATGTGCAGACCTAACCGCAAATGTGCGGTCCTAACCGCAAATGTGCGGACCTAACCGCAAATGTGCGGACCTAACCGCAAATGTGCAGACCTAACCGCAAATGTGCGGACCTAACAGCAAATGTGCGGACCTAACCGCAAATGTGCGGACCTAACCGCAAATGTGTGGACCTCACCGTAAATGTGTGGACCTAACCGCAAATGTGCGGACCTAACCGCAAATGTGCGGACCAAACCGCAAATGTGCAGACCTAACCGCAAATGTGCGGTCCTAACCGCAAATGTGCGGACCTAACCGCAAATGTGCGGACCTATCCGCAAATGTGCAGACCTAACCGCAAATGTGCGGACCTAACAGCAAATGTGCGGACCTAACCGCAAATGTGCGGACCAAACCGCAAATGTGTGGACCTAACCAAAAATGTGTGGACCTAACCGCAAATGTGCGGACCTAACCGCAAATGTGCGGACCTACCCGAAAATGTGCGGACCTTACCGCAAATGTGCGGACCTATCCGCAAATGTGCGGACCTAACCGCAAATGTGCCGAAATAACCGCAAATATGCAGACCTAACCCCAAATGTGCGGACCTAACCGCAAATGTGCGGACCTAACCGCAAATGTGCGGTCCTAACCGCAAATGTGCGGACCTAACCGCAAATGTGCGGTCCTAACCGCAAATGTGCGGACCTAACCGCAAATGTGCGGACCTAACCGCAAATGTGCGGTCCTAACCGCAAATGTGCGGACCTAACCGCAAATGTGCGGACCTAACCGCAAATGTGCGGACCTAACAGCAAATGTGCGGACCTAATCGCAAATGTGCGGACCTAACCGCAAATGTGCGGAACGCACCGCAAATGTGTGGACCCAACCGGAAATGTGCGGACCTAACCGCAATTGTGCGGACCTACCCGAAAATGTGCGGACCTAACCGAAATTGTGCGGAACTAACCGCAAATGTGGGGACCTAACCGCAAATGTGCGGACCTATCCGCAAATGTGCAGACCTAACCGCAAATGTGCGGACCTAACCGCAAATGTGCGGTCCTAACCGCAAATGTGCGGACCTAACCGCAAATGTGCGGACCTAACTGAAATTGTGAGGACCTCACCGCAAATGTGCGGAACGCACCGCAAATGTGTGGACCCAACCGGAAATGTGCGGACCTAACCGCAATTGTGCGGACCTACCCGAAAATGTGCGGACCTAACCGAAATTGTGCGGAACTAACCGCAAATGTGCGGACCTAACCGCAAATGTGCGGACCTATCCGCAAATGTGCAGACCTAACCGCAAATGTGCGGACCTAACCGCAAATGTGCGGTCCTAACCGCAAATGTGCGGACCTAACCGCAAATGTGCGGACCTAACTGAAATTGTGAGGACCTAACCGCAAATGTGCGGAACGCACCGCAAATGTGTGGACCCAACCGGAAATGTGCGGACCTAACCGCAATTGTGCGGACCTACCCGAAAATGTGCGGACCTAACCGAAATTGTGCGGAACTAACCGCAAATGTGCGGACCTAACCGGAAATGTGCGGACCTATCCGCAAATGTGCAGACCTAACCGCAAATGTGCGGACCTAACCGCAAATGTGCGGTCCTAACCGCAAATGTGCGGACCTAACCGCAAATGTGCGGACCTAACTGAAATTGTGAGGACCTCACCGTAAATGTGTGGACCTAACCGCAAATGTGCGGACCTAACCGCAAATGTGCGGACCAAACCGCAAATGTGCGGACCTCACCGTAAATGTGTGGACCTAACCGCAAATGTGCGGACCTAACCGCAAATGTGCGGACCAAACCGCAAATGTGCAGACCTAACCGCAAATGTGCGGTCCTAACCGCAAATGTGCGGACCTAACCGCAAATGTGCGGACCTATCCGCAAATGTGCAGACCTAACCGCAAATGTGCGGACCTAACAGCAAATGTGCGGACCTAACCGCAAATGTGCGGACCAAACCGCAAATGTGTGGACCTAACCAAAAATGTGTGGACCTAACCGCAAATGTGCGGACCTAACCGCAAATGTGCGGACCTACCCGAAAATGTGCGGACCTTACCGCAAATGTGCGGACCTATCCGCAAATGTGCGGACCTAACCGCAAATGTGCCGAAATAACCGCAAATATGCAGACCTAACCCCAAATGTGCGGACCTAACCGCAAATGTGCGGACCTAACCGCAAATGTGCGGTCCTAACCGCAAATGTGCGGACCTAACCGCAAATGTGCGGTCCTAACCGCAAATGTGCGGACCTAACCGCAAATGTGCGGACCTAACCGCAAATGTGCGGTCCTAACCGCAAATGTGCGGACCTAACCGCAAATGTGCGGACCTAACTGAAATTGTGAGGACCTCACCGCAAATGTGCGGAACGCACCGCAAATGTGTGGACCCAACCGGAAATGTGCGGACCTAACCGCAATTGTGCGGACCTACCCGAAAATGTGCGGACCTAACCGAAATTGTGCGGAACTAACCGCAAATGTGCGGACCTAACCGCAAATGTGCAGACCAAACCGCAAATGTGCGGACCTAACCGCAAATGTGCGGACCTCACCGCAAATGTGCGGACCTAACCGCAAATGTGCGGACCTAACTGAAATTGTGAGGACCTCACCGCAAATGTGTGGACCTAACCGCAAATGTGCGGACCTAACCGCAAATGTGCGGACCTAACCGCAAATGTGCGGACCTAACCGCAAATGTGCGGTCCTAACCGCAAATGTGCGGACCTAACCAAAAATGTTCCGAAATAACCGCAAATATGCAGACCTAACCCAAATGTGCAGACCTAACCGCAAATGTGCGGTCCTAACCGCAAATGTGCGGACCTAACCAAAAATGTTCCGAAATAACCGCAAATATGCAGACCTAACCCAAATGTGCGGACCTAACCGCAAATGTGCGGACCTAACCGCAAATGTGCGGACCTATCCGCAAATGTGCAGACCTAACCGCAAATGTGCGGACCTAACAGCAAATGTGCGGACCTAACCGCAAATGTGCGGACCAAACCGCAAATGTGTGGACCTAACCAAAAATGTGTGGACCTAACCGCAAATGTGCGGACCTAACCGCGAATGTGCGGACCTACCCGAAAATGTGCGGACCTTACCGCAAATGTGCGGACCTATCCGCAAATGTGCGGACCTAACCGCAAATGTGCCGAAATAACCGCAAATATGCAGACCTAACCCCAAATGTGCAGACCTAACCGCAAATGTGCAGACCTAACCGCAAATGTGCGGACCTAACCGCAAATGTGCGGACCTAACCGCAAATGTGCGGTCCTAACCGCAAATGTGCGGACCTAACCGCAAATGTGCGGACCTAACCGCAAATGTGCGGACCTAACAGCAAATGTGCGGACCTAATCGCAAATGTGCGGACCTAACCGCAAATGTGCGGACCGCACCGCAAATGTGTGGACCCAACCGGAAATGTGCGGACCTAACCGCAATTGTGCGGACCTACCGGAAAATGTGCAGACCTAACCGAAATTGTGCGGAACTAACCGCAAATGTGCGGACCTAACCAAAAATGTGTGGACCTAACCTCAAATGTGCGGACCTAACCGCAAATGTGCGGACCTACCCGAAAATGTGCGGACCTTACCGCAAATGTGCGGACCTATCCGCAAATGTGCGGACCTAACCGCAAATGTGCCAAAATAACCGCAAATATGCAGACATAACCCCAAATGTGCAGACCTAACCGCAAATGTGCAGACCTAACCGCAAATGTGCGGACCAAACCGCAAATGTGCGGACCTAACCGCAAATGTGCGGACCTAACCGCAAATGTGCGGACCTAACCGCAAATGTGCGGACCTAACCGCAAATGTGCGGTCCTAACCGCAAATGTGCGGACCTCACCGTAAATGTGTGGACCTAACCGCAAATGTGCGGACCTAACCGCAAATGTGCGGACCAAACCGCAAATGTGCAGACCTAACCGCAAATGTGCGGTCCTAACCGCAAATGTGCGGACCTAACCGCAAATGTGCGGACCTATCCGCAAATGTGCAGACCTAACCGCAAATGTGCGGACCTAACAGCAAATGTGCGGACCTAACCGCAAATGTGCGGACCAAACCGCAAATGTGTGGACCTAACCAAAAATGTGCGGACCTAACCGCAAATGTGCGGACCTAACTGAAATTGTGAGGACCTCACCGTAAATGTGTGGACCTAACCGCAAATGTGCGGACCTAACCGCAAATGTGCGGACCAAACCGCAAATGTGCGGACCTAACCGCAAATGTGCGGTCCTAACCGCAAATGTGCGGACCTAACCAAAAATGTTCCGAAATAACCGCAAATATGCAGACCTAACCCAAATGTGCAGACCTAACCGCAAATGTGCGGTCCTAACCGCAAATGTGCGGACCTAACCAAAAATGTTCCGAAATAACCGCAAATATGCAGACCTAACCCAAATGTGCAGACCTAACCGCAAATGTGCGGACCTAACCGCAAATGTGCGGACCTATCCGCAAATGTGCAGACCTAACCGCAAATGTGCGGACCTAACAGCAAATGTGCGGACCTAACCGCAAATGTGCGGACCAAACCGCAAATGTGTGGACCTAACCAAAAATGTGTGGACCTAACCGCAAATGTGCGGACCTAACCGCAAATGTGCGGACCTACCCGAAAATGTGCGGACCTTACCGCAAATGTGCGGACCTATCCGCAAATGTGCGGACCTAACCGCAAATGTGCCGAAATAACCGCAAATATGCAGACCTAACCCCAAATGTGCAGACCTAACCGCAAATGTGCAGACCTAACCGCAAATGTGCGGACCTAACCGCAAATGTGCGGACCTAACCGCAAATGTGCGGTCCTAACCGCAAATGTGCGGACCTAACCGCAAATGTGCGGACCTAACCGCAAATGTGCGGACCTAACAGCAAATGTGCGGACCTAATCGCAAATGTGCGGACCTAACCGCAAATGTGCGGACCGCACCGCAAATGTGTGGACCCAACCGGAAATGTGCGGACCTAACCGCAATTGTGCGGACCTACCGGAAAATGTGCGGACCTAACCGAAATTGTGCGGAACTAACCGCAAATGTGCGGACCTAACCAAAAATGTGTGGACCTAACCGCAAATGTGCGGACCTAACCGCAAATGTGCGGACCTACCCGAAAATGTGCGGACCTTACCGCAAATGTGCGGACCTATCCGCAAATGTGCGGACCTAACCGCAAATGTGCCGAAATAACCGCAAATATGCAGACATAACCCCAAATGTGCAGACCTAACCGCAAATGTGCAGACCTAACCGCAAATGTGCGGACCAAACCGCAAATGTGCGGACCTAACCGCAAATGTGCGGACCTAACCGCAAATGTGCGGTCCTAACCGCAAATGTGCGGACCTAACAGCAAATGTGCGGACCTAACCGCAAATGTGCGGACCAAACCGCAAATGTGTGGACCTAACCAAAAATGTGCGGACCTAACCGCAAATGTGCGGACCTAACTGAAAATGTGCGGACCTCACCGTAAATGTGTGGACCTAACCGCAAATGTGCGGACCTAACCGCAAATGTGCGGACCTAACCGCAAATGTGCGGACCTAACCGCAAATGTGCGGTCCTAACCGCAAATGTGCGGACCTAACCAAAAATGTTCCGAAATAACCGCAAATATGCAGACCTAACCCAAATGTGCAGACCTAACCGCAAATGTGCGGTCCTAACCGCAAATGTGCGGACCTAACCAAAAATGTTCCGAAATAACCGCAAATATGCAGACCTAACCCAAATGTGCAGACCTAACCGCAAATGTGCGGACCTAACCGCAAATGTGCGGACCTATCCGCAAATGTGCAGACCTAACCGCAAATGTGCGGACCTAACAGCAAATGTGCGGACCTAACCGCAAATGTGCGGACCAAACCGCAAATGTGTGGACCTAACCAAAAATGTGTGGACCTAACCGCAAATGTGCGGACCTAACCACAAATGTGCGGACCTACCCGAAAATGTGCGGACCTTACCGCAAATGTGCGGACCTATCCGCAAATGTGCGGACCTAACCGCAAATGTGCCGAAATAACCGCAAATATGCAGACCTAACCCCAAATGTGCAGACCTAACCGCAAATGTGAAGACCTAACCGCAAATGTGCGGACCTAACCGCAAATGTGCGGACCTAACCGCAAATGTGCGGTCCTAACCGCAAATGTGCGGACCTAACCGCAAATGTGCGGACCTAACCGCAAATGTGCGGACCTAACAGCAAATGTGCGGACCTAATCGCAAATGTGCGGACCTAACCGCAAATGTGCGGACCGCACCGCAAATGTGTGGACCCAACCGGAAATGTGCGGACCTAACCGCAATTGTGCGGACCTACCGGAAAATGTGCGGACCTAACCGAAATTGTGCGGAACTAACCGCAAATGTGCGGACCTAACCAAAAATGTGTGGACCTAACCGCAAATGTGCGGACCTAACCGCAAATGTGCGGACCTACCCGAAAATGTGCGGACCTTACCGCAAATGTGCGGACCTATCCGCAAATGTGCGGACCTAACCGCAAATGTGCCAAAATAACCGCAAATATGCAGACATAACCCCAAATGTGCAGACCTAACCGCAAATGTGCAGACCTAACCGCAAATGTGCGGACCAAACCGCAAATGTGCGGACCTAACCGCAAATGTGCGGACCTAACCGCAAATGTGCGGTCCTAACCGCAAATGTGCGGACCTAACCGCAAATGTGCGGACCTAACCGCAAATGTGCGGTCCTAACCGCAAATGTGCGGACCTCACCGTAAATGTGTGGACCTAACCGCAAATGTGCGGACCTAACCGCAAATGTGCGGACCAAACCGCAAATGTGCAGACCTAACCGCAAATGTGCGGTCCTAACCGCAAATGTGCGGACCTAACCGCAAATGTGCGGACCTATCCGCAAATGTGCAGACCTAACCGCAAATGTGCGGACCTAACAGCAAATGTGCGGACCTAACCGCAAATGTGCGGACCAAACCGCAAATGTGCGGACCTAACAGCAAATGTGCGGACCTAACCGCAAATGTGCGGACCAAACCGCAAATGTGTGGACCTAACCAAAAATGTGTGGACCTAACCGCAAATGTGCGGACCTAACCGCAAATGTGCGGACCTACCCGAAAATGTGCGGACCTTACCGCAAATGTGCGGACCTATCCGCAAATGTGCGGACCTAACCGCAAATGTGCCGAAATAACCGCAAATATGCAGACCTAACCCCAAATGTGCAGACCTAACCGCAAATGTGCAGACCTAACCGCAAATGTGCGGACCTAACCGCAAATGTGCGGACCTAACCGCAAATGTGCGGTCCTAACCGCAAATGTGCGGACCTAACCGCAAATGTGCGGACCTAACCGCAAATGTGCGGACCTAACAGCAAATGTGCGGACCTAATCGCAAATGTGCGGACCTAACCGCAAATGTGCGGACCTAACCGCAAATGTGCGGACCTCACCGCAAATGTGCGGACCTAACCGCAAATGTGCGGTCCTAACCGCAAATGTGCGGACATCACCCTAAATGTGTGGACCTAACCGCAAATGTGCGGACCTAACCGCAAATGTGCGGACCTAACCGGAAATGTGCGGACCTATCCGCAAATGTGCAGACCTAACCGCAAATGTGCGGACCTAACCGCAAATGTGCGGTCCTAACCGCAAATGTGCGGACCTAACCGCAAATGTGCGGACCTAACTGAAATTGTGAGGACCTCACCGTAAATGTGTGGACCTAACCGCAAATGTGCGGACCTAACCGCAAATGTGCGGACCTAACCGCAAATGTGCGGACCTAACCGCAAATGTGCGGTCCTAACCGCAAATGTGCGGACCTAACCAAAAATGTTCCGAAATAACCGCAAATATGCAGACCTAACCCAAATGTGCAGACCTAACCGCAAATGTGCGGTCCTAACCGCAAATGTGCGGACCTAACCGCAAATGTGCGGACCTATCCGCAAATGTGCAGACCTAACCGCAAATGTGCGGACCTAACAGCAAATGTGCGGACCTAACCGCAAATGTGCGGTCCTAACCGCAAATGTGCGGACCTAACCGCAAATGTGCGGACCTAACCGCAAATGTGCGGTCCTAACCGCAAATGTGCGGACCTAACCAAAAATGTTCCGAAATAACCGCAAATATGCAGACCTAACCCAAATGTGCAGACCTAACCGCAAATGTGCGGTCCTAACCGCAAATGTGCGGACCTAACCGCAAATGTGCGGACCTATCCGCAAATGTGCAGACCTAACCGCAAATGTGCGGACCTAACAGCAAATGTGCGGACTTAACCGCAAATGTGCGGACCAAACCGCAAATGTGTGGACCTAACCAAAAATGTGTGGACCTAACCGCAAATGTGCGGACCTAACCGCGAATGTGCGGACCTACCCGAAAATGTGCGGACCTTACCGCAAATGTGCGGACCTATCCGCAAATGTGCGGACCTAACCGCAAATGTGCCGAAATAACCGCAAATATGCAGACCTAACCCCAAATGTGCAGACCTAACCGCAAATGTGCAGACCTAACCGCAAATGTGCGGACCTAACCGCAAATGTGCGGACCTAACCGCAAATGTGCGGACCTAACCGCAAATGTGCGGTCCTAACCTCAAATGTGCGGACCTAACCGCAAATGTGCGGACCTAACCGCAAATGTGCGGACCTAACCGCAAATGTGCGGACCTAACTGAAATTGTGAGGACCTCACCGCAAATGTGCGGAACGCACCGCAAATGTGTGGACCCAACCGGAAATGTGCGGACCTAACCGCAATTGTGCGGACCTACCCGAAAATGTGCGGACCTAACCGAAATTGTGCGGAACTAACCGCAAATGTGCGGACCTAACCGCAAATGTGCGGACCTATCCGCAAATGTGCAGACCTAACCGCAAATGTGCGGACCTAACCGCAAATGTGCGGTCCTAACCGCAAATGTGCGGACCTAACCAAAAATGTTCCGAAATAACCGCAAATATGCAGACCTAACCCAAATGTGCAGACCTAACCGCAAATGTGCGGTCCTAACCGCAAATGTGCGGACCTAACCAAAAATGTTCCGAAATAACCGCAAATATGCAGACCTAACCCAAATGTGCAGACCTAACCGCAAATGTGCGGACCTAACCGCAAATGTGCGGACCTATCCGCAAATGTGCAGACCTAACCGCAAATGTGCGGACCTAACAGCAAATGTGCGGACCTAACCGCAAATGTGCGGACCAAACCGCAAATGTGTGGACCTAACCAAAAATGTGTGGACCTAACCGCAAATGTGCGGACCTAACCACAAATGTGCGGACCTACCCGAAAATGTGCGGACCTTACCGCAAATGTGCGGACCTATCCGCAAATGTGCGGACCTAACCGCAAATGTGCCGAAATAACCGCAAATATGCAGACCTAACCCCAAATGTGCAGACCTAACCGCAAATGTACAGACCTAACCGCAAATGTGCGGACCTAACCGCAAATGTGCGGACCTAACCGCAAATGTGCGGTCCTAACCGCAAATGTGCGGACCTAACCGCAAATGTGCGGACCTAACCGCAAATGTGCGGACCTAACAGCAAATGTGCGGACCTAACCGCAAATGTGCGGACCAAACCGCAAATGTGTGGACCTAACCAAAAATGTGTGGACCTAACCGCAAATGTGCGGACCTAACCGCAAATGTGCGGACCTACCCGAAAATGTGCGGACCTTACCGCAAATGTGCGGACCTATCCGCAAATGTGCGGACCTAACCGCAAATGTGCCGAAATAACCGCAAATATGCAGACCTAACCCCAAATGTGCAGACCTAACCGCAAATGTGCAGACCTAACCGCAAATGTGCGGACCTAACCGCAAATGTGCGGACCTAACCGCAAATGTGCGGTCCTAACCGCAAATGTGCGGACCTAACCGCAAATGTGCGGACCTAACCGCAAATGTGCGGACCTAACAGCAAATGTGCGGACCTAATCGCAAATGTGCGGACCTAACCGCAAATGTGCGGACCGCACCGCAAATGTGCGGACCAAACCGCAAATGTGTGGACCTAACCAAAAATGTGTGGACCTAACCGCAAATGTGCGGACCTAACCACAAATGTGCGGACCTACCCGAAAATGTGCGGACCTTACCGCAAATGTGCGGACCTATCCGCAAATGTGCGGACCTAACCGCAAATGTGCCGAAATAACCGCAAATATGCAGACCTAACCCCAAATGTGCAGACCTAACCGCAAATGTGCAGACCTAACCGCAAATGTGCGGACCTAACCGCAAATGTGCGGACCTAACCGCAAATGTGCGGTCCTAACCGCAAATGTGCGGACCTAACCGCAAATGTGCGGACCTAACCGCAAATGTGCGGACCTAACAGCAAATGTGCGGACCTAATCGCAAATGTGCGGACCTAACCGCAAATGTGCGGACCTAACCGCAAATGTGCGGACCTAATCGCAAATGTGCGGACCTAACCGCAAATGTGCGGACCGCACCGCAAATGTGCGGACCAAACCGCAAATGTGTGGACCCTAACCAAAAATGTGTGGACCTAACCGCAAATGTGCGGACCTAACCACAAATGTGCGGACCTACCCGAAAATGTGCGGACCTAACCGCAAATGTGCGGACCTATCCGCAAATGTGCGGACCTATCCGCAAATGTGCGGACCTAACCGCAAATGTGCCGAAATAACCGCAAATATGCAGACCTAACCCCAAATGTGCAGACCTAACCGCAAATGTGAAGACCTAACCGCAAATGTGCGGACCTAACCGCAAATGTGCGGACCCTAACCGCAAATGTGCGGTCCTAACCGCAAATGTGCGGACCTAACCGCAAATGTGCGGACCTAACCGCAAAATGTGCGGACCTAACAGCAAATGTGCGGACCTAATCGCAAATGTTGCGGACCCTAACCGCAAATGTGCGGACCTAACCGCAAATGTGCGGGACCTAACAGCAAATGTGCGGACCTAATCGCAAATGTGCGGACCTAACAGCAAATGTGCGGACCGCACCGCAAATGTGCGGACCTAACCGCAAATGTGCGGACCTAACAGCAAATGTGCGGACCTAATCGCAAATGTGCGGACCTAACCGCAAATGTGCAGACCTAACCGCAAATGTGAAAACCTAACCGCAAATGTGCGGACCTAACCGCAAATGTGCGGACCTAACCGCAAATGTGCGGTCCTAACCGCAAATGTGCGGACCTAACCGCAAATGTGCGGACCTAACCGCAAATGTGCGGACCTAACAGCAAATGTGCGGACCTAATCGCAAATGTGCGGACC
>CAKAJI010000063.1:0-2500 GCA_916610255.1 Lasioglossum lativentre
GAATTCCCAGTAAGCGCGAGTCATAAGCTCGCGTTGATTACGTCCCTGCCCTTTGTACACACCGCCCGTCGCTACTACCGATTGAATGATTTAGTGAGGTCTTCGGACTAGTACGCGGCAATGTTTCGGCATTGCCGATGTTGCCGGGAAGATGACCAAACTTGATCATTTAGAGGAAGTAAAAGTCGTAACAAGGTTTCCGTAGGTGAACCTGCGGAAGGATCATTAAAAATCAAACATCTGCGTTAAGATCCGAGAAAAAGTATATTATTATATATACACAGAAAAATTATATACAGAAAAGAACAACAGGAGAGAGAGTACAAGGTATATAAAAGGATTCACTCTCCTGTGACATCGTCATAGCGACGTACAAACTACTACTCTCCATGGAACAACGGCTTACGTGTGGAGGTCGCACTCGCGTTATACACACGGGAGTACATAGTTACTCGACGCGTGCTGCGACTCTCCCGTCCGTTGGCAAAATTAAGGCGCAGAGAGAGCCCGCCAGAGATATATACACCATTCGTGCATAACACACGGCAATATATATATAAATAATATGTACGCACTCTTTCGACAATGGGATGAAATATTGAGAGAATGACACACATAACAACGGTGCTTGCGTGAAGGTGAAAAAAGCATCGTATCGTTTACTTGTATTGGGGAGTGAGTGGGAAGAGCTGTACTTCGGGTCTTCGGGAATCGTCAACATTATCGACGTTCGCATTTGCAAACTCGAGCGATCGGTACGTACGATTTTCCGTCGGACGCTGAATGTTATAGTGTTCAACCCACGAATATAGAAATACCCGTCGTTTACGAATCACGATGTTCTCACCCGCCACCGAGAGAGTGGTCGTTCTCTTTGAAAAATACCTCGTATCAAAGAGTGGGCTCATGATTACATATATATAATATATATAATACGCCTTTGGTGTCTCTGCGTGTGTAGGCTCTCGACAATTATATATGGACATATATTACGGTCGCAAGAACATGGGATGTAAGCGTCGATTCGAATTCACATATCGCGCGCTTCCTCGGTCTTCGCCTGTAATGTCCGAAAAAATGTCCGTTGGAAACGGTGTCCCGAAAAGGACAAATAAAATCAGGGTAGCCTGTGGAAAACGCGCGGTGGGACGTGTTGTGTCCGTTCACGAACATCGAGAGATAGAGAGACGAGAGGACCGGCTGTGAAGCTCGCTTTTAAAGCTGCGTGAGTCTGACACCCTACTCTGTGTATGTACACACGAGCTTGGGACGAATGACCGCTGCCAGAGCCGGCTGAGAGTCCCGCTCTCTATTTATCGAGTTCGCGTATAACCAAGAGCACAAAACGTGTCGCCGCACGCGTTGTTCGTTGAAGAACGGTGTAATATATTCGAGAGGACCGGCTGTGAAGCTCCTCGCTTGTTAAGGCTATGTGTTGCGATTCTGACACCCTACTCTCTGTGGGGCGATAATACTGTGCACAAGAGTTGGGACGAACGATCGCGCACGGCCAGAGTGAGAGAGCCGGCTGTGAAGTCCGCTAACATCGAATTCACATTTCCAATAAAAAGGAGGAGGGAAGTGTTCTGGATCCAGTATATCGGGTTGTCTATGATCCCCGTCGTTTTCAGAATTCCCCTCCGCGTTTTCCATTTTAAAGGTTTTTCAATGTACTGTTCGCCCGGCCGTGTCAGGTACGTGCTGTCTCCGCGCGTGCGTACTCTGCGCGGTTTCCGTTTCCACGGACGACTGTGTCGTCCTTAAAAACGACGCCTGAATCTCCTTCGCGCGCTGGTTGGAGTTTTCAGGTATCGGCGTTCTTACGAACCGCAGAACAAAGAGACAAAATATACATATATTGATTACAAATCAAAATTATACGATTACCCTGAACGGTGGATCACTTGGCTCGTGGGTCGATGAAGAACGCAGCTAATTGCGCGTCAACGTGTGAACTGCAGGACACATGAACATCGACATTTCGAACGCACATTGCGGTCCACGGATACAATTCCTGGACCACGCCTGGCTGAGGGTCGTTTACGTAACCAAATACTGCTTGCGTTGCTCTTGTAAGTCCCCGCCGTCGCTTACCTCTCCAATATTTATAAAATTGGAGGGCGCAAGAGCGTTTCTGAGTCGGGTTGCGAAGATGCTCTACGTACGAGCGAATGATGGGCGTTTCGTCGGCGTTTGACGCGGTTCTGTGAAAATTGTAAATTTTGCATTGCGTCTAACAGTTTCGCGAGAATAGTAGAGAGATTGGTATTCTCACATTCGGACTTGCGTGAGTGTTTTGCGGTGTCGCGAGTCGTACGACCGACCGCCCGTAAGACACCGCTCCGACGAGTTCGACATCTCTCACTTTCTCTGTGAAACGATTCGCATTGCGAAAGAAGCGTTTCACTCGTGAACATTCAACGCGCTCCCGACGTCGCCTGAAATGATGCGTATACGAAAGAGGTATAAAGAGTCAGTCTTTAAGAGACTATACAGATAA
>CAKAJI010000063.1:7500-10000 GCA_916610255.1 Lasioglossum lativentre
CTTCAGGGCAACGCACAGTTGAGAGAGGCCGGCCTCGTAGTAGGCGCGCCATTAAAGAGAAATCCCCGTATCATTTTATACGATGTTCCGAAAATCGAAAGTGACGAGTCCACCCTTAAAGCCATCGTCAGCCAAAACCTAGACGCGTCCGATAAAAACCTTTCCCAGCAGATAAAGTTAGCTTTCAAATCCGGTGACAAGAATAAAGAAAAATGCAATTGGATCCTCGAGGTCTCCAAACAGGTCAGAGAAATATTCATAAAGAAGGAAAGAATATACATCGGCTGGAGCTGCTGTCGCGTCAACGATTACTTAGCAGCTACACGATGCTATAAGTGTCTCAGCTTTGGCCATACTACCAAATACTGTCGGGCGGAACATGATTTTTGCGGTCACTGCGCGGAACAGGGCCATACCTTTAAGACCTGCCCGAACAAAAGCAAGCCGTCTTGCTGTCACAACTGCAAAAAAGCAGGAAAACCGTCCACCCATCAAATTACCGATAGAGAATGCCCAGCGTACATCACTGCCATAAATCAGGTCCTGGCAAGAACTGACTATGGATTATAAACCCAACACCTCTAACCACAAGTCCTCCATTAGAATCGGTCAAATAAACGCGCAGAACTCCAAGTCGGCTCTTGAGGAACTCAAGGTCTGTGCCTTTGAGGAAAAAATTGACATCCTTACGATCCAGGAGCCCTACTCATTTCGCAACGCCCTCAGTAGTTTCGGCTCAACATCCAAAATAGTCATAGATAAGAAAAGATTTACCAACCTCTCAGGCCCAGTACAGATAAAAGCTGCAATAGTAATTAGAAACCCGTTATTAACCATTCTTAAAGTAGAAAACCTCTGCAACACTCACTGTGTCTGCATCGAAATCTCAGTTGATAATCTAAAATTTTTTCTAGTTAACATGTACTTTCAATGTAGTGACAGCATACAACCGTACCTCCACCACCTAGAAACCATCCTCCAGACAATAGGAAAACAGAATCTAATAATCACAATAGACAGCAACTCAAAATCTCCGCTCTGGTACAACCACTCCAACGACGAGAGGGGAGATGCGATGGAAGATTTTATCGCCCAATCCCAATTGCACATAGTTAACGAATATTCAGATATACCCACTTTCAACAACGCCTATAACCAATCGAACATCGACCTAACCCTCACAACAAATAGTTCCTACAAACTAATTTCATCCTGGAAAGTACATGCAGACAGTACCACCAGCGACCACAATCTCATCACCTTTGACATAAATACTCCTCAGCCTATCGTTCCTAACAATACACATTCGAGATATAATATCAAAAGAGCAAATTGGGAAAATTTCGAGAAGTCTATCGCATCTCTCCGAACTCAACACCTACTCCCAATGGAGGATCCGTACGAAGTCGACCCAGAAATCCTTAGCCAAACCTTACAAAACATAATCCTCTCAGCATCCGACACAGCAATCCCGAAAAAATCCAGATTTCCGAAGTCCGTCCCATGGTGGACTTCACAACTCACCACCCTCAGAACCGAAGTCCGACACCTTAAGAGAACGTACCAGGCGGAGAACAACCCCACCCGCAAAGACGCGTTAAAAATAACATACAGACAGACCAGAAATAGATATACCGCCACTATCCGAAAAATGAAACTCCAGACCTGGAGGAAATTTGTCACCAAACAGGGAAACGCAGATCCATGGGGAATCCCCTACAAATCAATAGTTAAAAAGATCCGTCCAGAAGAAGCTCGCGAGAGCATCTCCATCACAGGAACCCATACCACCTCATGGGAAGAAACGAGTAGGACCCTCCTCCACTCCCTAATCCCTGACGACAATCTTGAGACAGAATCCACACTTCATAGTGACATACGATACAAAACGAACTCTACCCCTGACACACCTAACGCACCCTTTTTTGAGGTGGAAGAAGTGCAGCGTGCAATAAACCGGCTTAAGAACAACAAAGCCCCAGGCCATGATCTGATAGAAGCTGTCATCCTGAAACAGGCATTTCGCCTTCTATACAAAGAAATTACCATCCTCTTCAATAGCTGTCTTGCCCACGGAAAATTCCCTAGCATATGGAAAACTGGAATCATTAGAGTCCTCCTTAAGAGCGAAGATAAACTCAGAACAGACCCTAAATCGTATAGACCTATCTGCCTTCTGCCGATTATTAGCAAAACCCTAGAAAGACTCACTGCCGATAAACTCTCCAACCTTTTCAACAGTCACCCTCTAGCCTCCAAATCCCAGCACGGTTTCAAAACCGGACTCTCCACCGACCACGCAATCTTGCAGTTGCGCAAATCAACTGAAGACACGTCAGAAAAATACGCCATCGCGCTCCTTTTCGATATAAGCGGTGCTTTTGACAATGTCTGGTGGCCCGCTATCCTCCAACAACTCCAACTAAGACGATGTCCCAGCAACCTCTATAGACTTATTCAAAACTACCTCTCCAATCGATCCGTCAAAATCACCTCCAAC
>CAKAJI010000063.1:15000-20000 GCA_916610255.1 Lasioglossum lativentre
GTTAACTCGGTAAATACGCGTCCGAGAGAACTGGCGTCACGACACACGGTTTCGTATGCACAGTTTACCACGAATATAACGTTTAAAATCATCTAGGAACGATAGGAAAAAAGTTTACTCTTACCGCGAACCGTCTAACCGACACGGCGCGGTACTTAGCAATTTTATCGTTCCAGCGATACCTAAGCGACTCGCCGGAAGTTAACTCGGTAAATACGCGTCCGAGAGAACTGGCGTCACGACACACGGTTTCGTATGCACAGTTTACCACGAATATAACGTTTAAAATCATCTAGGAACGATAGGAAAAAAGTTTACTCTTACCGCGAACCGTCTAACCGACACGGCGCGGTACTTAGCAATTTTATCGTTCCAGCGATACCTAAGCGACTCGCCGGAAGTTAACTCGGTAAATACGCGTCCGAGAGAACTGGCGTCACGACACACGGTTTCGTATGCACAGTTTACCACGAATATAACGTTTAAAATCATCTAGGAACGATAGGAAAAAAGTTTACTCTTACCGCGAACCGTCTAACCGACACGGCGCGGTACTTAGCAATTTTATCGTTCCAGCGATACCTAAGCGACTCGCCGGAAGTTAACTCGGTAAATACGCGTCCGAGAGAACTGGCGTCACGACACACGGTTTCGTATGCACAGTTTACCACGAATATAACGTTTAAAATCATCTAGGAACGATAGGAAAAAAGTTTACTCTTACCGCGAACCGTCTAACCGACACGGCGCGGTACTTAGCAATTTTATCGTTCCAGCGATACCTAAGCGACTCGCCGGAAGTTAACTCGCTTATAACTCGGTAAATACGCGTCCGAGAGAACTGGCGTCACGACACACGGTTTCGTATGCACAGTTTACCACGAATATAACGTTTAAAATCATCTAGGAACGATAGGAAAAAAGTTTACTCTTACCGCGAACCGTCTAACCGACACGGCGCGGTACTTAGCAATTTTATCGTTCCAGCGATACCTAAGCGACTCGCCGGAAGTTAACTCGGTAAATACGCGTCCGAGAGAACTGGCGTCACGACACACGGTTTCGTATGCACAGTTTACCACGAATATAACGTTTAAAATCATCTAGGAACGATAGGAAAAAAGTTTACTCTTACCGCGAACCGTCTAACCGACACGGCGCGGTACTTAGCAATTTTATCGTTCCAGCGATACCTAAGCGACTCGCCGGAAGTTAACTCGGTAAATACGCGTCCGAGAGAACTGGCGTCACGACACACGGTTTCGTATGCACAGTTTACCACGAATATAACGTTTAAAATCATCTAGGAACGATAGGAAAAAAGTTTACTCTTACCGCGAACCGTCTAACCGACACGGCGCGGTACTTAGCAATTTTATCGTTCCAGCGATACCTAAGCGACTCGCCGGAAGTTAACTCGGTAAATACGCGTCCGAGAGAACTGGCGTCACGACACACGGTTTCGTATGCACAGTTTACCACGAATATAACGTTTAAAATCATCTAGGAACGATAGGAAAAAAGTTTACTCTTACCGCGAACCGTCTAACCGACACGGCGCGGTACTTAGCAATTTTATCGTTCCAGCGATACCTAAGCGACTCGCCGGAAGTTAACTCGGTAAATACGCGTCCGAGAGAACTGGCGTCACGACACACGGTTTCGTATGCACAGTTTACCACGAATATAACGTTTAAAATCATCTAGGAACGATAGGAAAAAAGTTTACTCTTACCGCGAACCGTCTAACCGACACGGCGCGGTACTTAGCAATTTTATCGTTCCAGCGATACCTAAGCGACTCGCCGGAAGTTAACTCGGTAAATACGCGTCCGAGAGAACTGGCGTCACGACACACGGTTTCGTATGCACAGTTTACCACGAATATAACGTTTAAAATCATCTAGGAACGATAGGAAAAAAGTTTACTCTTACCGCGAACCGTCTAACCGACACGGCGCGGTACTTAGCAATTTTATCGTTCCAGCGATACCTAAGCGACTCGCCGGAAGTTAACTCGGTAAATACGCGTCCGAGAGAACTGGCGTCACGACACACGGTTTCGTATGCACAGTTTACCACGAATATAACGTTTAAAATCATCTAGGAACGATAGGAAAAAAGTTTACTCTTACCGCGAACCGTCTAACCGACACGGCGCGGTACTTAGCAATTTTATCGTTCCAGCGATACCTAAGCGACTCGCCGGAAGTTAACTCGCTTATAACTCGGTAAATACGCGTCCGAGAGAACTGGCGTCACGACACACGGTTTCGTATGCACAGTTTACCACGAATATAACGTTTAAAATCATCTAGGAACGATAGGAAAAAAGTTTACTCTTACCGCGAACCGTCTAACCGACACGGCGCGGTACTTAGCAATTTTATCGTTCCAGCGATACCTAAGCGACTCGCCGGAAGTTAACTCGGTAAATACGCGTCCGAGAGAACTGGCGTCACGACACACGGTTTCGTATGCACAGTTTACCACGAATATAACGTTTAAAATCATCTAGGAACGATAGGAAAAAAGTTTACTCTTACCGCGAACCGTCTAACCGACACGGCGCGGTACTTAGCAATTTTATCGTTCCAGCGATACCTAAGCGACTCGCCGGAAGTTAACTCGCTTATAACTCGGTAAATACGCGTCCGAGAGAACTGGCGTCACGACACACGGTTTCGTATGCACAGTTTACCACGAATATAACGTTTAAAATCATCTAGGAACGATAGGAAAAAAGTTTACTCTTACCGCGAACCGTCTAACCGACACGGCGCGGTACTTAGCAATTTTATCGTTCCAGCGATACCTAAGCGACTCGCCGGAAGTTAACTCGGTAAATACGCGTCCGAGAGAACTGGCGTCACGACACACGGTTTCGTATGCACAGTTTACCACGAATATAACGTTTAAAATCATCTAGGAACGATAGGAAAAAAGTTTACTCTTACCGCGAACCGTCTAACCGACACGGCGCGGTACTTAGCAATTTTATCGTTCCAGCGATACCTAAGCGACTCGCCGGAAGTTAACTCGGTAAATACGCGTCCGAGAGAACTGGCGTCACGACACACGGTTTCGTATGCACAGTTTACCACGAATATAACGTTTAAAATCATCTAGGAACGATAGGAAAAAAGTTTACTCTTACCGCGAACCGTCTAACCGACACGGCGCGGTACTTAGCAATTTTATCGTTCCAGCGATACCTAAGCGACTCGCCGGAAGTTAACTCGGTAAATACGCGTCCGAGAGAACTGGCGTCACGACACACGGTTTCGTATGCACAGTTTACCACGAATATAACGTTTAAAATCATCTAGGAACGATAGGAAAAAAGTTTACTCTTACCGCGAACCGTCTAACCGACACGGCGCGGTACTTAGCAATTTTATCGTTCCAGCGATACCTAAGCGACTCGCCGGAAGTTAACTCGGTAAATACGCGTCCGAGAGAACTGGCGTCACGACACACGGTTTCGTATGCACAGTTTACCACGAATATAACGTTTAAAATCATCTAGGAACGATAGGAAAAAAGTTTACTCTTACCGCGAACCGTCTAACCGACACGGCGCGGTACTTAGCAATTTTATCGTTCCAGCGATACCTAAGCGACTCGCCGGAAGTTAACTCGGTAAATACGCGTCCGAGAGAACTGGCGTCACGACACACGGTTTCGTATGCACAGTTTACCACGAATATAACGTTTAAAATCATCTAGGAACGATAGGAAAAAAGTTTACTCTTACCGCGAACCGTCTAACCGACACGGCGCGGTACTTAGCAATTTTATCGTTCCAGCGATACCTAAGCGACTCGCCGGAAGTTAACTCGGTAAATACGCGTCCGAGAGAACTGGCGTCACGACACACGGTTTCGTATGCACAGTTTACCACGAATATAACGTTTAAAATCATCTAGGAACGATAGGAAAAAAGTTTACTCTTACCGCGAACCGTCTAACCGACACGGCGCGGTACTTAGCAATTTTATCGTTCCAGCGATACCTAAGCGACTCGCCGGAAGTTAACTCGCTTATAACTCGGTAAATACGCGTCCGAGAGAACTGGCGTCACGACACACGGTTTCGTATGCACAGTTTACCACGAATATAACGTTTAAAATCATCTAGGAACGATAGGAAAAAAGTTTACTCTTACCGGTGGGACTTCGAGCAACGAAGTAGTACGCTATCGACCATTATTTTCAATTATTTCGGTAAATACGCATTGTAGCGCTTTGTAACTTTATATTCATTGTTAATATGTTTTATATTACAATGATCTAACATTTAAAATCGCCTGGAATCGATACAGAAAAAGTTTACTCTTGCCGTTGGAACTTAAAAAAATTTTTGAGTCCGAGAAAGTATATGAAAAGTTGAATGTTTTGTGTTAAATATCCTAGAAATACAAAAATTTATTGTATTTTACGAAATAAATTTTCACAGTTTTTTCGCTCTAAGTCCCAACAGCCCCGCCGGTTGGGCTGTTGCCGCGACGGTTTACCGCCATAAGCGCGCGTGCTATTGACCGCGCGGCGCCGGCGTCCCGGCCGGCCGTTCGGTATCTATAAGAGAGTCGACCGTTCGGTCGCTTCGATCGGTTCAGCGTGCGCTTGGGGCTATTCTACGATCTCGGTCGAGAAGCAGCTCTCACGGCGCCTCGAGACTTCGGTCTTGACTGTTTCGTATCGAATATTTTCTCTACACAGCATAGCCACGGGTCGGTGTCCTAGACCGAATGGCCCTTATGTGGCGAGCATCCTTCGGATGTTGGCGACTTGTATTCACTTTTGTGTATACTCGTACTAACTGAGCATCATCTCTTCATTCCGAGCGTTGCAGCATTGGATAAAAAAGAGGGTTATATTAAAGAAAACAAAAATGTCTAAAAATGACAAAATAAAATAAATATATTAAAATAGAACAAACCAAAATTGTTTGTGAAACATATATAAGAGAAAAAGAAAGAACATCATATTAAATGTGGT
>CAKAJI010000063.1:25000-27500 GCA_916610255.1 Lasioglossum lativentre
TCTTTGGTTTGATCGAGATATGATGTCGTCTGTGCGCAACGTTTCTGTACCCCCGTGTGTGTCTAGAGTGTGTTAGAGAGAAAGAAATCCCACCGAGAGTTAATATTTTATATATACTCCTCTATTGGAGTGGCTTTCGAACTTCATTGTCACGCACAAGAGAGATTAGCACCGCGGAGAAGGTAAATGACCTTTGTCGGTCGCCCCATGTCATTTTTTTTTCTTCATTTGCGATCGCGAAACCGCGCGATCTGCCGGTCGTCCAGTCCCCGGAAGTTCTTTTCGACGGACGTTAAAGTTTAACCGGCGGATCGTCTAGCGAGAGTTTCCGATCGACGAGCAATATGAAGAGAAAGAAAGAGAGACACTTTGGTGTGGCGCATAAGACATATTGGTTTCATTAAGCTTCTTCGTCGAGTAGTGGTGTTTTGTTTTTTTTTTTTGTGCTCCTCTGTACGTGTTCTCGTGCGTACTTTTTAATGCTCTTTCGGCGAAATTTACGAAAGATTTTTTTTTCACGTTAGACGACCTCAGAGTAGGCGAGATTACCCGCTGAATTTAAGCATATTACTAAGCGGAGGAAAAGAAACTAACAAGGATTTCCTTAGTAGCGGCGAGCGAACAGGAATTAGCCCAGCACTGAATCCCGCGGTTCTGCCGTTGGGAAATGTAGTGTTTAGGAGGGTCAATTTATCCCGTGACGTCGAACCGCGTCCAAGTCCATCTTGAATGGGGCCATTTACCCGTAGAGGGTGCCAGGCCCGTAGCGACCGGTACGCGTTTCGGGAGGACCTCTCCTTAGAGTCGGGTTGCTTGAGAGTGCAGCCCTAAGTGGGTGGTAAACTCCATCTAAGGCTAAATATGACCACGAGACCGATAGCGAACAAGTACCGTGAGGGAAAGTTGAAAAGAACTTTGAAGAGAGAGTTCAAGAGTACGTGAAACCGTTCAGGGGTAAACCTGAGAAACCCAAAAGATCGAATGGGGAGATTCATCGTCGACGAAGCTGGCTTCCGTTGGTGCGCAGATACCCCGCAATGGGCCTTCGTGGTTCCAGTGCGAGGGTACACCATCTTCGGCAAATGTTCTACGTAGTCGTGCACTTCTCCCTTAGTAGAACGTCGCGACCCGTTGCGTGTCGGTCTACGGCCCGAGTTGTTGACCTGCCGTGTCGCTTACATGCCACACGGGAGACGCTCGATCGCCTGGCCGGCTGCGTGACGGTACTCTGACGGTATCGGCCGCAACCAATCCATTCTCGAATGTGTGTGCGTCAGGCCCGCCGCAAGCTCGGTTAGTTTTAACCCGGAGGTACGGAACCTGGTGCCGGCTCCGGGCCTAACCAGCTGTTAGCAGGCGGGTGTCCTCGGACTGGCCAAGCTTCGAATTACCGGTCAGCGGACGCTACTGCTTTGGGTACTCTCAGGACCCGTCTTGAAACACGGACCAAGGAGTCTAACATGTGCGCGAGTCATTGGGACATGTAAACCTAAAGGCGCAATGAAAGTGAAGGTCGTACCTTAGCGTCGACCAAGGGAGGATGGGCCGCGTTTACGATGCGGCCTCGCACTCCCGGGGCGTCTCGTTCTCATTGCGAGAAGAGGCGCACCCAGAGCGTACACGTTGGGACCCGAAAGATGGTGAACTATGCCTGGTCAGGACGAAGTCAGGGGAAACCCTGATGGAGGTCCGTAGCGATTCTGACGTGCAAATCGATCGTCGGAACTGGGTATAGGGGCGAAAGACTAATCGAACCATCTAGTAGCTGGTTCCCTCCGAAGTTTCCCTCAGGATAGCTGGCACTCGCTCGTTCTCTTTTAGTGAACGTGTGCGAGTCTCATCTGGTAAAGCGAATGATTAGAGGCCTTGGGGCCGAAACGACCTCAACCTATTCTCAAACTTTAAATGGGTGAGATCTCTGGCTTGCTTGGATCAATGAAGCCACGAGATTATTTGGATCAGAGTGCCAAGTGGGCCAATTTTGGTAAGCAGAACTGGCGCTGTGGGATGAACCAAACGCAGAGTTAAGGCGCCTAAGTCGACGCTTATGGGATACCATGAAAGGCGTTGGTTGCTTAAGACAGCAGGACGGTGGCCATGGAAGTCGGAATCCGCTAAGGAGTGTGTAACAACTCACCTGCCGAAGCAACTAGCCCTGAAAATGGATGGCGCTGAAGCGTCGCGCCTATACTCCGCCGTCAGCGGCAAGTGGGGTTGACGTTAGCTTTTTTTAAAGGCGCGTCTTCCATGAAGCTCTGACGAGTAGGAGGGTCGCGGCGGTGTGCGCAGAAGGGTCTGGGCGTGAGCCTGCCTGGAGCCGCCGTCGGTGCAGATCTTGGTGGTAGTAGCAAATACTCCAGCGAGGCCCTGGAGGACTGACGTGGAGAAGGGTTTCGTGTGAACAGCCGTTGCACACGAGTCAGTCGATCCTAAGCCCTAAGAGAAATCCTATGTAGATGAGGTGTCCTAAGAGAGAGAGAAAATGTATTCTATACATAAC
>CAKAJI010000063.1:32500-40000 GCA_916610255.1 Lasioglossum lativentre
CGTTTAAAATCATCTAGGAACGATAGGAAAAAAGTTTACTCTTACCGCGAACCGTCTAACCGACACGGCGCGGTACTTAGCAATTTTATCGTTCCAGCGATACCTAAGCGACTCGCCGGAAGTTAACTCGGTAAATACGCGTCCGAGAGAACTGGCGTCACGACACACGGTTTCGTATGCACAGTTTACCACGAATATAACGTTTAAAATCATCTAGGAACGATAGGAAAAAAGTTTACTCTTACCGCGAACCGTCTAACCGACACGGCGCGGTACTTAGCAATTTTATCGTTCCAGCGATACCTAAGCGACTCGCCGGAAGTTAACTCGGTAAATACGCGTCCGAGAGAACTGGCGTCACGACACACGGTTTCGTATGCACAGTTTACCACGAATATAACGTTTAAAATCATCTAGGAACGATAGGAAAAAAGTTTACTCTTACCGCGAACCGTCTAACCGACACGGCGCGGTACTTAGCAATTTTATCGTTCCAGCGATACCTAAGCGACTCGCCGGAAGTTAACTCGGTAAATACGCGTCCGAGAGAACTGGCGTCACGACACACGGTTTCGTATGCACAGTTTACCACGAATATAACGTTTAAAATCATCTAGGAACGATAGGAAAAAAGTTTACTCTTACCGCGAACCGTCTAACCGACACGGCGCGGTACTTAGCAATTTTATCGTTCCAGCGATACCTAAGCGACTCGCCGGAAGTTAACTCGGTAAATACGCGTCCGAGAGAACTGGCGTCACGACACACGGTTTCGTATGCACAGTTTACCACGAATATAACGTTTAAAATCATCTAGGAACGATAGGAAAAAAGTTTACTCTTACCGCGAACCGTCTAACCGACACGGCGCGGTACTTAGCAATTTTATCGTTCCAGCGATACCTAAGCGACTCGCCGGAAGTTAACTCGGTAAATACGCGTCCGAGAGAACTGGCGTCACGACACACGGTTTCGTATGCACAGTTTACCACGAATATAACGTTTAAAATCATCTAGGAACGATAGGAAAAAAGTTTACTCTTACCGCGAACCGTCTAACCGACACGGCGCGGTACTTAGCAATTTTATCGTTCCAGCGATACCTAAGCGACTCGCCGGAAGTTAACTCGGTAAATACGCGTCCGAGAGAACTGGCGTCACGACACACGGTTTCGTATGCACAGTTTACCACGAATATAACGTTTAAAATCATCTAGGAACGATAGGAAAAAAGTTTACTCTTACCGCGAACCGTCTAACCGACACGGCGCGGTACTTAGCAATTTTATCGTTCCAGCGATACCTAAGCGACTCGCCGGAAGTTAACTCGGTAAATACGCGTCCGAGAGAACTGGCGTCACGACACACGGTTTCGTATGCACAGTTTACCACGAATATAACGTTTAAAATCATCTAGGAACGATAGGAAAAAAGTTTACTCTTACCGCGAACCGTCTAACCGACACGGCGCGGTACTTAGCAATTTTATCGTTCCAGCGATACCTAAGCGACTCGCCGGAAGTTAACTCGGTAAATACGCGTCCGAGAGAACTGGCGTCACGACACACGGTTTCGTATGCACAGTTTACCACGAATATAACGTTTAAAATCATCTAGGAACGATAGGAAAAAAGTTTACTCTTACCGCGAACCGTCTAACCGACACGGCGCGGTACTTAGCAATTTTATCGTTCCAGCGATACCTAAGCGACTCGCCGGAAGTTAACTCGGTAAATACGCGTCCGAGAGAACTGGCGTCACGACACACGGTTTCGTATGCACAGTTTACCACGAATATAACGTTTAAAATCATCTAGGAACGATAGGAAAAAAGTTTACTCTTACCGCGAACCGTCTAACCGACACGGCGCGGTACTTAGCAATTTTATCGTTCCAGCGATACCTAAGCGACTCGCCGGAAGTTAACTCGGTAAATACGCGTCCGAGAGAACTGGCGTCACGACACACGGTTTCGTATGCACAGTTTACCACGAATATAACGTTTAAAATCATCTAGGAACGATAGGAAAAAAGTTTACTCTTACCGCGAACCGTCTAACCGACACGGCGCGGTACTTAGCAATTTTATCGTTCCAGCGATACCTAAGCGACTCGCCGGAAGTTAACTCGGTAAATACGCGTCCGAGAGAACTGGCGTCACGACACACGGTTTCGTATGCACAGTTTACCACGAATATAACGTTTAAAATCATCTAGGAACGATAGGAAAAAAGTTTACTCTTACCGCGAACCGTCTAACCGACACGGCGCGGTACTTAGCAATTTTATCGTTCCAGCGATACCTAAGCGACTCGCCGGAAGTTAACTCGAACTCGGTAAATACGCGTCCGAGAGAACTGGCGTCACGACACACGGTTTCGTATGCACAGTTTACCACGAATATAACGTTTAAAATCATCTAGGAACGATAGGAAAAAAGTTTACTCTTACCGCGAACCGTCTAACCGACACGGCGCGGTACTTAGCAATTTTATCGTTCCAGCGATACCTAAGCGACTCGCCGGAAGTTAACTCGGTAAATACGCGTCCGAGAGAACTGGCGTCACGACACACGGTTTCGTATGCACAGTTTACCACGAATATAACGTTTAAAATCATCTAGGAACGATAGGAAAAAAGTTTACTCTTACCGCGAACCGTCTAACCGACACGGCGCGGTACTTAGCAATTTTATCGTTCCAGCGATACCTAAGCGACTCGCCGGAAGTTAACTCGGTAAATACGCGTCCGAGAGAACTGGCGTCACGACACACGGTTTCGTATGCACAGTTTACCACGAATATAACGTTTAAAATCATCTAGGAACGATAGGAAAAAAGTTTACTCTTACCGCGAACCGTCTAACCGACACGGCGCGGTACTTAGCAATTTTATCGTTCCAGCGATACCTAAGCGACTCGCCGGAAGTTAACTCGGTAAATACGCGTCCGAGAGAACTGGCGTCACGACACACGGTTTCGTATGCACAGTTTACCACGAATATAACGTTTAAAATCATCTAGGAACGATAGGAAAAAAGTTTACTCTTACCGCGAACCGTCTAACCGACACGGCGCGGTACTTAGCAATTTTATCGTTCCAGCGATACCTAAGCGACTCGCCGGAAGTTAACTCGGTAAATACGCGTCCGAGAGAACTGGCGTCACGACACACGGTTTCGTATGCACAGTTTACCACGAATATAACGTTTAAAATCATCTAGGAACGATAGGAAAAAAGTTTACTCTTACCGCGAACCGTCTAACCGACACGGCGCGGTACTTAGCAATTTTATCGTTCCAGCGATACCTAAGCGACTCGCCGGAAGTTAACTCGGTAAATACGCGTCCGAGAGAACTGGCGTCACGACACACGGTTTCGTATGCACAGTTTACCACGAATATAACGTTTAAAATCATCTAGGAACGATAGGAAAAAAGTTTACTCTTACCGCGAACCGTCTAACCGACACGGCGCGGTACTTAGCAATTTTATCGTTCCAGCGATACCTAAGCGACTCGCCGGAAGTTAACTCGGTAAATACGCGTCCGAGAGAACTGGCGTCACGACACACGGTTTCGTATGCACAGTTTACCACGAATATAACGTTTAAAATCATCTAGGAACGATAGGAAAAAAGTTTACTCTTACCGCGAACCGTCTAACCGACACGGCGCGGTACTTAGCAATTTTATCGTTCCAGCGATACCTAAGCGACTCGCCGGAAGTTAACTCGGTAAATACGCGTCCGAGAGAACTGGCGTCACGACACACGGTTTCGTATGCACAGTTTACCACGAATATAACGTTTAAAATCATCTAGGAACGATAGGAAAAAAGTTTACTCTTACCGCGAACCGTCTAACCGACACGGCGCGGTACTTAGCAATTTTATCGTTCCAGCGATACCTAAGCGACTCGCCGGAAGTTAACTCGGTAAATACGCGTCCGAGAGAACTGGCGTCACGACACACGGTTTCGTATGCACAGTTTACCACGAATATAACGTTTAAAATCATCTAGGAACGATAGGAAAAAAGTTTACTCTTACCGCGAACCGTCTAACCGACACGGCGCGGTACTTAGCAATTTTATCGTTCCAGCGATACCTAAGCGACTCGCCGGAAGTTAACTCGGTAAATACGCGTCCGAGAGAACTGGCGTCACGACACACGGTTTCGTATGCACAGTTTACCACGAATATAACGTTTAAAATCATCTAGGAACGATAGGAAAAAAGTTTACTCTTACCGCGAACCGTCTAACCGACACGGCGCGGTACTTAGCAATTTTATCGTTCCAGCGATACCTAAGCGACTCGCCGGAAGTTAACTCGGTAAATACGCGTCCGAGAGAACTGGCGTCACGACACACGGTTTCGTATGCACAGTTTACCACGAATATAACGTTTAAAATCATCTAGGAACGATAGGAAAAAAGTTTACTCTTACCGCGAACCGTCTAACCGACACGGCGCGGTACTTAGCAATTTTATCGTTCCAGCGATACCTAAGCGACTCGCCGGAAGTTAACTCGGTAAATACGCGTCCGAGAGAACTGGCGTCACGACACACGGTTTCGTATGCACAGTTTACCACGAATATAACGTTTAAAATCATCTAGGAACGATAGGAAAAAAGTTTACTCTTACCGCGAACCGTCTAACCGACACGGCGCGGTACTTAGCAATTTTATCGTTCCAGCGATACCTAAGCGACTCGCCGGAAGTTAACTCGGTAAATACGCGTCCGAGAGAACTGGCGTCACGACACACGGTTTCGTATGCACAGTTTACCACGAATATAACGTTTAAAATCATCTAGGAACGATAGGAAAAAAGTTTACTCTTACCGCGAACCGTCTAACCGACACGGCGCGGTACTTAGCAATTTTATCGTTCCAGCGATACCTAAGCGACTCGCCGGAAGTTAACTCGGTAAATACGCGTCCGAGAGAACTGGCGTCACGACACACGGTTTCGTATGCACAGTTTACCACGAATATAACGTTTAAAATCATCTAGGAACGATAGGAAAAAAGTTTACTCTTACCGCGAACCGTCTAACCGACACGGCGCGGTACTTAGCAATTTTATCGTTCCAGCGATACCTAAGCGACTCGCCGGAAGTTAACTCGGTAAATACGCGTCCGAGAGAACTGGCGTCACGACACACGGTTTCGTATGCACAGTTTACCACGAATATAACGTTTAAAATCATCTAGGAACGATAGGAAAAAAGTTTACTCTTACCGCGAACCGTCTAACCGACACGGCGCGGTACTTAGCAATTTTATCGTTCCAGCGATACCTAAGCGACTCGCCGGAAGTTAACTCGGTAAATACGCGTCCGAGAGAACTGGCGTCACGACACACGGTTTCGTATGCACAGTTTACCACGAATATAACGTTTAAAATCATCTAGGAACGATAGGAAAAAAGTTTACTCTTACCGCGAACCGTCTAACCGACACGGCGCGGTACTTAGCAATTTTATCGTTCCAGCGATACCTAAGCGACTCGCCGGAAGTTAACTCGGTAAATACGCGTCCGAGAGAACTGGCGTCACGACACACGGTTTCGTATGCACAGTTTACCACGAATATAACGTTTAAAATCATCTAGGAACGATAGGAAAAAAGTTTACTCTTACAGCGAACCGTCTAACCGACACGGCGCGGTACTTAGCAATTTTATCGTTCCAGCGATACCTAAGCGACTCGCCGGAAGTTAACTCGGTAAATACGCGTCCGAGAGAACTGGCGTCACGACACACGGTTTCGTATGCACAGTTTACCACGAATATAACGTTTAAAATCATCTAGGAACGATAGGAAAAAAGTTTACTCTTACCGCGAACCGTCTAACCGACACGGCGCGGTACTTAGCAATTTTATCGTTCCAGCGATACCTAAGCGACTCGCCGGAAGTTAACTCGGTAAATACGCGTCCGAGAGAACTGGCGTCACGACACACGGTTTCGTATGCACAGTTTACCACGAATATAACGTTTAAAATCATCTAGGAACGATAGGAAAAAAGTTTACTCTTACCGCGAACCGTCTAACCGACACGGCGCGGTACTTAGCAATTTTATCGTTCCAGCGATACCTAAGCGACTCGCCGGAAGTTAACTCGGTAAATACGCGTCCGAGAGAACTGGCGTCACGACACACGGTTTCGTATGCACAGTTTACCACGAATATAACGTTTAAAATCATCTAGGAACGATAGGAAAAAAGTTTACTCTTACCGCGAACCGTCTAACCGACACGGCGCGGTACTTAGCAATTTTATCGTTCCAGCGATACCTAAGCGACTCGCCGGAAGTTAACTCGGTAAATACGCGTCCGAGAGAACTGGCGTCACGACACACGGTTTCGTATGCACAGTTTACCACGAATATAACGTTTAAAATCATCTAGGAACGATAGGAAAAAAGTTTACTCTTACCGCGAACCGTCTAACCGACACGGCGCGGTACTTAGCAATTTTATCGTTCCAGCGATACCTAAGCGACTCGCCGGAAGTTAACTCGGTAAATACGCGTCCGAGAGAACTGGCGTCACGACACACGGTTTCGTATGCACAGTTTACCACGAATATAACGTTTAAAATCATCTAGGAACGATAGGAAAAAAGTTTACTCTTACCGCGAACCGTCTAACCGACACGGCGCGGTACTTAGCAATTTTATCGTTCCAGCGATACCTAAGCGACTCGCCGGAAGTTAACTCGGTAAATACGCGTCCGAGAGAACTGGCGTCACGACACACGGTTTCGTATGCACAGTTTACCACGAATATAACGTTTAAAATCATCTAGGAACGATAGGAAAAAAGTTTACTCTTACCGCGAACCGTCTAACCGACACGGCGCGGTACTTAGCAATTTTATCGTTCCAGCGATACCTAAGCGACTCGCCGGAAGTTAACTCGGTAAATACGCGTCCGAGAGAACTGGCGTCACGACACACGGTTTCGTATGCACAGTTTACCACGAATATAACGTTTAAAATCATCTAGGAACGATAGGAAAAAAGTTTACTCTTACCGCGAACCGTCTAACCGACACGGCGCGGTACTTAGCAATTTTATCGTTCCAGCGATACCTAAGCGACTCGCCGGAAGTTAACTCGGTAAATACGCGTCCGAGAGAACTGGCGTCACGACACACGGTTTCGTATGCACAGTTTACCACGAATATAACGTTTAAAATCATCTAGGAACGATAGGAAAAAAGTTTACTCTTACCGCGAACCGTCTAACCGACACGGCGCGGTACTTAGCAATTTTATCGTTCCAGCGATACCTAAGCGACTCGCCGGAAGTTAACTCGGTAAATACGCGTCCGAGAGAACTGGCGTCACGACACACGGTTTCGTATGCACAGTTTACCACGAATATAACGTTTAAAATCATCTAGGAACGATAGGAAAAAAGTTTACTCTTACCGCGAACCGTCTAACCGACACGGCGCGGTACTTAGCAATTTTATCGTTC
>CAKAJI010000063.1:45000-47500 GCA_916610255.1 Lasioglossum lativentre
CTCTGCGCGGTTTCCGTTTCCACGGACGACTGTGTCGTCCTTAAAAACGACGCCTGAATCTCCTTCGCGCGCTGGTTGGAGTTTTCAGGTATCGGCGTTCTTACGAACCGCAGAACAAAGAGACAAAATATACATATATTGATTACAAATCAAAATTATACGATTACCCTGAACGGTGGATCACTTGGCTCGTGGGTCGATGAAGAACGCAGCTAATTGCGCGTCAACGTGTGAACTGCAGGACACATGAACATCGACATTTCGAACGCACATTGCGGTCCACGGATACAATTCCTGGACCACGCCTGGCTGAGGGTCGTTTACGTAACCAAATACTGCTTGCGTTGCTCTTGTAAGTCCCCGCCGTCGCTTACCTCTCCAATATTTATAAAATTGGAGGGCGCAAGAGCGTTTCTGAGTCGGGTTGCGAAGATGCTCTACGTACGAGCGAATGATGGGCGTTTCGTCGGCGTTTGACGCGGTTCTGTGAAAATTGTAAATTTTGCATTGCGTCTAACAGTTTCGCGAGAATAGTAGAGAGATTGGTATTCTCACATTCGGACTTGCGTGAGTGTTTTGCGGTGTCGCGAGTCGTACGACCGACCGCCCGTAAGACACCGCTCCGACGAGTTCGACATCTCTCACTTTCTCTGTGAAACGATTCGCATTGCGAAAGAAGCGTTTCACTCGTGAACATTCAACGCGCTCCCGACGTCGCCTGAAATGATGCGTATACGAAAGAGGTATAAAGAGTCAGTCTTTAAGAGACTATACAGATAATGGACACAAAAATAAAGAGAAGATACAGACACCCGTGTATAAAATCTGTGTGGTGTGCGATGTAAGCCCCAGGGAGATATATATATATAAAGAGAAATACGCTTGTGCGTGGATGTGTTTCTGTCTCTACATATTTAACATGCATGCGGAGGGTCGTCGTTGCCTAGCGACTTCTCGACAAACATTGTGAGAGTCCTTCGAGAAGAGAAAAAAGACGTTGGTCTCTCGTTCTACGAACGCTTGGATAATCGATGGACAGCGGAGCAACGCTAAATTGTGCGGGACGAGCACGCGTACTTGTATCGGGTTGAATAAAATTTCCCCGTCGTCGCGTGTCCTCGCTAATCAGCGTGTTGCCATTCCATCGCCACGTTCGTTGAATTGAATGACGACCGCGCGAGATCTCTCTCGTGTCTCTTTGGTTTGATCGAGATATGATGTCGTCTGTGCGCAACGTTTCTGTACCCCCGTGTGTGTCTAGAGTGTGTTAGAGAGAAAGAAATCCCACCGAGAGTTAATATTTTATATATACTCCTCTATTGGAGTGGCTTTCGAACTTCATTGTCACGCACAAGAGAGATTAGCACCGCGGAGAAGGTAAATGACCTTTGTCGGTCGCCCCATGTCATTTTTTTTTCTTCATTTGCGATCGCGAAACCGCGCGATCTGCCGGTCGTCCAGTCCCCGGAAGTTCTTTTCGACGGACGTTAAAGTTTAACCGGCGGATCGTCTAGCGAGAGTTTCCGATCGACGAGCAATATGAAGAGAAAGAAAGAGAGACACTTTGGTGTGGCGCATAAGACATATTGGTTTCATTAAGCTTCTTCGTCGAGTAGTGGTGTTTTGTTTTTTTTTTTGTGCTCCTCTGTACGTGTTCTCGTGCGTACTTTTTAATGCTCTTTCGGCGAAATATACGAAAGATTTTTTTTTCACGTTAGACGACCTCAGAGTAGGCGAGATTACCCGCTGAATTTAAGCATATTACTAAGCGGAGGAAAAGAAACTAACAAGGATTTCCTTAGTAGCGGCGAGCGAACAGGAATTAGCCCAGCACTGAATCCCGCGGTTCTGCCGTTGGGAAATGTAGTGTTTAGGAGGGTCAATTTATCCCGTGACGTCGAACCGCGTCCAAGTCCATCTTGAATGGGGCCATTTACCCGTAGAGGGTGCCAGGCCCGTAGCGACCGGTACGCGTTTCGGGAGGACCTCTCCTTAGAGTCGGGTTGCTTGAGAGTGCAGCCCTAAGTGGGTGGTAAACTCCATCTAAGGCTAAATATGACCACGAGACCGATAGCGAACAAGTACCGTGAGGGAAAGTTGAAAAGAACTTTGAAGAGAGAGTTCAAGAGTACGTGAAACCGTTCAGGGGTAAACCTGAGAAACCCAAAAGATCGAATGGGGAGATTCATCGTCGACGAAGCTGGCTTCCGTTGGTGCGCAGATACCCCGCAATGGGCCTTCGTGGTTCCAGTGCGAGGGTACACCATCTTCGGCAAATGTTCCGGCTACGTAGTCGTGCACTTCTCCCTTAGTAGAACGTCGCGACCCGTTGCGTGTCGGTCTACGGCCCGAGTTGTTGACTGCCGTGTCGCTTACATGCGCACACGGGAGACGCTCGATCGCCTGGCCGGCTGCGTGACGGTACTCTGACGGTATCGGGCCGCAACCAATCCATTCTCGAATGTGTGTGCGTCAGGCCCGCCGCAAGCTCGGTTAGTTT
>CAKAJI010000063.1:52500-60000 GCA_916610255.1 Lasioglossum lativentre
AACGTTTAAAATCATCTAGGAACGATAGGAAAAAAGTTTACTCTTACCGCGAACCGTCTAACCGACACGGCGCGGTACTTAGCAATTTTATCGTTCCAGCGATACCTAAGCGACTCGCCGGAAGTTAACTCGGTAAATACGCGTCCGAGAGAACTGGCGTCACGACACACGGTTTCGTATGCACAGTTTACCACGAATATAACGTTTAAAATCATCTAGGAACGATAGGAAAAAAGTTTACTCTTACCGCGAACCGTCTAACCGACACGGCGCGGTACTTAGCAATTTTATCGTTCCAGCGATACCTAAGCGACTCGCCGGAAGTTAACTCGGTAAATACGCGTCCGAGAGAACTGGCGTCACGACACACGGTTTCGTATGCACAGTTTACCACGAATATAACGTTTAAAATCATCTAGGAACGATAGGAAAAAAGTTTACTCTTACCGCGAACCGTCTAACCGACACGGCGCGGTACTTAGCAATTTTATCGTTCCAGCGATACCTAAGCGACTCGCCGGAAGTTAACTCGGTAAATACGCGTCCGAGAGAACTGGCGTCACGACACACGGTTTCGTATGCACAGTTTACCACGAATATAACGTTTAAAATCATCTAGGAACGATAGGAAAAAAGTTTACTCTTACCGCGAACCGTCTAACCGACACGGCGCGGTACTTAGCAATTTTATCGTTCCAGCGATACCTAAGCGACTCGCCGGAAGTTAACTCGGTAAATACGCGTCCGAGAGAACTGGCGTCACGACACACGGTTTCGTATGCACAGTTTACCACGAATATAACGTTTAAAATCATCTAGGAACGATAGGAAAAAAGTTTACTCTTACCGCGAACCGTCTAACCGACACGGCGCGGTACTTAGCAATTTTATCGTTCCAGCGATACCTAAGCGACTCGCCGGAAGTTAACTCGGTAAATACGCGTCCGAGAGAACTGGCGTCACGACACACGGTTTCGTATGCACAGTTTACCACGAATATAACGTTTAAAATCATCTAGGAACGATAGGAAAAAAGTTTACTCTTACCGCGAACCGTCTAACCGACACGGCGCGGTACTTAGCAATTTTATCGTTCCAGCGATACCTAAGCGACTCGCCGGAAGTTAACTCGGTAAATACGCGTCCGAGAGAACTGGCGTCACGACACACGGTTTCGTATGCACAGTTTACCACGAATATAACGTTTAAAATCATCTAGGAACGATAGGAAAAAAGTTTACTCTTACCGCGAACCGTCTAACCGACACGGCGCGGTACTTAGCAATTTTATCGTTCCAGCGATACCTAAGCGACTCGCCGGAAGTTAACTCGGTAAATACGCGTCCGAGAGAACTGGCGTCACGACACACGGTTTCGTATGCACAGTTTACCACGAATATAACGTTTAAAATCATCTAGGAACGATAGGAAAAAAGTTTACTCTTACCGCGAACCGTCTAACCGACACGGCGCGGTACTTAGCAATTTTATCGTTCCAGCGATACCTAAGCGACTCGCCGGAAGTTAACTCGGTAAATACGCGTCCGAGAGAACTGGCGTCACGACACACGGTTTCGTATGCACAGTTTACCACGAATATAACGTTTAAAATCATCTAGGAACGATAGGAAAAAAGTTTACTCTTACCGCGAACCGTCTAACCGACACGGCGCGGTACTTAGCAATTTTATCGTTCCAGCGATACCTAAGCGACTCGCCGGAAGTTAACTCGGTAAATACGCGTCCGAGAGAACTGGCGTCACGACACACGGTTTCGTATGCACAGTTTACCACGAATATAACGTTTAAAATCATCTAGGAACGATAGGAAAAAAGTTTACTCTTACCGCGAACCGTCTAACCGACACGGCGCGGTACTTAGCAATTTTATCGTTCCAGCGATACCTAAGCGACTCGCCGGAAGTTAACTCGGTAAATACGCGTCCGAGAGAACTGGCGTCACGACACACGGTTTCGTATGCACAGTTTACCACGAATATAACGTTTAAAATCATCTAGGAACGATAGGAAAAAAGTTTACTCTTACCGCGAACCGTCTAACCGACACGGCGCGGTACTTAGCAATTTTATCGTTCCAGCGATACCTAAGCGACTCGCCGGAAGTTAACTCGGTAAATACGCGTCCGAGAGAACTGGCGTCACGACACACGGTTTCGTATGCACAGTTTACCACGAATATAACGTTTAAAATCATCTAGGAACGATAGGAAAAAAGTTTACTCTTACCGCGAACCGTCTAACCGACACGGCGCGGTACTTAGCAATTTTATCGTTCCAGCGATACCTAAGCGACTCGCCGGAAGTTAACTCGGTAAATACGCGTCCGAGAGAACTGGCGTCACGACACACGGTTTCGTATGCACAGTTTACCACGAATATAACGTTTAAAATCATCTAGGAACGATAGGAAAAAAGTTTACTCTTACCGCGAACCGTCTAACCGACACGGCGCGGTACTTAGCAATTTTATCGTTCCAGCGATACCTAAGAAGTTAACTCGCTTATAACTCGGTAAATACGCGTCCGAGAGAACTGGCGTCACGACACACGGTTTCGTATGCACAGTTTACCACGAATATAACGTTTAAAATCATCTAGGAACGATAGGAAAAAAGTTTACTCTTACCGCGAACCGTCTAACCGACACGGCGCGGTACTTAGCAATTTTATCGTTCCAGCGATACCTAAGCGACTCGCCGGAAGTTAACTCGGTAAATACGCGTCCGAGAGAACTGGCGTCACGACACACGGTTTCGTATGCACAGTTTACCACGAATATAACGTTTAAAATCATCTAGGAACGATAGGAAAAAAGTTTACTCTTACCGCGAACCGTCTAACCGACACGGCGCGGTACTTAGCAATTTTATCGTTCCAGCGATACCTAAGCGACTCGCCGGAAGTTAACTCGGTAAATACGCGTCCGAGAGAACTGGCGTCACGACACACGGTTTCGTATGCACAGTTTACCACGAATATAACGATTAAACTCATCTAGGAACGATAGGAAAAATGTTTACTCTTACCGCGAACCGTCTAACCGACACGGCGCGGTACTTAGCAATTTTATCGTTCCAGCGATACCTAAGCGACTCGCCGGAAGTTAACTCGGTAAATACGCGTCCGAGAGAACTGGCGTCACGACACACGGTTTCGTATGCACAGTTTACCACGAATATAACGTTTAAAATCATCTAGGAACGATAGGAAAAAAGTTTACTCTTACCGCGAACCGTCTAACCGACACGGCGCGGTACTTAGCAATTTTATCGTTCCAGCGATACCTAAGCGACTCGCCGGAAGTTAACTCGGTAAATACGCGTCCGAGAGAACTGGCGTCACGACACACGGTTTCGTATGCACAGTTTACCACGAATATAACGTTTAAAATCATCTAGGAACGATAGGAAAAAAGTTTACTCTTACCGCGAACCGTCTAACCGACACGGCGCGGTACTTAGCAATTTTATCGTTCCAGCGATACCTAAGCGACTCGCCGGAAGTTAACTCGGTAAATACGCGTCCGAGAGAACTGGCGTCACGAAACACGGTTTCGTATGCACAGTTTACCACGAATATAACGTTTAAAATCATCTAGGAACGATAGGAAAAAAGTTTACTCTTACCGCGAACCGTCTAACCGACACGGCGCGGTACTTAGCAATTTTATCGTTCCAGCGATACCTAAGCGACTCGCCGGAAGTTAACTCGCTTATAACTCGTTAAATACGCGTCCGAGAGAACTGGCGTCACGACACACGGTTTCGTATGCACAGTTTACCACGAATATAACGTTTAAAATCATCTAGGAACGATAGGAAAAAAGTTTACTCTTACCGCGAACCGTCTAACCGACACGGCGCGGTACTTAGCAATTTTATCGTTCCAGCGATACCTAAGCGACTCGCCGGAAGTTAACTCGGTAAATACGCGTCCGAGAGAACTGGCGTCACGACACACGGTTTCGTATGCACAGTTTACCACGAATATAACGTTTAAAATCATCTAGGAACGATAGGAAAAAAGTTTACTCTTACCGCGAACCGTCTAACCGACACGGCGCGGTACTTAGCAATTTTATCGTTCCAGCGATACCTAAGCGACTCGCCGGAAGTTAACTCGGTAAATACGCGTCCGAGAGAACTGGCGTCACGACACACGGTTTCGTATGCACAGTTTACCACGAATATAACGTTTAAAATCATCTAGGAACGATAGGAAAAAAGTTTACTCTTACCGCGAACCGTCTAACCGACACGGCGCGGTACTTAGCAATTTTATCGTTCCAGCGATACCTAAGCGACTCGCCGGAAGTTAACTCGGTAAATACGCGTCCGAGAGAACTGGCGTCACGACACACGGTTTCGTATGCACAGTTTACCACGAATATAACGTTTAAAATCATCTAGGAACGATAGGAAAAAAGTTTACTCTTACCGCGAACCGTCTAACCGACACGGCGCGGTACTTAGCAATTTTATCGTTCCAGCGATACCTAAGCGACTCGCCGGAAGTTAACTCGGTAAATACGCGTCCGAGAGAACTGGCGTCACGACACACGGTTTCGTATGCACAGTTTACCACGAATATAACGTTTAAAATCATCTAGGAACGATAGGAAAAAAGTTTACTCTTACCGCGAACCGTCTAACCGACACGGCGCGGTACTTAGCAATTTTATCGTTCCAGCGATACCTAAGCGACTCGCCGGAAGTTAACTCGGTAAATACGCGTCCGAGAGAACTGGCGTCACGACACACGGTTTCGTATGCACAGTTTACCACGAATATAACGTTTAAAATCATCTAGGAACGATAGGAAAAAAGTTTACTCTTACCGCGAACCGTCTAACCGACACGGCGCGGTACTTAGCAATATTTTATCGTTCCAGCGATACCTAAGCGACTCGCCGGAAGTTAACTCGGTAAATACGCGTCCGAGAGAACTGGCGTCACGACACACGGTTTCGTATGCACAGTTTACCACGAATATAACGTTTAAAATCATCTAGGAACGATAGGAAAAAAGTTTACTCTTACCGCGAACCGTCTAACCGACACGGCGCGGTACTTAGCAATTTTATCGTTCCAGCGATACCTAAGCGACTCGCCGGAAGTTAACTCGGTAAATACGCGTCCGAGAGAACTGGCGTCACGACACACGGTTTCGTATGCACAGTTTACCACGAATATAACGTTTAAAATCATCTAGGAACGATAGGAAAAAAGTTTACTCTTACCGCGAACCGTCTAACCGACACGGCGCGGTACTTAGCAATTTTATCGTTCCAGCGATACCTAAGCGACTCGCCGGAAGTTAACTCGCTTATAACTCGGTAAATACGCGTCCGAGAGAACTGGCGTCACGACACACGGTTTCGTATGCACAGTTTACCACGAATATAACGTTTAAAATCATCTAGGAACGATAGGAAAAAAGTTTACTCTTACCGCGAACCGTCTAACCGACACGGCGCGGTACTTAGCAATTTTATCGTTCCAGCGATACCTAAGCGACTCGCCGGAAGTTAACTCGGTAAATACGCGTCCGAGAGAACTGGCGTCACGACACACGGTTTCGTATGCACAGTTTACCACGAATATAACGTTTAAAATCATCTAGGAACGATAGGAAAAAAGTTTACTCTTACCGCGAACCGTCTAACCGACACGGCGCGGTACTTAGCAATTTTATCGTTCCAGCGATACCTAAGCGACTCGCCGGAAGTTAACTCGGTAAATACGCGTCCGAGAGAACTGGCGTCACGACACACGGTTTCGTATGCACAGTTTACCACGAATATAACGTTTAAAATCATCTAGGAACGATAGGAAAAAAGTTTACTCTTACCGCGAACCGTCTAACCGACACGGCGCGGTACTTAGCAATTTTATCGTTCCAGCGATACCTAAGCGACTCGCCGGAAGTTAACTCGGTAAATACGCGTCCGAGAGAACTGGCGTCACGACACACGGTTTCGTATGCACAGTTTACCACGAATATAACGTTTAAAATCATCTAGGAACGATAGGAAAAAAGTTTACTCTTACCGCGAACCGTCTAACCGACACGGCGCGGTACTTAGCAATTTTATCGTTCCAGCGATACCTAAGCGACTCGCCGGAAGTTAACTCGGTAAATACGCGTCCGAGAGAACTGGCGTCACGACACACGGTTTCGTATGCACAGTTTACCACGAATATAACGTTTAAAATCATCTAGGAACGATAGGAAAAAAGTTTACTCTTACCGCGAACCGTCTAACCGACACGGCGCGGTACTTAGCAATTTTATCGTTCCAGCGATACCTAAGCGACTCGCCGGAAGTTAACTCGGTAAATACGCGTCCGAGAGAACTGGCGTCACGACACACGGTTTCGTATGCACAGTTTACCACGAATATAACGTTTAAAATCATCTAGGAACGATAGGAAAAAAGTTTACTCTTACCGCGAACCGTCTAACCGACACGGCGCGGTACTTAGCAATTTTATCGTTCCAGCGATACCTAAGCGACTCGCCGGAAGTTAACTCGGTAAATACGCGTCCGAGAGAACTGGCGTCACGACACACGGTTTCGTATGCACAGTTTACCACGAATATAACGTTTAAAATCATCTAGGAACGATAGGAAAAAAGTTTACTCTTACCGCGAACCGTCTAACCGACACGGCGCGGTACTTAGCAATTTTATCGTTCCAGCGATACCTAAGCGACTCGCCGGAAGTTAACTCGGTAAATACGCGTCCGAGAGAACTGGCGTCACGACACACGGTTTCGTATGCACAGTTTACCACGAATATAACGTTTAAAATCATCTAGGAACGATAGGAAAAAAGTTTACTCTTACCGCGAACCGTCTAACCGACACGGCGCGGTACTTAGCAATTTTATCGTTCCAGCGATACCTAAGCGACTCGCCGGAAGTTAACTCGGTAAATACGCGTCCGAGAGAACTGGCGTCACGACACACGGTTTCGTATGCACAGTTTACCACGAATATAACGTTTAAAATCATCTAGGAACGATAGGAAAAAAGTTTACTCTTACCGCGAACCGTCTAACCGACACGGCGCGGTACTTAGCAATTTTATCGTTCCAGCGATACCTAAGCGACTCGCCGGAAGTTAACTCGCTTATAACTCGGTAAATACGCGTCCGAGAGAACTGGCGTCACGACACACGGTTTCGTATGCACAGTTTACCACGAATATAACGTTTAAAATCATCTAGGAACGATAGGAAAAAAGTTTACTCTTACCGGTGGGACTTCGAGCAACGAAGTAGTACGCTATCGACCATTATTTTCAATTATTTCGGTAAATACGCATTGTAGCGCTTTGTAACTTTATATTCATTGTTAATATGTTTTATATTACAATGATCTAACATTTAAAATCGCCTGGAATCGATACAGAAAAAGTTTACTCTTGCCGTTGGAACTTAAAAAAATTTTTGAGTCCGAGAAAGTATATGAAA
>CAKAJI010000064.1:0-58362 GCA_916610255.1 Lasioglossum lativentre
GGTATTTTCAATGATACACTGCATATTACGTTATATTGTAAGGTATTTTCAATGATACACTGCATATTACGTTATATTATGAGGTATTTTCAATGATACACTGCATATTACGTTATATTATAAGGTATTTCAATGATACACTGCATATTACGTTATATTAGAAGGTATTTTCAATGATACACTGCATTATTACGTTATATTACCAGGTATTTTCAATGATACACTGCAAGGTATTTTCAATGATACACTGCATATTACGTTATATTATAAGGTATTTTCAATGATACACTGCATATTACGTTATATTATAAGGTATTTTCAATGATACACTGCATATTACGTTATATTATAAGGTATTTTCAATGATACACTGCATATTACGTTATATTATAAGGTATTTTCTATGATACACTGCATATTAGGATATGTTATAAGGTATTTTCAATGATGCACTGCATATTACGTTATATTACATGGTATTTTCTATGATACACTGCATATTACGTTATATTATAAGATATTTTCAATGATACACTGCATATTACGATATGTTATAAGGTATTTTCAATGATACACTGCATATTACGTTATATTATAAGGTATTTTCAATGATACACTGCATATTACGTTATATTATAAGGTATTTTCAATGATAAACTACGATATATTAGAAGGTATTTTCAATGATACACTGCATATTACGTTATATTATAAGGTATTTTCAATGATAAACTACGATATATTAGAAGGTATTTTCAATGATACACTGCATATTACGTTATATTATAAGGTATTTTCAATGATACACTGTATATTACGTTATATTACATGGTATTTTCTATGATACACTGCATATTACGTTATATTATAAGGTATTTTCAATGATACACTGCATATTACGATATGATATAAGGTATTTTCAATGATACACTGCATATTACGTTATATCGTAAGGTATTGTCAATGATACACTGCATATTACGTTATATTATGAGGTATTTTCAATGATACACTGCATATTACGTTATATTATAAGGTATTTTCAATGATACACTGCATATTACGTTATATTAGAAGGTATTTTCAATGATACACTGCATATTACGTTATATTACCAGGTATTTTCAATGATACACTGCATATTACGTTATATTACATGGTATTTTCAATGATAAACTACGATATATTAGAAGGTATTTTCAATGATACACTGCATGTTACGTTATATTATAAGGTATTTTCAATGATACACTGCATATTACGTTATATTATAAGGTATTTTCTATGATACACTGCATATTAGGATACGTTATAAGGTATTTTCAATGATACACTGCATATTACGTTATATTACATGGTATTTTCTATGATACACTGCATATTACGTTATATTATAAGGTATTTTCAATGATACACTGCATATTACGTTATATCGTAAGGTATTTTCAATGATACATTGCATATTACGTTATATTATAAGGTATTTTCAATGATACACTGCATATTACGTTATATTATAAGGTATTTTCAATGATACACTGCATATTACGTTATATTATAAGGTATTTTCAATGATAAACTACGATATGTTATAAGGTATTTTCAATGATACACTGTATATTACGTTATATTATAAGGTATTTTCAATGATACACTGCGTATTACGTTATATTATAAGGTATTTTCAATGATACACTGCATATTACGTTATATTATAAGGTATTTTCAATGATAAACTACGATATATTAGAAGGTATTTTCAATGATACACTGCATATTACGTTATATTATAAGGTATTTTCAATGATAAACTACGATATATTAGAAGGTATTTTCAATGATACACTGCATATTACGTTATATTATAAGGTATTTTCAATGATAAACTACGATATATTAGAAGGTATTTTCAATGATACACTGCATATTACGTTATATTATAAGGTATTTTCAATGATACACTACAAATTACGATATGTTATAATGTATTTTCAATGGTACACTGCATATTACGTTATATTATAAGGTATTTTCAATGATACACTGGATATTACGCTATATTATAAGGTATTTTCAAAGATACACTACAAATTACGATATGTTATAATGTATTTTCAATGGTACACTGCATATAACGTTATATTATAAGGTATTTTCAATGATACACTGCATATTACGTTATATTATAAGGTATTTTCAATGATACACTGCATATTACGTTATATTATAAGGTATTTTCAATGATAAACTACGATATATTAGAAGGTATTTTCAATGATACACTGCATATTACGTTATATTATAAGGTATTTTCAATGATACACTAGATATTACGCTATATTATAAGGTATTTTCAAAGATACACTACAAATTACGATATGTTATAATGTATTTTCAATGGTACACTGCATATTACGTTATATTATAAGGTATTTTCAATGATACACTGGATATTACGCTATATTATAAGGTATTTTCAAAGATACACTACAAATTACGATATGTTATAATGTATTTTCAATGGTACACTGCATATTACGTTATATTATAAGGTATTTTCAATGATACACTCCATATTACGTTATATTATAAGGTATTTTCAATGATACACTACATATTATGTTATATTATAAGGTATTTTCAATGATACACTGCATGTTACGTTATATTATAAGGTATTTTCAATGATACACTGCATATTACGTTATATTATAAGGTATTTTCTATGATACACTGCATATTAGGATATGTTATAAGGTATTTTCAATGATACACTGCATATTACGTTATATTACATGGTATTTTCTATGATACACTGCATATTACGTTATATTATAAGGTATTTTCAATGATACACTGCATATTACGATATGTTATAAGGTATTTTCAATGATACACTGCATATTACGTTATATTATAAGGTATTTTCAATGATACACTGCATATTACGTTATATTATAAGGTATTTTCAATGATAAACTACGATATATTAGAAGGTATTTTCAATGATACACTGCATATTACGTTATATTATAAGGTATTTTCAATGATACACTGTATATTACGTTATATTACCAGGTATTTTCAATGATACACTGCATATTACGTTATATTACATGGTATTTTCTATGATACACTGCATATTACGTTATATTATAAGGTATTTTCAATGATACACTGCATATTACGATATGTTATAAGGTATTTTCAATGATACACTGTATATTACGTTATATTATAAGGTATTTTCAATGATACACTGCATATTACGTTATATTATAAGGTATTTTCAATGATACACTGGATATTACGCTATATTATAAGGTATTTTCAAAGATACACTACAAATTACGATATGTTATAATGTATTTTCAATGGTACACTGCATATTACGTTATATTATATGGTATTTTCAATGATACACTGCATATTACGATATATTATAAGGTATTTTCAATGATACACTTCATATTACGATATGATATAAGGTATTTTCAATGATACACTGTATATTACGTTATATTATAAGGTATTTTCAATGATACACTGCATATTACGTTATATCGTAAGGTATTTTCAATGATACACTGCATATTACGTTATATTATGAGGTATTTTCAATGATACACTGCATATTACGTTATATTATAAGGTATTTTCAATGATACACTGCATATTACGTTATATTAGAAGGTATTTTCAATGATACACTGCATATTACGTTATATTACCAGGTATTTTCAATGATACACTGCATATTACGTTATATTATAAGGTATTTTCAATGATACACTACATATTACGTTATATTATAAGGTATTTTCAATGATACACTGCATGTTACGTTATATTATAAGGTATTTTCAATGATACACTGCATATTACGTTATATTATAAGGTATTTTCTATGATACACTGCATATTAGGATATGTTATAAGGTATTTTCAATGATGCACTGCATATTACGTTATATTACATGGTATTTTCTATGATACACTGCATATTACGTTATATTATAAGATATTTTCAATGATACACTGCATATTACGATATGTTATAAGGTATTTTCAATGATACACTGCATATTACGTTATATTATAAGGTATTTTCAATGATACACTGCATATTACGTTATATTATAAGGTATTTTCAATGATAAACTACGATATATTAGAAGGTATTTTCAATGATACACTGCATATTACGTTATATTATAAGGTATTTTCAATGATAAACTACGATATATTAGAAGGTATTTTCAATGATACACTGCATATTACGTTATATTATAAGGTATTTTCAATGATACACTGTATATTACGTTATATTACATGGTATTTTCTATGATACACTGCATATTACGTTATATTATAAGGTATTTTCAATGATACACTGCATATTACGATATGATATAAGGTATTTTCAATGATACACTGCATATTACGTTATATCGTAAGGTATTGTCAATGATACACTGCATATTACGTTATATTATGAGGTATTTTCAATGATACACTGCATATTACGTTATATTATAAGGTATTTTCAATGATACACTGCATATTACGTTATATTAGAAGGTATTTTCAATGATACACTGCATATTACGTTATATTAGAAGGTATTTTCAATGATACACTGCATATTACGTTATATTACATGGTATTTTCAATGATAAACTACGATATATTAGAAGGTATTTTCAATGATACACTGCATGTTACGTTATATTATAAGGTATTTTCAATGATACACTGCATATTACGTTATATTATAAGGTATTTTCTATGATACACTGCATATTAGGATACGTTATAAGGTATTTTCAATGATACACTGCATATTACGTTATATTACATGGTATTTTCTATGATACACTGCATATTACGTTATATTATAAGGTATTTTCAATGATACACTGCATATTACGTTATATCGTAAGGTATTTTCAATGATACATTGCATATTACGTTATATTATAAGGTATTTTCAATGATACACTGCATATTACGTTATATTATAAGGTATTTTCAATGATACACTGCATATTACGTTATATTATAAGGTATTTTCAATGATAAACTACGATATGTTATAAGGTATTTTCAATGATACACTGTATATTACGTTATATTATAAGGTATTTTCAATGATACACTGCGTATTACGTTATATTATAAGGTATTTTCAATGATACACTGCATATTACGTTATATTATAAGGTATTTTCAAAGATACACTACAAATTACGATATGTTATAATGTATTTTCAATGGTACACTGCATATTACGTTATATTATATGGTATTTTCAATGATACACTGCATATTACGATATATTATAAGGTATTTTCAATGATACACTTCATATTACGATATGATATAAGGTATTTTCAATGATACACTGTATATTACGTTATATTATAAGGTATTTTCAATGATACACTGCATATTACGTTATATCGTAAGGTATTTTCAATGATACACTGCATATTACGTTATATTATGAGGTATTTTCAATGATACACTGCATATTACGTTATATTATAAGGTATTTTCAATGATACACTGCATATTACGTTATATTAGAAGGTATTTTCAATGATACACTGCATATTACGTTATATTACCAGGTATTTTCAATGATACACTGCATATTACGTTATATTATAAGGTATTTTCAATGATACACTACATATTACGTTATATTATAAGGTATTTTCAATGATACACTGCATGTTACGTTATATTATAAGGTATTTTCAATGATACACTGCATATTACGTTATATTATAAGGTATTTTCTATGATACACTGCATATTAGGATATGTTATAAGGTATTTTCAATGATGCACTGCATATTACGTTATATTACATGGTATTTTCTATGATACACTGCATATTACGTTATATTATAAGATATTTTCAATGATACACTGCATATTACGATATGTTATAAGGTATTTTCAATGATACACTGCATATTACGTTATATTATAAGGTATTTTCAATGATACACTGCATATTACGTTATATTATAAGGTATTTTCAATGATAAACTACGATATATTAGAAGGTATTTTCAATGATACACTGCATATTACGTTATATTATAAGGTATTTTCAATGATAAACTACGATATATTAGAAGGTATTTTCAATGATACACTGCATATTACGTTATATTATAAGGTATTTTCAATGATACACTGTATATTACGTTATATTACATGGTATTTTCTATGATACACTGCATATTACGTTATATTATAAGGTATTTTCAATGATACACTGCATATTACGATATGATATAAGGTATTTTCAATGATACACTGCATATTACGTTATATCGTAAGGTATTGTCAATGATACACTGCATATTACGTTATATTATAAGGTATTTTCAATGATACACTGCATATTACGTTATATTATAAGGTATTTTCAATGATACACTGCATATTACGTTATATTAGAAGGTATTTTCAATGATACACTGCATATTACGTTATATTACCAGGTATTTTCAATGATACACTGCATATTACGTTATATTACATGGTATTTTCAATGATAAACTACGATATATTAGAAGGTATTTTCAATGATACACTGCATGTTACGTTATATTATAAGGTATTTTCAATGATACACTGCATATTACGTTATATTATAAGGTATTTTCTATGATACACTGCATATTAGGATACGTTATAAGGTATTTTCAATGATACACTGCATATTACGTTATATTACATGGTATTTTCTATGATACACTGCATATTACGTTATATTATAAGGTATTTTCAATGATACACTGCATATTACGTTATATCGTAAGGTATTTTCAATGATACATTGCATATTACGTTATATTATAAGGTATTTTCAATGATACACTGCATATTACGTTATATTATAAGGTATTTTCAATGATACACTGCATATTACGTTATATTATAAGGTATTTTCAATGATAAACTACGATATGTTATAAGGTATTTTCAATGATACACTGTATATTACGTTATATTATAAGGTATTTTCAATGATACACTGCGTATTACGTTATATTATAAGGTATTTTCAATGATACACTGCATATTACGTTATATTATAAGGTATTTTCAATGATAAACTACGATATATTAGAAGGTATTTTCAATGATACACTGCATATTACGTTATATTATAAGGTATTTTCAATGATAAACTACGATATATTAGAAGGTATTTTCAATGATACACTGCATATTACGTTATATTATAAGGTATTTTCAATGATAAACTACGATATATTATAAGGTATTTTCAATGATACACTGCATATTACGTTATATTATAAGGTATTTTCAATGATACACTACAAATTACGATATGTTATAATGTATTTTCAATGGTACACTGCATATTACGTTATATTATAAGGTATTTTCAATGATACACTGGATATTACGCTATATTATAAGGTATTTTCAAAGATACACTACAAATTACGATATGTTATAATGTATTTTCAATGGTACACTGCATATTACGTTATATTATAAGGTATTTTCAATGATACACTGCATATTACGTTATATTATAAGGTATTTTCAATGATACACTGCATATTACGTTATATTATAAGGTATTTTCAATGATAAACTACGATATATTAGAAGGTATTTTCAATGATACACTGCATATTACGTTATATTATAAGGTATTTTCAATGATACACTGCATATTACGTTATATTATGAGGTATTTTCAATGATACACTGCATATTACGTTATATTATAAGGTATTTTCAATGATACACTGCATATTACGTTATATTAGAAGGTATTTTCAATGATACACTGCATATTACGTTATATTACCAGGTATTTTCAATGATACACTGCATATTACGTTATATTATAAGGTATTTTCAATGATACACTACATATTACGTTATATTATAAGGTATTTTCAATGATACACTGCATGTTACGTTATATTATAAGGTATTTTCAATGATACACTGCATATTACGTTATATTATAAGGTATTTTCTATGATACACTGCATATTAGGATATGTTATAAGGTATTTTCAATGATGCACTGCATATTACGTTATATTACATGGTATTTTCTATGATACACTGCATATTACGTTATATTATAAGGTATTTTCAATGATACACTGCATATTACGATATGTTATAAGGTATTTTCAATGATACACTGCATATTACGTTATATTATAAGGTATTTTCAATGATACACTGCATATTACGTTATATTATAAGGTATTTTCAATGATAAACTACGATATATTAGAAGGTATTTTCAATGATACACTGCATATTACGTTATATTATAAGGTATTTTCAATGATAAACTACGATATATTAGAAGGTATTTTCAATGATACACTGCATATTACGTTATATTATAAGGTATTTTCAATGATACACTGTATATTACGTTATATTACATGGTATTTTCTATGATACACTGCATATTACGTTATATTATAAGGTATTTTCAATGATACACTGCATGTTACGTTATATTATAAGGTATTTTCAATGATACACTGCATATTACGTTATATTATAAGGTATTTTCTATGATATCCTGCATATTAGGATACGTTATAAGGTATTTTCAATGATACACTGCATATTACGTTATATTACATGGTATTTTCTATGATACACTGCATATTACGTTATATTATAAGGTATTTTCAATGATACACTGCATATTACGTTATATCGTAAGGTATTTTCAATGATACATTGCATATTACGTTATATTATAAGGTATTTTCAATGATACACTGCATATTACGTTATATTATAAGGTATTTTCAATGATACACTGCATATTACGTTATATTATAAGGTATTTTCAATGATAAACTACGATATGTTATAAGGTATTTTCAATGATACACTGTATATTACGTTATATTATAAGGTATTTTCAATGATACACTGCATATTACGTTATATTATAAGGTATTTTCAATGATACACTGCATATTACGTTATATTATAAGGTATTTTCAATGATAAACTACGATATATTAGAAGGTATTTTCAATGATACACTGCATATTACGTTATATTATAAGGTATTTTCAATGATAAACTACGATATATTAGAAGGTATTTTCAATGATACACTGCATATTACGTTATATTATAAGGTATTTTCAATGATAAACTACGATATATTAGAAGGTATTTTCAATGATACACTGCATATTACGTTATATTATAAGGTATTTTCAATGATACACTACAAATTACGATATGTTATAATGTATTTTCAATGGTACACTGCATATTACGTTATATTATAAGGTATTTTCAATGATACACTGGATATTACGCTATATTATAAGGTATTTTCAAAGATACACTACAAATTACGATATGTTATAATGTATTTTCAATGGTACACTGCATATTACGTTATATTATAAGGTATTTTCAATGATACACTGCATATTACGTTATATTATAAGGTATTTTCAATGATACACTGCATATTACGTTATATTATAAGGTATTTTCAATGATAAACTACGATATATTAGAAGGTATTTTCAATGATACACTGCATATTACGTTATATTATAAGGTATTTTCAATGATAAACTACGATATGTTATAAGGTATTTTCAATGATACACTGTATATTACGTTATATTATAAGGTATTTTCAATGATACACTGCATATTACGTTATATTATAAGGTATTTTCAATGATACACTAGATATTACGCTATATTATAAGGTATTTTCAAAGATACACTACAAATTACGATATGTTATAATGTATTTTCAATGGTACACTGCATATTACGTTATATTATAAGGTATTTTCAATGATACACTGGATATTACGCTATATTATAAGGTATTTTCAAAGATACACTACAAATTACGATATGTTATAATGTATTTTCAATGGTACACTGCATATTACGTTATATTATAAGGTATTTTCAATGATACACTCCATATTACGTTATATTATAAGTTATCTTCAATGATACACTACTTATTATGTTATATTATAAGGTATTTTCAATGATACACTGCATGTTACGTTATATTATAAGGTATTTTCAATGATACACTGCATATTACGTTATATTATAAGGTATTTTCTATGATACACTGCATATTAGGATATGTTATAAGGTATTTTCAATGATACACTGCATATTACGTTATATTACATGGTATTTTCTATGATACACTGCATATTACGTTATATTATAAGGTATTTTCAATGATACACTGCATATTACGATATGTTATAAGGTATTTTCAATGATACACTGCATATTACGTTATATTATAAGGTATTTTCAATGATACACTGCATATTACGTTTTATTATAAGGTATTTTCAATGATAAACTACGATATATTAGAAGGTATTTTCAATGATACACTGCATATTACGTTATATTATAAGGTATTTTCAATGATAAACTACGATATATTAGAAGGTATTTTCAATGATACACTGCATATTACGTTATATTATAAGGTATTTTCAATGATACACTGTATATTACGTTATATTACATGGTATTTTCTATGATACACTGCATATTACGTTATATTATAAGGTATTTTCAATGATACACTGCATATTACGATATGATATAAGGTATTTTCAATGATACACTGCATATTACGTTATATCGTAAGGTATTGTCAATGATACACTGCATATTACGTTATATTATGAGGTATTTTCAATGATACACTGCATATTACGTTATATTATAAGGTATTTTCAATGATACACTGCATATTACGTTATATTAGAAGGTATTTTCAATGATACACTGCATATTACGTTATATTACCAGGTATTTTCAATGATACACTGCATATTACGTTATATTACATGGTATTTTCTATGATACACTGCATATTACGTTATATTATAAGGTATTTTCAATGATACACTGCATGTTACGTTATATTATAAGGTATTTTCAATGATACACTGCATATTACGTTATATTATAAGGTATTTTCTATGATATCCTGCATATTAGGATACGTTATAAGGTATTTTCAATGATACACTGCATATTACGTTATATTACATGGTATTTTCAATGATACACTGCATATTACGTTATATTATAAGGTATTTTCAATGATACACTGCATATTACGTTATATCGTAAGGTATTTTCAATGATACATTGCATATTACGTTATATTATAAGGTATTTTCAATGATACACTGCATATTACGTTATATTATAAGGTATTTTCAATGATACACTGCATATTACGTTATATTATAAGGTATTTTCAATGATAAACTACGATATGTTATAAGGTATTTTCAATGATACACTGTATATTACGTTATATTATAAGGTATTTTCAATGATACACTGCATATTACGTTATATTATAAGGTATTTTCAATGATACACTGCATATTACGTTATATTATAAGGTATTTTCAATGATAAACTACGATATATTAGAAGGTATTTTCAATGATACACTGCATATTACGTTATATTATAAGGTATTTTCAATGATAAACTACGATATATTAGAAGGTATTTTCAATGATACACTGCATATTACGTTATATTATAAGGTATTTTCAATGATAAACTACGATATATTAGAAGGTATTTTCAATGATACACTGCATATTACGTTATATTATAAGGTATTTTCAATGATACACTACAAATTACGATATGTTATAATGTATTTTCAATGGTACACTGCATATTACGTTATATTATAAGGTATTTTCAATGATACACTGGATATTACGCTATATTATAAGGTATTTTCAAAGATACACTACAAATTACGATATGTTATAATGTATTTTCAATGGTACACTGCATATTACGTTATATTATAAGGTATTTTCAATGATACACTGCATATTACGTTATATTATAAGGTATTTTCAATGATACACTGCATATTACGTTATATTATAAGGTATTTTCAATGATAAACTACGATATATTAGAAGGTATTTTCAATGATACACTGCATATTACGTTATATTATAAGGTATTTTCAATGATAAACTACGATATGTTATAAGGTATTTTCAATGATACACTGCATATTACGTTATATTATAAGGTATTTTCAATGATACACTGCATATTACGTTATATTATAAGGTATTTTCAATGATACACTAGATATTACGCTATATTATAAGGTATTTTCAATGATACACTACAAATTACGATATGTTATAATGTATTTTCAATGGTACACTGCATATTACGTTATATTATAAGGTATTTTCAATGATACACTGGATATTACGCTATATTATAAGGTATTTTCAAAGATACACTACAAATTACGATATGTTATAATGTATTTTCAATGGTACACTGCATATTACGTTATATTATAAGGTATTTTCAATGATACACTCCATATTACGTTATATTATAAGGTATTTTCAATGATACACTACATATTATGTTATATTATAAGGTATTTTCAATGATACACTGCATGTTACGTTATATTATAAGGTATTTTCAATGATACACTGCATATTACGTTATATTATAAGGTATTTTCTATGATACACTGCATATTAGGATATGTTATAAGGTATTTTCAATGATACACTGCATATTACGTTATATTACATGGTATTTTCTATGATACACTGCATATTACGTTATATTATAAGGTATTTTCAATGATACACTGCATATTACGATATGTTATAAGGTATTTTCAATGATACACTGCATATTACGTTATATTATAAGGTATTTTCAATGATACACTGCATATTACGTTTTATTATAAGGTATTTTCAATGATAAACTACGATATATTAGAAGGTATTTTCAATGATACACTGCATATTACGTTATATTATAAGGTATTTTCAATGATAAACTACGATATATTAGAAGGTATTTTCAATGATACACTGCATATTACGTTATATTATAAGGTATTTTCAATGATACACTGTATATTACGTTATATTACATGGTATTTTCTATGATACACTGCATATTACGTTATATTATAAGGTATTTTCAATGATACACTGCATATTACGATATGATATAAGGTATTTTCAATGATACACTGCATATTACGTTATATCGTAAGGTATTGTCAATGATACACTGCATATTACGTTATATTATGAGGTATTTTCAATGATACACTGCATATTACGTTATATTATAAGGTATTTTCAATGATACACTGCATATTACGTTATATTAGAAGGTATTTTCAATGATACACTGCATATTACGTTATATTACCAGGTATTTTCAATGATACACTGCATATTACGTTATATTACATGGTATTTTCTATGATACACTGCATATTACGTTATATTATAAGGTATTTTCAATGATACACTGCATGTTACGTTATATTATAAGGTATTTTCAATGATACACTGCATATTACGTTATATTATAAGGTATTTTCTATGATATCCTGCATATTAGGATACGTTATAAGGTATTTTCAATGATACACTGCATATTACGTTATATTACATGGTATTTTCTATGATACACTGCATATTACGTTATATTATAAGGTATTTTCAATGATACACTGCATATTACGTTATATCGTAAGGTATTTTCAATGATACATTGCATATTACGTTATATTATAAGGTATTTTCAATGATACACTGCATATTACGTTATATTATAAGGTATTTTCAATGATACACTGCATATTACGTTATATTATAAGGTATTTTCAATGATAAACTACGATATGTTATAAGGTATTTTCAATGATACACTGTATATTACGTTATATTATAAGGTATTTTCAATGATACACTGCATATTACGTTATATTATAAGGTATTTTCAATGATACACTGCATATTACGTTATATTATAAGGTATTTTCAATGATAAACTACGATATATTAGAAGGTATTTTCAATGATACACTGCATATTACGTTATATTATAAGGTATTTTCAATGATAAACTACGATATATTAGAAGGTATTTTCAATGATACACTGCATATTACGTTATATTATAAGGTATTTTCAATGATAAACTACGATATATTAGAAGGTATTTTCAATGATACACTGCATATTACGTTATATTATAAGGTATTTTCAATGATACACTACAAATTACGATATGTTATAATGTATTTTCAATGGTACACTGCATATTACGTTATATTATAAGGTATTTTGAATGATACACTGGGTATTACGCTATATTATAAGGTATTTTCAAAGATACACTACAAATTACGATATGTTATAATGTATTTTCAATGGTACACTGCATATTACGTTATATTATAAGGTATTTTCAATGATACACTGCATATTACGTTATATTATAAGGTATTTTCAATGATACACTGCATATTACGTTATATTATAAGGTATTTTCAATGATAAACTACGATATATTAGAAGGTATTTTCAATGATACACTGCATATTACGTTATATTATAAGGTATTTTCAATGATAAACTACGATATATTAGAAGGTATTTTCAATGATACACTGTATATTACGTTATATTATAAGGTATTTTCAATGATACACTGCATATTACGTTATATTATAAGGTATTTTCAATGATACACTGCATATTACGTTATATTATAAGGTATTTTCAATGATAAACTACGATATATTAGAAGGTATTTTCAATGATACACTGCATATTACGTTATATTATAAGGTATTTTCAATGATAAACTACGATATGTTATAAGGTATTTTCAATGATACACTGTATATTACGTTATATTATAAGGTATTTTCAATGATACACTGCATATTACGTTATATTATAAGGTATTTTCAATGATACACTAGATATTACGCTATATTATAAGGTATTTTCAAAGATACACTACAAATTACGATATGTTATAATGTATTTTCAATGGTACACTGCATATTACGTTATATTATAAGGTATTTTCAATGATACACTGGATATTACGCTATATTATAAGGTATTTTCAAAGATACACTACAAATTACGATATGTTATAATGTATTTTCAATGGTACACTGCATATTACGTTATATTATAAGGTATTTTCAATGATACACTCCATATTACGTTATATTATAAGGTATTTTCAATGATAAACTACGATATGTTATAAGGTATTTTCAATGATACACTGTATATTACGTTATATTATAAGGTATTTTCAATGACACACTGCATATTACGTTATATTATAAGGTATTTTCAATGATACACTGGATATTACGCTATATTATAAGGTATTTTCAAAGACACACTACAAATTACGATATGTTATAATGTATTTTCAATGGTACACTGCATATTACGTTATATTATAAGGTATTTTCAATGATACACTGCATATTACGTTATATTATAAGGTATTTTCAATGATACACTGCATATTACGTTATATTATAAGGTATTTTCAATGATAAACTACGATATGTTATAAGGTATTTTCAATGATACACTGTATATTACGTTATATTATAAGGTATTTTCAATGATACACTGCATATTACGTTATATTATAAGGTATTTTCAATGATACACTGGATATTACGCTATATTATAAGGTATTTTCAAAGATACACTACAAATTACGATATGTTATAATGTATTTTCAATGGTACACTGCATATTACGTTATATTATAAGGTATTTTCAATGATACACTCCATATTACGTTATATTATAAGGTATTTTCAATGATAAACTACGATATGTTATAAGGTATTTTCAATGATAAACTACGATATATTAGAAGGTATTTTCAATGATACACTGCATATTACGTTATATTATAAGGTATTTTCAATGATACACTGGATATTACGCTATATTATAAGGTATTTTCAAAGACACACTACAAATTACGATATGTTATAATGTATTTTCAATGGTACACTGCATATTACGTTATATTATAAGGTATTTTCAATGATACACTGCATATTACGTTATATTATAAGGTATTTTCAATGATACACTGCATATTACGTTATATTATAAGGTATTTTCAATGATACACTGCATATTACGTTATATTATAAGGTATTTTCAATGATACACTGGATATTACGCTATATTATAAGGTATTTTCAAAGATACACTACAAATTACGATATGTTATAATGTATTTTCAATGGTACACTGCATATTACGTTATATTATATGGTATTTTCAAAGATACACTACAAATTACGATATGTTATAATGTATTTTCAATGGTACACTGCATATTACGTTATATTATAAGGTATTTTCAATGATACATTGGATATTACGCTATATTATAAGGTATTTTCAAAGATACACTACAAATTACGATATGTTATAATGTATTTTCAATGGTACACTGCATATTACGTTATATTATAAGGTATTTTCAATGATACACTGCATATTACGTTATATTATAAGGTATTTTCAATGATACACTGCATATTACGTTATATTATAAGGTATTTTCAATGATACACTACGATATATTAGAAGGTATTTTCAATGATACACTGCATATTACGTTATATTATAAGGTATTTTCAATGATAAACTACGATATATTAGAAGGTATTTTCAATGATACACTGCATATTACGTTATATTATAAGGTATTTTCAATGATAAACTACGATATATTAGAAGGTATTTTCAATGATACACTGCATATTACGTTATATTATAAGGTATTTTCAATGATACACTGCATATTACGTTATATTATGAGGTATTGTCAATGATACACTGCATATTACGTTATATTATGAGGTATTTTCTATGATACACTGCATATTACGTTATATTATAAGGTATTTTCAATGATACACTGCATATTACGATATGTTATAAGGTATTTTCAATGATAAACTACGATATATTAGAAGGTATTTTCAATGATACACTGCATATTACGTTATATTATAAGGTATTTTCAATGATACACTGGATATTACGATATATTATAAGGTATTTTCAATGATACACTACAAATTACGATATGTTATAATGTATTTTCAATGGTACACTGCATATTACGTTATATTATATGGTATTTTCAATGATACACTGCATATTACGATATATTATAAGGTATTTTCAATGATAAACTACGATATATTAGAAGGTATTTTCAATGATACACTGCATATTACGTTATATTATAAGGTATTTTCAATGATACACTGTATATTACGTTATATTACATGGTATTTTCTATGATACACTGCATATTACGTTATATTATAAGGTATTTTCAATGATACACTGCATATTACGTTATATTATAAGGTATTTTCAATGATACACTGCATATTACGTTATATTATAAGGTATTTTCAATGATACACTGCATATTACGTTATATTATAAGGTATTTTCAATGATAAACTACGATATATTAGAAGGTATTTTCAATGATACACTGCATATTACGTTATATTATAAGGTATTTTCAATGATAAACTACGATATATTAGAAGGTATTTTCAATGATACACTGCATATTACGTTATATTATAAGGTATTTTCAATGATAAACTACGATATATTAGAAGGTATTTTCAATGATACACTGCATATTACGTTATATTATAAGGTATTTTCAATGATACACTGCATATTACGTTATATTATGAGGTATTGTCAATGATACACTGCATATTACGTTATATTATGAGGTATTTTCTATGATACACTGCATATTACGTTATATTATAAGGTATTTTCAATGATACACTGCATATTACGATATGTTATAAGGTATTTTCAATGATAAACTACGATATATTAGAAGGTATTTTCAATGATACACTGCATATTACGTTATATTATAAGGTATTTTCAATGATACACTGGATATTACGATATATTATAAGGTATTTTCAATGATACACTACAAATTACGATATGTTATAATGTATTTTCAATGGTACACTGCATATTACGTTATATTATATGGTATTTTCAATGATACACTGCATATTACGATATATTATAAGGTATTTTCAATGATAAACTACGATATATTAGAAGGTATTTTCAATGATACACTGCATATTACGTTATATTATAAGGTATTTTCAATGATACACTGTATATTACGTTATATTACATGGTATTTTCTATGATACACTGCATATTACGTTATATTATAAGGTATTTTCAATGATACACTGCATATTACGTTATATTATAAGGTATTTTCAATGATACACTGCATATTACGATATGATATAAGGTATTTTCAATGATACACTGCATATTACGTTATATCGTAAGGTATTTTCAATGATACACTGCATATTACGTTATATTATAATGTATTTTCAATGATACACTGTATATTACGTTATATTACATGGTATTTTCTATGATACACTGCATATTACGTTATATTATAAGGTATTTTCAATGATACACTGCATATTACGTTATATTATAAGGTATTTTCAAAGATACACTACAAATTACGATATGTTATAATGTATTTTCAATGATACACTGCATATTACGTTATATTACATGGTATTTTCAATGATACACTGCATATTACTTTATATTATAAGGTATTTTCAATGATAAACTACGATATATTAGAAGGTATTTTCAATGATACACTGCATATTACGTTATATTATAAGGTATTTTCAATGATACACTGTATATTACGTTATATTACATGGTATTTTCTATGATACACTGCATATTACGTTATATTATAAGGAATTTTCAATGATACACTGCATATTACGTTATATTATAAGGTATTTTCAATGGTAAACTACGATATATTAGAAGGTATTTTCAATGATACACTGCATATTACGTTATATTATAAGGTATTTTCAATGATAAACTACGATATATTAGAAGGTATTTTCAATGATACACTGCATATTACGTTATATTATAAGGTATTTTCAATGATACACTGCATATTACGTTATATTATAAGGTATTTTCAATGATAAACTACGATATATTAGAAGGTATTTTCAATGATACACTGCATATTACGTTATATTATAAGGTATTTTCAATGATAAACTACGATATATTAGAAGGTATTTTCAATGATACACTGCATATTACGTTATATTATAAGGTATTTTCAATGATAAACTACGATATATTAGAAGGTATTTTCAATGATACACTGCATATTACGTTATATTATAAGGTATTTTCAATGATACACTGTATATTACGTTATATTACATGGTATTTTCTATGATACACTGCATATTACGTTACATTATAAGGTATTTTCAATGATACACTGCATATTACGTTATATCGTAAGGTATTTTCAATGATACACTGCATATTACGTTATATTATAAGGTATTTTCAATGATACACTGCATATTACGTTATATTATAAGGTATTTTCAATGATACACTGCATATTACGCTATATTATAAGGTATTTTCAATGATACACTGCATATTACGCTATATTATAAGGTATTTTCAATGATACACTACATATTACGTTATATTATAAGGTATTTTCAATGATACACTGCATATTACGATATGATATAAGGTATTTTCAATGATACACTGCATATTACGTTATATCGTAAGGTATTTTCAATGATACACTGCATATTACGTTATATTATAAGGTATTTTCAATGATACACTGCATATTACGTTATATTATAAGGTATTTTCAATGATACACTGCATATTACGTTATATTATAAGGTATTTTCAATGATAAACTACGATATATTAGAAGGTATTTTCAATGATACACTGCATATTACGTTATATTATAAGGTATTTTCAATGATAAACTACGATATATTAGAAGGTATTTTCAATGATACACTGCATATTACGTTATATTATAAGGTATTTTCAATGATAAACTACGATATATTAGAAGGTATTTTCAATGATACACTGCATATTACGTTATATTATAAGGTATTTTCAATGATACACTGCATATTACGTTATATTATGAGGTATTGTCAATGATACACTGCATATTACGTTATATTATGAGGTATTTTCTATGATACACTGCATATTACGTTATATTATAAGGTATTTTCAATGATACACTGCATATTACGATATGTTATAAGGTATTTTCAATGATAAACTACGATATATTAGAAGGTATTTTCAATGATACACTGCATATTACGTTATATTATAAGGTATTTTCAATGATACACTGGATATTACGATATATTATAAGGTATTTTCAATGATACACTACAAATTACGATATGTTATAATGTATTTTCAATGGTACACTGCATATTACGTTATATTATATGGTATTTTCAATGATACACTGCATATTACGATATATTATAAGGTATTTTCAATGATAAACTACGATATATTAGAAGGTATTTTCAATGATACACTGCATATTACGTTATATTATAAGGTATTTTCAATGATACACTGTATATTACGTTATATTACATGGTATTTTCTATGATACACTGCATATTACGTTATATTATAAGGTATTTTCAATGATACACTGCATATTACGTTATATTATAAGGTATTTTCAATGATACACTGCATATTACGATATGATATAAGGTATTTTCAATGATACACTGCATATTACGTTATATCGTAAGGTATTTTCAATGATACACTGCATATTACGTTATATTATAATGTATTTTCAATGATACACTGTATATTACGTTATATTACATGGTATTTTCTATGATACACTGCATATTACGTTATATTATAAGGTATTTTCAATGATACACTGCATATTACGTTATATTATAAGGTATTTTCAAAGATACACTACAAATTACGATATGTTATAATGTATTTTCAATGATACACTGCATATTACGTTATATTACATGGTATTTTCAATGATACACTGCATATTACTTTATATTATAAGGTATTTTCAATGATAAACTACGATATATTAGAAGGTATTTTCAATGATACACTGCATATTACGTTATATTATAAGGTATTTTCAATGATACACTGTATATTACGTTATATTACATGGTATTTTCTATGATACACTGCATATTACGTTATATTATAAGGAATTTTCAATGATACACTGCATATTACGTTATATTATAAGGTATTTTCAATGGTAAACTACGATATATTAGAAGGTATTTTCAATGATACACTGCATATTACGTTATATTATAAGGTATTTTCAATGATAAACTACGATATATTAGAAGGTATTTTCAATGATACACTGCATATTACGTTATATTATAAGGTATTTTCAATGATACACTGCATATTACGTTATATTATAAGGTATTTTCAATGATAAACTACGATATATTAGAAGGTATTTTCAATGATACACTGCATATTACGTTATATTATAAGGTATTTTCAATGATAAACTACGATATATTAGAAGGTATTTTCAATGATACACTGCATATTACGTTATATTATAAGGTATTTTCAATGATAAACTACGATATATTAGAAGGTATTTTCAATGATACACTGCATATTACGTTATATTATAAGGTATTTTCAATGATACACTGTATATTACGTTATATTACATGGTATTTTCTATGATACACTGCATATTACGTTACATTATAAGGTATTTTCAATGATACACTGCATATTACGTTATATCGTAAGGTATTTTCAATGATACACTGCATATTACGTTATATTATAAGGTATTTTCAATGATACACTGCATATTACGTTATATTATAAGGTATTTTCAATGATACACTGCATATTACGCTATATTATAAGGTATTTTCAATGATACACTGCATATTACGCTATATTATAAGGTATTTTCAATGATACACTACATATTACGTTATATTATAAGGTATTTTCAATGATACACTGCATATTACGATATGATATAAGGTATTTTCAATGATACACTGCATATTACGTTATATCGTAAGGTATTTTCAATGATACACTGCATATTACGTTATATTATAAGGTATTTTCAATGATACACTGCATATTACGTTATATTATAAGGTATTTTCAATGATACACTGCATATTACGTTATATTATAAGGTATTTTCAATGATACACTGCATATTACGTTATATTAGAAGGTATTTTCAATGATACACTGCATATTACGTTATATTACCAGGTATTTTCAATGATACACTGCATATTACGTTATATTATAAGGTATTTTCAATGATACACTGCATATTACGTTATATTACCAGGTATTTTCAATGATACACTGCATATTACGATATGTTATAAGGTATTTTCAATGATACACTGTATATTACGTTATATTATAAGGTATTTTCAATGATACACTGCATATTACGTTATATTATAAGGTATTTTCAATGATAAACTACGATATATTAGAAGGTATTTTCAATGATACACTGCATATTACGTTATATTATAAGGTATTTTCAATGGTAAACTACGATATATTAGAAGGTATTTTCAATGATACACTGCATATTACGTTATATTATAAGGTATTTTCAATGATAAACTACGATATATTAGAAGGTATTTTCAATGATACACTGCATATTACGTTATATTATAAGGTATTTTCAATGATAAACTACGATATATTAGAAGGTATTTTCAATGATACACTGCATATTACGTTATATTATAAGGTATTTTCAATGATACACTGTATATTACGTTATATCACATGGTATTTTCTATGATACACTGCATATTACGTTATATTATAAGGTATTTTCAATGATACACTGCATATTACGATATGATATAAGGTATTTTCAATGATACACTGCATATTACGTTATATTATAAGGTATTTTCAATGGTAAACTACGATATATTAGAAGGTATTTTCAATGATACACTGCATATTACGTTATATTATAAGGTATTTTCAATGATAAACTACGATATATTAGAAGGTATTTTCAATGATACACTGCATATTACGTTATATTATAAGGTATTTTCAATGATAAACTACGATATATTAGAAGGTATTTTCAATGATACACTGCATATTACGTTATATTATAAGGTATTTTCAATGGTAAACTACGATATATTAGAAGGTATTTTCAATGATACACTGCATATTACGTTATATTATAAGGTATTTTCAATGATAAACTACGATATATTAGAAGGTATTTTCAATGATACACTGCATATTACGTTATATTATAAGGTATTTTCAATGATAAACTACGATATATTAGAAGGTATTTTCAATGATACACTGCATATTACGTTATATTATAAGGTATTTTCAATGATACACTGTATATTACGTTATATTACATGGTATTTTCTATGATACACTGCATATTACGTTATATTATAAGGTATTTTCAATGATACACTGCATATTACGATATGATATAAGGTATTTTCAATGATACACTGCATATTACGTTATATTATAAGGTATTTTCAATGGTAAACTACGATATATTAGAAGGTATTTTCAATGATACACTGCATATTACGTTATATTATAAGGTATTTTCAATGATAAACTACGATATATTAGAAGGTATTTTCAATGATACACTGCATATTACGTTATATTATAAGGTATTTTCAATGATAAACTACGATATATTAGAAGGTATTTTCAATGATACACTGCATATTACGTTATATTATAAGGTATTTTCAATGATACACTGTATATTACGTTATATTACATGGTATTTTCTATGATACACTGCATATTACGTTATATTATAAGGTATTTTCAATGATACACTGCATATTACGATATGATATAAGGTATTTTCAATGATACACTGCATATTACGTTATATCGTAAGGTATTTTCAATGATACACTGCATATTACGTTATATTATAAGGTATTTTCAATGGTACACTGCATATTACGTTATATTATAAGGTATTTTCAATGATACACTGCATATTACGTTATATTATAAGGTATTTTCAATGATAAACTACGATATATTAGAAGGTATTTTCAATGATACACTGCATATTACGTTATATTATAAGGTATTTTCAATGATAAACTACGATATATTAGAAGGTATATTCAATGATACACTGCATATTACGTTATATTATAAGGTATTTTCAATGATAAACTACGATATATTAGAAGGTATTTTCAATGATACACTGCATATTACGTTATATTATAAGGTATTTTCAATGATACACTGTATATTACGTTATATTACATGGTATTTTCTATGATACACTGCATATTACGTTATATTATAAGGTATTTTCAATGATACACTGCATATTACGATATGATATAAGGTATTTTCAATGATACACTGCATATTACGTTATATCGTAAGGTATTTTCAATGATACACTGCATATTACGTTATATTATAAGGTATTTTCAATGATACACTGGATATTACGTTATATTACATGGTATTTTCTATGATACACTGCATATTACGTTATATTATAAGGTATTTTCAATGATACACTGCATATTACGATATGATATAAGGTATTTTCAATGATACACTGCATATTACGTTATATTATAAGGTATTTTCAATGGTAAACTACGATATATTAGAAGGTATTTTCAATGATACACTGCATATTACGTTATATTATAAGGTATTTTCAATGATAAACTACGATATATTAGAAGGTATTTTCAATGATACACTGCATATTACGTTATATTATAAGGTATTTTCAATGATAAACTACGATATATTAGAAGGTATTTTCAATGATACACTGCATATTACGTTATATTATAATGTATTTTCAATGATACACTGTATATTACGTTATATTACATGGTATTTTCTATGATACACTGCATATTACGTTATATTATAAGGTATTTTCAATGATACACTGCATATTACGTTATATTATAAGGTATTTTCAAAGATACACTACAAATTACGATATGTTATAATGTATTTTCAATGATACACAGCATATTACGTTATATTACATGGTATTTTCAATGATACACTGCATATTACTTTATATTATAAGGTATTTTCAATGATAAACTACGATATATTAGAAGGTATTTTCAATGATACACTGCATATTACGTTATATTATAAGGTATTTTCAATGATACACTGTATATTACGTTATATTACATGGTATTTTCTATGATACACTGCATATTACGTTATATTATAAGGAATTTTCAATGATACACTGCATATTACGTTATATTATAAGGTATTTTCAATGGTAAACTACGATATATTAGAAGGTATTTTCAATGATACACTGCATATTACGATATGATATAAGGTATTTTCAATGATACACTGCATATTACGTTATATTATAAGGTATTTTCAATGGTAAACTACGATATATTAGAAGGTATTTTCAATGATACACTGCATATTACGTTATATTATAAGGTATTTTCAATGATAAACTACGATATATTAGAAGGTATTTTCAATGATACACTGCATATTACGTTATATTATAAGGTATTTTCAATGATAAACTACGATATATTAGAAGGTATTTTCAATGATACACTGCATATTACGTTATATTATAATGTATTTTCAATGATACACTGTATATTACGTTATATTACATGGTATTTTCTATGATACACTGCATATTACGTTATATTATAAGGTATTTTCAATGATACACTGCATATTACGTTATATTATAAGGTATTTTCAAAGATACACTACAAATTACGATATGTTATAATGTATTTTCAATGATACACAGCATATTACGTTATATTACATGGTATTTTCAATGATACACTGCATATTACTTTATATTATAAGGTATTTTCAATGATAAACTACGATATATTAGAAGGTATTTTCAATGATACACTGCATATTACGTTATATTATAAGGTATTTTCAATGATACACTGTATATTACGTTATATTACATGGTATTTTCTATGATACACTGCATATTACGTTATATTATAAGGAATTTTCAATGATACACTGCATATTACGTTATATTATAAGGTATTTTCAATGGTAAACTACGATATATTAGAAGGTATTTTCAATGATACACTGCATATTACGTTATATTATAAGGTATTTTCAATGATAAACTACGATATATTAGAAGGTATTTTCAATGATACACTGCATATTACGTTATATTATAAGGTATTTTCAATGATAAACTACGATTTATTAGAAGGTATTTTCAATGATACACTGCATATTACGTTATATTATAAGGTATTTTCAATGATACACTGTATATTACGTTATATTACATGGTATTTTCTATGATACACTGCATATTACGTTATATTATAAGGTATTTTCAATGATACACTGCATATTACGATATGATATAAGGTATTTTCAATGATACACTGCATATTACGTTATATCGTAAGGTATTTTCAATGATACACTGCATATTACGTTATATTATAAGGTATTTTCAATGGTACACTGCATATTACGTTATATTATAAGGTATTTTCAATGATACACTGCATATTACGTTATATTATAAGGTATTTTCAATGATAAACTACGATATATTAGAAGGTATTTTCAATGATACACTGCATATTACGTTATATTATAAGGTATTTTCAATGATACACTGTATATTACGTTATATTACATGGTATTTTCTATGATACACTGCATATTACGTTATATTATAAGGTATTTTCAATGATAAACTACGATATATTAGAAGGTATATTCAATGATACACTGCATATTACGTTATATTATAAGGTATTTTCAATGATAAACTACGATATATTAGAAGGTATTTTCAATGATACACTGCATATTACGTTATATTATAAGGTATTTTCAATGATACACTGCATATTACGTTATATTACATGGTATTTTCATTGATACACTGCATATTACGTTATATTATAAGGTATTTTCAATGATACACTGCATATTACGTTATATTATAAGGTATTTTCAATGATACACTGCATATTACGTTATATTATAATGTATTTTCAATGATACACTGTATATTACGTTATATTACATGGTATTTTCTATGATACACTGCATATTACGTTATATTATAAGGTATTTTCAATGATACACTGCATATTACGTTATATTATAAGGTATTTTCAAAGATACACTACAAATTACGATATGTTATAATGTATTTTCAATGATACACTGCATATTACGTTATATTACATGGTATTTTCAATGATACACTGCATATTACTTTATATTATAAGGTATTTTCAATGATAAACTACGATATATTAGAAGGTATTTTCAATGATACACTGCATATTACGTTATATTATAAGGTATTTTCAATGATACACTGTATATTACGTTATATTACATGGTATTTTCTATGATACACTGCATATTACGTTATATTATAAGGTATTTTCAATGATACACTGCATATTACGTTATATTATAAGGTATTTTCAATGGTAAACTACGATATATTAGAAGGTATTTTCAATGATACACTGCATATTACGTTATATTATAAGGTATTTTCAATGATAAACTACGATATATTAGAAGGTATTTTCAATGATACACTGCATATTACGTTATATTATAAGGTATTTTCAATGATAAACTACGATTTATTAGAAGGTATTTTCAATGATACACTGCATATTACGTTATATTATAAGGTATTTTCAATGATACACTGTATATTACGTTATATTACATGGTATTTTCTATGATACACTGCATATTACGTTATATTATAAGGTATTTTCAATGATACACTGCATATTACGATATGATATAAGGTATTTTCAATGATACACTGCATATTACGTTATATCGTAAGGTATTTTCAATGATACACTGGATATTACGTTATATTATAAGGTATTTTCAATGGTACACTGCATATTACGTTATATTATAAGGTATTTTCAATGATACACTGCATATTACGTTATATTATAAGGTATTTTCAATGATAAACTACGATATATTAGAAGGTATTTTCAATGATACACTGCATATTACGTTATATTATAAGGTATTTTCAATGATACACTGCATATTACGTTATATTATAAGGTATTTTCAATGATAAACTACGATATATTAGAAGGTATTTTCAATGATACACTGCATATTACGTTATATTATAATGTATTTTCAATGATACACTGTATATTACGTTATATTACATGGTATTTTCTATGATACACTGCATATTACGTTATATTATAAGGTATTTTCAATGATACACTGCATATTACGTTATATTATAAGGTATTTTCAAAGATACACTACAAATTACGATATGTTATAATGTATTTTCAATGATACACTGCATATTACGTTATATTACATGGTATTTTCAATGATACACTGCATATTACTTTATATTATAAGGTATTTTCAATGATAAACTACGATATATTATAAGGTATTTTCAATGATACACTGCATATTACGTTATATTATAAGGTATTTTCAATGATACACTGTATATTACGTTATATTACATGGTATTTTCTATGATACACTGCATATTACGTTATATTATAAGGAATTTTCAATGATACACTGCATATTACGTTATATTATAAGGTATTTTCAATGGTAAACTACGATATATTAGAAGGTATTTTCAATGATACACTGCATATTACGTTATATTATAAGGTATTTTCAATGATAAACTACGATATATTAGAAGGTATTTTCAATGATACACTGCATATTACGATATGATATAAGGTATTTTCAATGATACACTGCATATTACGTTATATCGTAAGGTATTTTCAATGATACACTGCATATTACGTTATATTATAAGGTATTTTCAATGGTACACTGCATATTACGTTATATTATAAGGTATTTTCAATGATACACTGCATATTACGTTATATTATAAGGTATTTTCAATGATAAACTACGATATATTAGAAGGTATTTTCAATGATACACTGCATATTACGTTATATTATAAGGTATTTTCAATGATACACTGTATATTACGTTATATTACATGGTATTTTCTATGATACACTGCATATTACGTTATATTATAAGGTATTTTCAATGATAAACTACGATATATTAGAAGGTATATTCAATGATACACTGCATATTACGTTATATTATAAGGTATTTTCAATGATAAACTACGATATATTAGAAGGTATTTTCAATGATACACTGCATATTACGTTATATTATAAGGTATTTTCAATGATACACTGCATATTACGTTATATTACATGGTATTTTCATTGATACACTGCATATTACGTTATATTATAAGGTATTTTCAATGATACACTGCATATTACGTTATATTATAAGGTATTTTCAATGATACACTGCATATTACGTTATATTATAATGTATTTTCAATGATACACTGTATATTACGTTATATTACATGGTATTTTCTATGATACACTGCATATTACGTTATATTATAAGGTATTTTCAATGATACACTGCATATTACGTTATATTATAAGGTATTTTCAAAGATACACTACAAATTACGATATGTTATAATGTATTTTCAATGATACACTGCATATTACGTTATATTACATGGTATTTTCAATGATACACTGCATATTACTTTATATTATAAGGTATTTTCAATGATAAACTACGATATATTAGAAGGTATTTTCAATGATACACTGCATATTACGTTATATTATAAGGTATTTTCAATGATACACTGTATATTACGTTATATTACATGGTATTTTCTATGATACACTGCATATTACGTTATATTATAAGGTATTTTCAATGATACACTGCATATTACGTTATATTATAAGGTATTTTCAATGGTAAACTACGATATATTAGAAGGTATTTTCAATGATACACTGCATATTACGTTATATTATAAGGTATTTTCAATGATAAACTACGATATATTAGAAGGTATTTTCAATGATACACTGCATATTACGTTATATTATAAGGTATTTTCAATGATACACTGTATATTACGTTATATTACATGGTATTTTCTATGATACACTGCATATTACGTTATATTATAAGGAATTTTCAATGATACACTGCATATTACGTTATATTATAAGGTATTTTCAATGGTAAACTACGATATATTAGAAGGTATTTTCAATGATACACTGCATATTACGTTATATTATAAGGTATTTTCAATGATAAACTACGATATATTAGAAGGAATTTTCAATGATACACTGCATATTACGATATGATATAAGGTATTTTCAATGATACACTGCATATTACGTTATATCGTAAGGTATTTTCAATGATACACTGCATATTACGTTATATTATAAGGTATTTTCAATGGTACACTGCATATTACGTTATATTATAAGGTATTTTCAATGATACACTGTAACGTTATATTATAAGGTATTTTCAATGATAAACTACGATATATTAGAAGGTATTTTCAATGATACACTGCATATTACGTTATATTATAAGGTATTTTCAATGATACACTGTATATTACGTTATATTACATGGTATTTTCTATGATACACTGCATATTACGTTATATTATGAGGTATTTTCAATGATAAACTACGATATATTAGAAGGTATATTCAATGATACACTGCATATTACGTTATATTATAAGGTATTTTCAATGATAAACTACGATATATTAGAAGGTATTTTCAATGATACACTGCATATTACGTTATATTATAAGGTATTTTCAATGATACACTGCATATTACGTTATATTACATGGTATTTTCATTGATACACTGCATATTACGTTATATTATAAGGTATTTTCAATGATACACTGCATATTACGTTATATTATAAGGTATTTTCAATGATACACTGCATATTACGTTATATTATAATGTATTTTCAATGATACACTGTATATTACGTTATATTACATGGTATTTTCTATGATACACTGCATATTACGTTATATTATAAGGTATTTTCAATGATACACTGCATATTACGTTATATTATAAGGTATTTTCAAAGATACACTACAAATTACGATATGTTATAATGTATTTTCAATGATACACTGCATATTACGTTATATTACATGGTATTTTCAATGATACACTGCATATTACTTTATATTATAAGGTATTTTCAATGATAAACTACGATATATTAGAAGGTATTTTCAATGATACACTGCATATTACGTTATATTATAAGGTATTTTCAATGATACACTGTATATTACGTTATATTACATGGTATTTTCTATGATACACTGCATATTACGTTATATTATAAGGTATTTTCAATGATACACTGCATATTACGTTATATTATAAGGTATTTTCAATGGTAAACTACGATATATTAGAAGGTATTTTCAATGATACACTGCATATTACGTTATATTATAAGGTATTTTCAATGATAAACTACGATATATTAGAAGGTATTTTCAATGATACACTGCATATTACGTTATATTATAAGGTATTTTCAATGATACACTGCATATTACGATATGATATAAGGTATTTTCAATGATACACTGCATATTACGTTATATCGTAAGGTATTTTCAATGATACACTGGATATTACGTTATATTATAAGGTATTTTCAATGATACACTGCATATTACGTTATATTATAAGGTATTTTCAATGATACACTGCATATTACGTTATATTATAAGGTATTTTCAATGATAAACTACGATATATTAGAAGGTATTTTCAATGATACACTGCATATTACGTTATATTATAAGGTATTTTCAATGATACACTGCATATTACGTTATATTATAAGGTATTTTCAATGATAAACTACGATATATTAGAAGGTATTTTCAATGATACACTGCATATTACGTTATATTATAAGGTATTTTCAATGATACACTGTATATTACGTTATATTACATGGTATTTTCTATGATACACTGCATATTACGTTATATTATAAGGTATTTTCAATGATACACTGCATATTACGATATGATATAAGGTATTTTCAATGATACACTGCATATTACGTTATATCGTAAGGTATTTTCAATGATACACTGCATATTACGTTATATTATAAGGTATTTTCAATGGTACACTGCATATTACGTTATATTATAAGGTATTTTCAATGATACACTGCATATTACGTTATATTATAAGGTATTTTCAATGATAAACTACGATATATTAGAAGGTATTTTCAATGATACACTGCATATTACGTTATATTATAAGGTATTTTCAATGATAAACTACGATATATTAGAAGGTATATTCAATGATACACTGCATATTACGTTATATTATAAGGTATTTTCAATGATAAACTACGATATATTAGAAGGTATTTTCAATGATACACTGCATATTACGTTATATTATAAGGTATTTTCAATGATACACTGCATATTACGTTATATTACATGGTATTTTCATTGATACACTGCATATTACGTTATATTATAAGGTATTTTCAATGATACACTGCATATTACGTTATATTATAAGGTATTTTCAATGATACACTGCATATTACGTTATATTATAATGTATTTTCAATGATACACTGTATATTACGTTATATTACATGGTATTTTCTATGATACACTGCATATTACGTTATATTATAAGGTATTTTCAATGATACACTGCATATTACGTTATATTATAAGGTATTTTCAAAGATACACTGCATATTACGTTATATTACATGGTATTTTCAATGATACACTGCATATTACTTTATATTATAAGGTATTTTCAATGATAAACTACGATATATTAGAAGGTATTTTCAATGATACACTGCATATTACGTTATATTATAAGGTATTTTCAATGATACACTGTATATTACGTTATATTACATGGTATTTTCTATGATACACTGCATATTACGTTATATTATAAGGTATTTTCAATGATACACTGCATATTACGTTATATTATAAGGTATTTTCAATGGTAAACTACGATATATTAGAAGGTATTTTCAATGATACACTGCATATTACGTTATATTATAAGGTATTTTCAATGATAAACTACGATATATTAGAAGGTATTTTCAATGATACACTGCATATTACGTTATATTATAAGGTATTTTCAATGATAAACTACGAATTATTAGAAGGTATTTTCAATGATACACTGCATATTACGTTATATTATAAGGTATTTTCAATGATACACTGTATATTACGTTATATTACATGGTATTTTCTATGATACACTGCATATTACGTTATATTATAAGGTATTTTCAATGATACACTGCATATTACGATATGATATAAGGTATTTTCAATGATACACTGCATATTACGTTATATCGTAAGGTATTTTCAATGATACACTGCATATTACGTTATATTATAAGGTATTTTCAATGGTACACTGCATATTACGTTATATTATAAGGTATTTTCAATGATACACTGCATATTACGTTATATTATAAGGTATTTTCAATGATAAACTACGATATATTAGAAGGTATTTTCAATGATACACTGCATATTACGTTATATTATAAGGTATTTTCAATGATACACTGTATATTACGTTATATTACATGGTATTTTCTATGATACACTGCATATTACGTTATATTATATGGTATTTTCAATGATACACTTCATATTACGCTATATTATAAGGTATTTTCAATGATACACTGCATATTACGTTATATCGTAAGGTATTTTCAATGATACACTTCATATTACGTTATATTATAAGGTATTTTCAATGATACACTGCATATTACGTTATATTATAAGGTATTTTCAATGATACACTGCATATTACGCTATATTATAAGGTATTTTCAATGATACACTGCATATTACGCTATATTATAAGGTATTTTCAATGATACACTACATATTACGTTATATTATAAGGTATTTTCAATGATACACTGCATATTACGATATGATATAAGGTATTTTCAATGATACACTGCATATTACGTTATATCGTAAGGTATTTTCAATGATACACTGCATATTACGTTATATTATAAGGTATTTTCAATGATACACTGCATATTACGTTATATTATAAGGTATTTTCAATGATACACTGCATATTACGTTATATTATAAGGTATTTTCAATGATACACTGCATATTACGTTATATTAGAAGGTATTTTCAATGATACACTGCATATTACGTTATATTACCAGGTATTTTCAATGATACACTGCATATTACGTTATATTATAAGGTATTTTCAATGATACACTGCATATTACGTTATATTATAAGGTATATTCAATGATACACTGCATATTACGTTATATTATAAGGTATTTTCAATGATACACTGCATATTACGTTATATTATAAGGTATTTTCAATGATACACTGTATATTACGTTATATTATAAGGTATTTTCAATGATACACTGCATATTACGTTATATTATAAGGTATTTTCAATGATAAACTACGCTATATTATAAGGTATTTTCAATGATACACTGCATATTACGCTATATTACAAGGTATTTTCAATGATACACTACATATTACGTTATATTATAAGGTATTTTCAATGATACACTGCATATTACGATATGATATAAGGTATTTTCAATGATACACTGCATATTACGTTATATCGTAAGGTATTTTCAATGATACACTGCATATTACGTTATATTATAAGGTATTTTCAATGATACACTGCATATTACGTTATATTATAAGGTATTTTCAATGATACACTGCATATTACGTTATATTATAAGGTATTTTCAATGATACACTGCATATTACGTTATATTAGAAGGTATTTTCAATGATACACTGCATATTACGTTATATTACCAGGTATTTTCAATGATACACTGCATATTACGTTATATTATAAGGTATTATCAAAGATACACTACAAATTACGTTATATTATAAGGTATTTTCAATGATAAACTACGATATATTAGAAGTTATTTTCAATGATACACTGCATATTACGTTATATTATAAGGTATTTTCAATGATACACTACATATTACGTTATATTATAAGGTATTTTCAATGATACACTGCATGTTACGCTATATTATAAGGTATTTTCAATGATACACTGCATATTACGTTATATTATAAGGTATTTTCTATGATACACTGCATATTAGGATATGTTATAAGGTATTTTCAATGATACACTGCATATTACGTTATATTACATGGTATTTTCTATGATACACTGCATATTACGTTATATTATAAGGTATTTTCAATGATACACTGCATATTACGTTATATTATAAGGTATTTTCAATGATACACTGCATATTACGTTATATTATAAGGTATATTCAATGATACACTGCATATTACGTTATATTATAAGGTATTTTCAATGATACACTGCATATTACGTTATATTATAAGGTATTTTCAATGATACACTGTATATTACGTTATATTACATGGTATTTTCTATGATACACTGCATATTACGTTATATTATAAGGTATTTTCAATGATACACTGCATATTACGTTATATTATAAGGTATTTTCAAAGATACACTACAAATTACGATATGTTATAAGGTATTTTCAATGATACACTGCATATTACGTTATATTATAAGGTATTTTCAATGATACACTGCATATTACGTTATATTATAAGGTATATTCAATGATAAACTGCATATTACGTTATATTATAAGGTATTTTCAATGATACACTGCATATTACGTTATATTATAAGGTATTTTCAATGATACACTGCATATTACGTTATATTATAAGGTATTTTCAATGATAAACTACGATATATTAGAAGGTATTGTCAATGATACACTGCATATTACGTTATATTATAAGGTATTTTCAATGATACACTGCATATTACGTTATATTATAAGGTATTTTCAATGATACACTGCATATTACGTTATATTACCAGGTATTTTCAATGATACAATGCATATTACGTTATATTATAAGGTATTATCAAAGATACACTACAAATTACGATATGTTATAAGGTATTTTCAATGGTACACTGCATATTACGTTATATTACATGGTATTTTCAATGATACACTGCATATTACGTTATATTATAAGGTATTTTCAATGATACACTGCATATTACGATATGTTATAAGGTATTTTCAATGATACACTGTATATTACGTTATATTATAAGGTATTTTCAATGATACACTGCATATTACGTTATATTATAAGGTATTTTCAATGATACACTGTATATTCCGTTATATTATAAGGTATTTTCAATGATACACTGCATATTACGTTATATTATAAGGTATTTTCAATGATAAACTACGATATATTAGAAGGTATTTTCAATGATACACTGCATATTACGTTATATTATAAGGTATTTTCAATGATAAACTACGATATATTAGAAGGTATTTTCAATGATACACTGCATATTACGTTATATTACATGGTATTTTCTATGATACACTGCATATTACGTTATATTATAAGGTATTTTCAATGATACACTGCATATTACGTTATATTATAAGGTATTTTCAATGATACACTGCATATTACGTTATATTATAAGGTATATTCAATGATACACTGCATATTACGTTATATTATAAGGTATTTTCAATGATACACTGCATATTACGTTATATTATAAGGTATTTTCAATGATACACTGTATATTACGTTATATTACATGGTATTTTCTATGATACACTGCATATTACGTTATATTATAAGGTATTTTCAATGATACACTGCATATTACGTTATATTATAAGGTATTTTCAAAGATACACTACAAATTACGATATGTTATAAGGTATTTTCAATGATACACTGCATATTACGTTATATTATAAGGTATTTTCAATGATACACTGCATATTACGTTATATTATAAGGTATATTCAATGATAAACTGCATATTACGTTATATTATAAGGTATTTTCAATGATACACTGCATATTACGTTATATTATAAGGTATTTTCAATGATACACTGCATATTACGTTATATTATAAGGTATTTTCAATGATAAACTACGATATATTAGAAGGTATTGTCAATGATACACTGCATATTACGTTATATTATAAGGTATTTTCAATGATACACTGCATATTACGTTATATTATAAGGTATTTTCAATGATACACTGCATATTACGTTATATTACCAGGTATTTTCAATGATACAATGCATATTACGTTATATTATAAGGTATTATCAAAGATACACTACAAATTACGATATGTTATAAGGTATTTTCAATGGTACACTGCATATTACGTTATATTACATGGTATTTTCAATGATACACTGCATATTACGTTATATTATAAGGTATTTTCAATGATACACTGCATATTACGATATGTTATAAGGTATTTTCAATGATACACTGTATATTACGTTATATTATAAGGTATTTTCAATGATACACTGCATATTACGTTATATTATAAGGTATTTTCAATGATACACTGTATATTCCGTTATATTATAAGGTATTTTCAATGATACACTGCATATTACGTTATATTATAAGGTATTTTCAATGATAAACTACGATATATTAGAAGGTATTTTCAATGATACACTGCATATTACGTTATATTATAAGGTATTTTCAATGATAAACTACGATATATTAGAAGGTATTTTCAATGATACACTGCATATTACGTTATATTATAAGGTATTTTCAATGATAAACTACGATATATTAGAAGGTATTTTCAATGATACACTGCATATTACGTTATATTATAAGGTATTTTCAATGATACACTGTATATTACGTTATATTACATGGTATTTTCTATGATACACTGCATATTACGTTATATTATAAGGTATTTTCAATGATAAACTACGATATATTAGAAGGTATTTTCAATGATACACTGCATATTACGTTATATTATAAGGTATTTTCAATGATACACTGCATATTACGTTATATTATAATGTATTTTCAATGATACACTGTATATTACGTTATATTACATGGTATTTTCTATGATACACTGCATATTACGTTATATTATAAGGTATTTTCAATGATACACTGCATATTACGTTATATTATAAGGTATTTTCAAAGATACACTACAAATTACGATATGTTATAATGTATTTTCAATGATACACTGCATATTACGTTATATTACATGGTATTTTCAATGATACACTGCATATTACGTTATATTATAAGGTATTTTCAATGATAAACTACGATATATTAGAAGGTATTTTCAATGATACACTGCATATTACGTTATATTATAAGGTATTTTCAATGATACACTGCATATTACGTTATATTATAAGGTATTTTCAATGATACACTGCATATTACGTTATATTATAAGGTATTTTCAATGATACACTGCATATTACGTTATATTAGAAGGTATTTTCAATGATACACTGCATATTACGTTATATTACCAGGTATTTTCAATGATACACTGCATATTACGTTATATTATAAGGTATTTTCAATGATACACTGCATATTACGTTATATTAGAAGGTATTTTCAATGATACACTGCATATTACGTTATACTACCAGGTATTTTCAATGATACACTGCATATTACGATATGTTATAAGGTATTTTCAATGATACACTGTATATTACGTTATATTATAAGGTATTTTCAATGATACACTGCATATTACGTTATATTATAAGGTATTTTCAATGATAAACTACGATATATTAGAAGGTATTTTCAATGATACACTGCATATTACGTTATATTATAAGGTATTTTCAATGATAAACTACGATATATTAGAAGGTATTTTCAATGATACACTGCATATTACGTTATATTATAAGGTATTTTCAATGATACACTGTATATTACGTTATATTATAAGGTATTTTCAATGATACACTGCATATTACGTTATATTATAAGGTATTTTCAATGATAAACTACGATATATTAGAAGGTATTTTCAATGATACACTGCATATTACGTTATATTATAAGGTATTTTCAATGGTAAACTACGATATATTAGAAGGTATTTTCAATGATACACTGCATATTACGTTATATTATAAGGTATTTTCAATGATAAACTACGATATATTAGAAGGTATTTTCAATGATACACTGCATATTACGTTATATTATAAGGTATTTTCAATGATAAACTACGATATATTAGAAGGTATTTTCAATGATACACTGCATATTACGTTATAATATAAGGTATTTTCAATGATACACTGTATATTACGTTATATTACATGGTATTTTCTATGATACACTGCATATTACGTTATATTATAAGGTGTTTTCAATGATACACTGCATATTACGTTATATTATAAGGTATTTTCAATGATAAACTACGATATATTAGAAGGTATTTTCAATGATACACTGCATATTACGTTATATTATAAGGTATTTTCAATGATACACTGTATATTACGTTATATTACATGGTATTTTCTATGATACACTGCATATTACGTTATATTATAAGGTATTTTCAATGATACACTGCATATTACGATATGATATAAGGTATTTTCAATGATACACTGCATATTACGTTATATTATAAGGTATTTTCAATGATAAACTACGATATATTAGAAGGTATTTTCAATGATACACTGCATATTACGTTATATTATAAGGTATTTTCAATGATAAACTACGATATATTAGAAGGTATTTTCAATGATACACTGCATATTACGTTATATTATAAGGTATTTTCAATGATAAACTACGATATATTAGAAGGTATTTTCAATGATACACTGCATATTACGTTATATTATAAGGTATTTTCAATGATAAACTACGATATATTAGAAGGTATTTTCAATGATACACTGCATATTACGTTATATTATAAGGTATTTTCAATGATACACTGTATATTACGTTATATTACATGGTATTTTCTATGATACACTGCATATTACGTTATATTATATGGTATTTTCAATGATACACTGCATATTACGACATGATATAAGGTATTTTCAATGATACACTGCATATTACGTTATATCGTAAGGTATTTTCAATGATACACTGCATATTACGTTATATTATAAGGTATTTTCAATGATACACTGCATATTACGTTATATTATAAGGTATTTTCAATGATACACTGCATATTACGCTATATTATAAGGTATTTTCAATGATACACTGCATATTACGCTATATTATAAGGTATTTTCAATGATACACTACATATTACGTTATATTATAAGGTATTTTCAATGATACACTGCATATTACGATATGATATAAGGTATTTTCAATGATACACTGCATATTACGTTATATCGTAAGGTATTTTCAATGATACACTGCATATTACGTTATATTATAAGGTATTTTCATCGAGAATGATGGAAGTAGGTAAATGGTTAAAAGGTTGGATTGAGGAAAGTGAACGCGAACAGTCGTTGCACTGGATGGTGCACCGGAGAATTCTGACTTCAGACTTCAGACTCCTGACTTCGACTGACTCCTGACTTCGACTGACTCCTGACTTCGACTTCAACTGCTTTCGACTGATTCCTGAATTCAACTGGTTTCGACTGATCCCTGAGTTCAACTGACTTCGTAGGTGTCCAGCTGCTTCCCTTATAGTCCAACGTTGGTGGAAGGGGGTAGTCCCAATCACATGTCAAGTTGTTCCAGTGGAAGGGGTAGTGGATCACTGGAGGTGGATCGACGTTCCTGCGTCTAAGTCCTTTATCGTATTTTGTGAAATAATTCTGTTCTGAGACTATGTCCTTATCGTATTTCGTGAAATAATTCAGTTCTCAGACTATGTCCTTATCGTATTTCGTGAGATAATTCTGTTCTCAGACTATGTCCTTATCGTATTTCGTGAAATAATTCTGTTCTCAGACTATGTCCTTATCGTATTTCGTGAGATAATTCAGGTGCAGGAATGGTGTTGTCGGTTCGAACTGTCGACTACTAATAATCGATTTGATCCGCTGTCTCGATGATTTCGACTTCTGGTGGGGGTTGCGACGTAGTAGGTTCACTAGACTGGAACGGACCGTATCAATAGGGAAACGGTCCCTTGAAACTTTATTCTTGTGAGATTTGAAATAGTGGCGTATGAATGAGGGGCAGGCCCCTTAAAAATATACCACAGGAACGGCCTGGGCTTGCAAGAGCAGGACGGACTGTGGTGACGAACGTCACAATACACTGCATATTACGTTATATTATAAGGTATTTTCAATGATAAACTACGATATATTAGAAGGTATTTTCAATGATACACTGCATATTACGTTATATTATAAGGTATTTTCAATGGTAAACTACGATATATTAGAAGGTATTTTCAATGATACACTGCATATTACGTTATATTATAAGCTATTTTCAATGATAAACTACGATATATTAGAAGGTATTTTCAATGATACACTGCATATTACGTTATATTATAAGGTATTTTCAATGATAAACTACGATATATTAGAAGGTATTTTCAATGATACACTGCATATTACGTTATATTATAAGGTATTTTCAATGATACACTGTATATTACGTTATATTACATGGTATTTTCTATGATACACTGCATATTACGTTATATTATAAGGTATTTTCAATGATACACTGCATATTACGATATGATATAAGGTATTTTCAATGATACACTGCATATTACGTTATATTATAAGGTATTTCCAATGGTAAACTACGATATATTAGAAGGTATTTTCAATGATACACTGCATATTACGTTATATTATAAGGTATTTTCAATGATAAACTACGATATATTAGAAGGTATTTTCAATGATACACTGCATATTACGTTATATTATAAGGTATTTTCAATGATAAACTACGATATATTAGAAGGTATTTTCAATGATACACTGCATATTACGTTATATTATAAGGTATTTTCAATGATACACTGTATATTACGTTATATTACATGGTATTTTCTATGATACACTGCATATTACGTTATATTATAAGGTATTTTCAATGATACACTGCATATTACGATATGATATAAGGTATTTTCAATGATACACTGCATATTACGTTATATCGTAAGTTATTTTGAATGATACACTGCATATTACGTTATATTATAAGGTATTTTCAATGGTACACTGCATATTACGTTATATTATAAGGTATTTTCAATGATACACTGCATATTACGTTATATTATAAGGTATTTTCAATGATAAACTACGATATATTAGAAGGTATTTTCAATGATACACTGCATATTACGTTATATTATAAGGTATTTTCAATGATACACTGTATATTACGTTATATTACATGGTATTTTCTATGATACACTGCATATTACGTTATATTATAAGGTATTTTCAATGATACACTGGATATTACGCTATATTATAAGGTATTTTCAATGATACACTGCATATTACGTTATATTATAAGGTATTTTCAATGATACACTGTATATTACGTTATATTACATGGTATTTTCTATGATACACTGCATATTACGTTATATTATAAGGTATTTTCAATGATACACTGCATATTACGATATGATATAAGGTATTTTCAATGATACACTGCATATTACGTTATATCGTAAGGTATTTTCAATGATACACTGCATATTACGTTATATTATAAGGTATTTTCAATGGTACACTGCATATTACGTTATATTATAAGGTATTTTCAATGATACACTGCATATTACGTTATATTATAAGGTATTTTCAATGATAAACTACGATATATTAGAAGGTATATTCAATGATACACTGCATATTACGTTATATTATAAGGTATTTTCAATGATAAACTACGATATATTAGAAGGTATTTTCAATGATACACTGCATATTACGTTATATTATAAGGTATTTTCAATGATACACTGCATATTACGTTATATTACATGGTATTTTCATTGATACACTGCATATTACGTTATATTATAAGGTATTTTCAATGATACACTGCATATTACGTTATATTATAAGGTATTTTCAATGATACACTGCATATTACGTTATATTATAATGTATTTTCAATGATACACTGTATATTACGTTATATTACATGGTATTTTCTATGATACACTGCATATTACGTTATATTATAAGGTATTTTCAATGATACACTGCATATTACGTTATATTATAAGGTATTTTCAAAGATACACTACAAATTACGATATGTTATAATGTATTTTCAATGATACACTGCATATTACGTTATATTACATGGTATTTTCAATGATACACTGCATATTACTTTATATTATAAGGTATTTTCAATGATAAACTACGATAGATTAGAAGGTATTTTCAATGATACACTGCATATTACGTTATATTATAAGGTATTTTCAATGATACACTGTATATTACGTTATATTACATGGTATTTTCTATGATACACTGCATATTACGTTATATTATAAGGTATTTTCAATGATACACTGCATATTACGTTATATTATAAGGTATTTTCAATGGTAAACTACGATATATTAGAAGGTATTTTCAATGATACACTGCATATTACGTTATATTATAAGGTATTTTCAATGATAAACTACGATATATTAGAAGGTATTTTCAATGATACACTGCATATTACGTTATATTATAAGGTATTTTCAATGATAAACTACGATTTATTAGAAGGTATTTTCAATGATACACTGCATATTACGTTATATTATAAGGTATTTTCAATGATACACTGTATATTACGTTATATTACATGGTATTTTCTATGATACACTGCATATTACGTTATATTATAAGGTATTTTCAATGATACACTGCATATTACGATATGATATAAGGTATTTTCAATGATACACTGCATATTACGTTATATCGTAAGGTATTTTCAATGATACACTGCATATTACGTTATATTATAAGGTATTTTCAATGGTAAACTACGATATATTAGAAGGTATTTTCAATGATACACTGCATATTACGTTATATTATAAGCTATTTTCAATGATAAACTACGATATATTAGAAGGTATTTTCAATGATACACTGCATATTACGTTATATTATAAGGTATTTTCAATGATAAACTACGATATATTAGAAGGTATTTTCAATGATACACTGCATATTACGTTATATTATAAGGTATTTTCAATGATACACTGTATATTACGTTATATTACATGGTATTTTCTATGATACACTGCATATTACGTTATATTATAAGGTATTTTCAATGATACACTGCATATTACGATATGATATAAGGTATTTTCAATGATACACTGCATATTACGTTATATTATAAGGTATTTCCAATGGTAAACTACGATATATTAGAAGGTATTTTCAATGATACACTGCATATTACGTTATATTATAAGGTATTTTCAATGATAAACTACGATATATTAGAAGGTATTTTCAATGATACACTGCATATTACGTTATATTATAAGGTATTTTCAATGATAAACTACGATATATTAGAAGGTATTTTCAATGATACACTGCATATTACGTTATATTATAAGGTATTTTCAATGATACACTGTATATTACGTTATATTACATGGTATTTTCTATGATACACTGCATATTACGTTATATTATAAGGTATTTTCAATGATACACTGCATATTACGATATGATATAAGGTATTTTCAATGATACACTGCATATTACGTTATATCGTAAGTTATTTTGAATGATACACTGCATATTACGTTATATTATAAGGTATTTTCAATGGTACACTGCATATTACGTTATATTATAAGGTATTTTCAATGATACACTGCATATTACGTTATATTATAAGGTATTTTCAATGATAAACTACGATATATTAGAAGGTATTTTCAATGATACACTGCATATTACGTTATATTATAAGGTATTTTCAATGATACACTGTATATTACGTTATATTACATGGTATTTTCTATGATACACTGCATATTACGTTATATTATAAGGTATTTTCAATGATACACTGGATATTACGCTATATTATAAGGTATTTTCAATGATACACTGCATATTACGTTATATTATAAGGTATTTTCAATGATACACTGTATATTACGTTATATTACATGGTATTTTCTATGATACACTGCATATTACGTTATATTATAAGGTATTTTCAATGATACACTGCATATTACGATATGATATAAGGTATTTTCAATGATACACTGCATATTACGTTATATCGTAAGGTATTTTCAATGATACACTGCATATTACGTTATATTATAAGGTATTTTCAATGGTACACTGCATATTACGTTATATTATAAGGTATTTTCAATGATACACTGCATATTACGTTATATTATAAGGTATTTTCAATGATAAACTACGATATATTAGAAGGTATATTCAATGATACACTGCATATTACGTTATATTATAAGGTATTTTCAATGATAAACTACGATATATTAGAAGGTATTTTCAATGATACACTGCATATTACGTTATATTATAAGGTATTTTCAATGATACACTGCATATTACGTTATATTACATGGTATTTTCATTGATACACTGCATATTACGTTATATTATAAGGTATTTTCAATGATACACTGCATATTACGTTATATTATAAGGTATTTTCAATGATACACTGCATATTACGTTATATTATAATGTATTTTCAATGATACACTGTATATTACGTTATATTACATGGTATTTTCTATGATACACTGCATATTACGTTATATTATAAGGTATTTTCAATGATACACTGCATATTACGTTATATTATAAGGTATTTTCAAAGATACACTACAAATTACGATATGTTATAATGTATTTTCAATGATACACTGCATATTACGTTATATTACATGGTATTTTCAATGATACACTGCATATTACTTTATATTATAAGGTATTTTCAATGATAAACTACGATATATTAGAAGGTATTTTCAATGATACACTGCATATTACGTTATATTATAAGGTATTTTCAATGATACACTGTATATTACGTTATATTACATGGTATTTTCTATGATACACTGCATATTACGTTATATTATAAGGTATTTTCAATGATACACTGCATATTACGTTATATTATAAGGTATTTTCAATGGTAAACTACGATATATTATAAGGTATTTTCAATGATACACTGCATATTACGTTATATTATAAGGTATTTTCAATGATAAACTACGATATATTAGAAGGTATTTTCAATGATACACTGCATATTACGTTATATTATAAGGTATTTTCAATGATAAACTACGATTTATTAGAAGGTATTTTCAATGATACACTGCATATTACGTTATATTATAAGGTATTTTCAATGATACACTGTATATTACGTTATATTACATGGTATTTTCTATGATACACTGCATATTACGTTATATTATAAGGTATTTTCAATGATACACTGCATATTACGATATGATATAAGGTATTTTCAATGATACACTGCATATTACGTTATATCGTAAGGTATTTTCAATGATACACTGCATATTACGTTATATTATAAGGTATTTTCAATGGTACACTGCATATTACGTTATATTATAAGGTATTTTCAATGATACACTGCATATTACGTTATATTATAAGGTATTTTCAATGATAAACTACGATATATTAGAAGGTATTTTCAATGATACACTGCATATTACGTTATATTATAAGGTATTTTCAATGATACACTGCATATTACGTTATATTATAAGGTATTTTCAATGATAAACTACGATATATTAGAAGGTATTTTCAATGATACACTGCATATTACGTTATATTATAAGGTATTTTCAATGATACACTGTATATTACGTTATATTACATGGTATTTTCTATGATACACTGCATATTACGTTATATTATAAGGTATTTTCAATGGTACACTGCATATTACGATATGATATAAGGTATTTTCAATGATACACTGCATATTACGTTATATCGTAAGGTATTTTCAATGATACACTGCATATTACGTTATATTATAAGGTATTTTCAATGGTACACTGCATATTACGTTATATTATAAGGTATTTTCAATGATACACTGCATATTACGTTATATTATAAGGTATTTTCAATGATAAACTACGATATATTAGAAGGTATTTTCAATGATACACTGCATATTACGTTATATTATAAGGTATTTTCAATGATAAACTACGATATATTAGAAGGTATATTCAATGATACACTGCATATTACGTTATATTATAAGGTATTTTCAATGATAAACTACGATATATTAGAAGGTATTTTCAATGATACACTGCATATTACGTTATATTATAAGGTATTTTCAATGATACACTGCATATTACGTTATATTACATGGTATTTTCATTGATACACTGCATATTACGTTATATTATAAGGTATTTTCAATGATACACTGCATATTACGTTATATTATAAGGTATTTTCAATGATACACTGCATATTACGTTATATTATAATGTATTTTCAATGATACACTGTATATTACGTTATATTACATGGTATTTTCTATGATACACTGCATATTACGTTATATTATAAGGTATTTTCAATGATACACTGCATATTACGTTATATTATAAGGTATTTTCAAAGATACACTACAAATTACGATATGTTATAATGTATTTTCAATGATACACTGCATATTACGATATGATATAAGGTATTTTCAATGATACACTGCATATTACGTTATATCGTAAGTTATTTTGAATGATACACTGCATATTACGTTATATTATAAGGTATTTTCAATGGTACACTGCATATTACGTTATATTATAAGGTATTTTCAATGGTAAACTACGATATATTAGAAGGTATTTTCAATGATACACTGCATATTACGTTATATTATAAGGTATTTTCAATGATAAACTACGATATATTAGAAGGTATTTTCAATGATACACTGCATATTACGTTATATTATAAGGTATTTTCAATGATAAACTACGATTTATTAGAAGGTATTTTCAATGATACACTGCATATTACGTTATATTATAAGGTATTTTCAATGATACACTGTATATTACGTTATATTACATGGTATTTTCTATGATACACTGCATATTACGTTATATTATAAGGTATTTTCAATGATACACTGCATATTACGATATGATATAAGGTATTTTCAATGATACACTGTATATTACGTTATATTACATGGTATTTTCTATGATACACTGCATATTACGTTATATTATAAGGTATTTTCAATGATACACTGCATATTACGATATGATATAAGGTATTTTCAATGATACACTGCATATTACGTTATATCGTAAGGTATTTTCAATGATACACTGCATATTACGTTATATTATAAGGTATTTTCAATGGTACACTGCATATTACGTTATATTATAAGGTATTTTCAATGATACACTGCATATTACGTTATATTATAAGGTATTTTCAATGATAAACTACGATATATTAGAAGGTATTTTCAATGATACACTGCATATTACGTTATATTATAAGGTATTTTCAATGATAAACTACGATATATTAGAAGGTATATTCAATGATACACTGCATATTACGTTATATCGTAAGGTATTTTCAATGATACACTGCATATTTCGTTATATCGTAAGGTATTTTCAATGATACACTGCATATTACGTTATATTATAAGGTATTTTCAATGATAAACTACGATATATTAGAAGGTATTTTCAATGATACACTGCATATTACGTTATATTATAAGGTATTTTCAATGATACACTGTATATTACGTTATATTACATGGTATTTTCTATGATACACTGCATATTACGTTATATTATAAGGTATTTTCAATGATACACTGCATATTACGATATGATATAAGGTATTTTCAATGATACACTGCATATTACGTTATATCGTAAGGTATTTTCAATGATACACTGCATATTACGTTATATTATAAGGTATTTTCAATGGTACACTGCATATTACGTTATATTATAAGGTATTTTCAATGATACACTGCATATTACGTTATATTATAAGGTATTTTCAATGATAAACTACGATATATTAGAAGGTATTTTCAATGATACACTGCATATTACGTTATATTATAAGGTATTTTCAATGATAAACTACGATATATTAGAAGGTATATTCAATGATACACTGCATATTACGTTATATTATAAGGTATTTTCAATGATAGACTACGATATATTAGAAGGTATTTTCAATGATACACTGCATATTACGTTATATTATAAGGTATTTTCAATGATACACTGCATATTACGTTATATTACATGGTATTTTCATTGATACACTGCATATTACGTTATATTATAAGGTATTTTCAATGATACACTGCATATTACGTTATATTATAAGGTATTTTCAATGATACACTGCATATTACGTTATATTATAATGTATTTTCAATGATACACTGTATATTACGTTATATTACATGGTATTTTCTATGATACACTGCATATTACGTTATATTATAAGGTATTTTCAATGATACACTGCATATTACGTTATATTATAAGGTATTTTCAAAGATACACTACAAATTACGATATGTTATAATGTATTTTCAATGATACACTGCATATTACGTTATATTACATGGTATTTTCAATGATACACTGCATATTACTTTATATTATAAGGTATTTTCAATGATAAACTACGATATATTAGAAGGTATTTTCAATGATACACTGCATATTACGTTATATTATAAGGTATTTTCAATGATACACTGTATATTACGTTATATTACATGGTATTTTCTATGATACACTGCATATTACGTTATATTATAAGGTATTTTCAATGATACACTGCATATTACGTTATATTATAAGGTATTTTCAATGGTAAACTACGATATATTAGAAGGTATTTTCAATGATACACTGCATATTACGTTATATTATAAGGTATTTTCAATGATAAACTACGATATATTAGAAGGTATTTTCAATGATACACTGCATATTACGTTATATTATAAGGTATTTTCAATGATAAACTACGATTTATTAGAAGGTATTTTCAATGATACACTGCATATTACGTTATATTATAAGGTATTTTCAATGATACACTGTATATTACGTTATATTACATGGTATTTTCTATGATACACTGCATATTACGTTATATTATAAGGTATTTTCAATGATACACTGCATATTACGATATGATATAAGGTATTTTCAATGATACACTGCATATTACGTTATATCGTAAGGTATTTTCAATGATACACTGCATATTACGTTATATTATAAGGTATTTTCAATGGTACACTGCATATTACGTTATATTATAAGGTATTTTCAATGATACACTGCATATTACGTTATATTATAGGGTATTTTCAATGATAAACTACGATATATTAGAAGGTATTTTCAATGATACACTGCATATTACGTTATATTATAAGGTATTTTCAATGATACACTGTATATTACGTTATATTACATGGTATTTTCTATGATACACTGCATATTACGTTATATTATATGGTATTTTCAATGATACACTGCATATTACGACATGATATAAGGTATTTTCAATGATACACTGCATATTACGTTATATCGTAAGGTATTTTCAATGATACACTGCATATTACGTTATATTATAAGGTATTTTCAATGATACACTGCATATTACGTTATATTATAAGGTATTTTCAATGATACACTGCATATTACGCTATATTATAAGGTATTTTCAATGATACACTGCATATTACGCTATATTATAAGGTATTTTCAATGATACACTACATATTACGTTATATTATAAGGTATTTTCAATGATACACTGCATATTACGATATGATATAAGGTATTTTCAATGATACACTGCATATTACGTTATATCGTAAGGTATTTTCAATGATACACTGCATATTACGTTATATTATAAGGTATTTTCAATGATACACTGCATATTACGTTATATTATAAGGTATTTTCAATGATACACTGCATATTACGTTATATTATAAGGTATTTTCAATGATACACTGCATATTACGTTATATTATAAGGTATATTCAATGATACACTGCATATTACGTTATATTATAAGGTATTTTCAATGATACACTGCATATTACGTTATATTATAAGGTATTTTCAATGATAAACTACGATATATTAGAAGGTATTTTCAATGATACACTGCATATTACGTTATATTATAAGGTATTTTCAAAGATACACTACAAATTACGATATGTTATAATGTATTTTCAATGATACACTGCATATTACGTTATATTACATGGTATTTTCAATGATACACTGCATATTACTTTATATTATAAGGTATTTTCAATGATAAACTACGATATATTAGAAGGTATTTTCAATGATACACTGCATATTACGTTATATTATAAGGTATTTTCAATGATACACTGTATATTACGTTATATTACATGGTATTTTCTATGATACACTGCATATTACGTTATATTATATGGTATTTTCAATGATACACTGCATATTACGACATGATATAAGGTATTTTCAATGATACACTGCATATTACGTTATATCGTAAGGTATTTTCAATGATACACTGCATATTACGTTATATTATAAGGTATTTTCAATGATACACTGCATATTACGTTATATTATAAGGTATTTTCAATGATACACTGCATATTACGTTATATTACATGGTATTTTCATTGATACACTGCATATTACGTTATATTATAAGGTATTTTCAATGATACACTGCATATTACGTTATATTATAAGGTATTTTCAATGATACACTGCATATTACGTTATATTATAAGGTATTTTCAATGATACACTGTATATTACGTTATATTACATGGTATTTTCTATGATACACTGCATATTACGTTATATTATAAGGTATTTTCAATGATACACTGCATATTACGTTATATTATAAGGTATTTTCAAAGATACACTACAAATTACGATATGTTATAATGTATTTTCAATGATACACTGCATATTACGTTATATTACATGGTATTTTCAATGATACACTGCATATTACTTTATATTATAAGGTATTTTCAATGATAAACTACGATATATTAGAAGGTATTTTCAATGATACACTGCATATTACGTTATATTATAAGGTATTTTCAATGATACACTGTATATTACGTTATATTACATGGTATTTTCTATGATACACTGCATATTACGTTATATTATAAGGTATTTTCAATGATACACTGCATATTACGTTATATTATAAGGTATTTTCAATGGTAAACTACGATATATTAGAAGGTATTTTCAATGATACACTGCATATTACGTTATATTATAAGGTATTTTCAATGATAAACTACGATATATTAGAAGGTATTTTCAATGATACACTGCATATTACGTTATATTATAAGGTATTTTCAATGATAAACTACGATTTATTAGAAGGTATTTTCAATGATACACTGCATATTACGTTATATTATAAGGTATTTTCAATGATACACTGTATATTACGTTATATTACATGGTATTTTCTATGATACACTGCATATTACGTTATATTATAAGGTATTTTCAATGATACACTGCATATTACGATATGATATAAGGTATTTTCAATGATACACTGCATATTACGTTATATCGAAAGGTATTTTCAATGATACACTGGATATTACGTTATATTATAAGGTATTTTCAATGGTACACTGCATATTACGTTATATTATAAGGTATTTTCAATGATACACTGCATATTACGTTATATTATAAGGTATTTTCAATGATAAACTACGATATATTAGAAGGTATTTTCAATGATACACTGCATATTACGTTATATTATAAGGTATTTTCAATGATACACTGCATATTACGTTATATTATAAGGTATTTTCAATGATAAACTACGATATATTAGAAGGTATTTTCAATGATACACTGCATATTACGTTATATTATAAGGTATTTTCAATGATACACTGTATATTACGTTATATTACATGGTATTTTCTATGATACACTGCATATTACGTTATATTATAAGGTATTTTCAATGATACACTGCATATTACGATATGATATAAGGTATTTTCAATGATACACTGCATATTACGTTATATCGTAAGGTATTTTCAATGATACACTGCATATTACGTTATATTATAAGGTATTTTCAATGGTACACTGCATATTACGTTATATTATAAGGTATTTTCAATGATACACTGCATATTACGTTATATTATAAGGTATTTTCAATGATAAACTACGATATATTAGAAGGTATTTTCAATGATACACTGCATATTACGTTATATTATAAGGTATTTTCAATGATAAACTACGATATATTAGAAGGTATATTCAATGATACACTGCATATTACGTTATATTATAAGGTATTTTCAATGATAAACTACGATATATTAGAAGGTATTTTCAATGATACACTGCATATTACGTTATATTATAAGGTATTTTCAATGATACACTGCATATTACGTTATATTACATGGTATTTTCATTGATACACTGCATATTACGTTATATTATAAGGTATTTTCAATGATACACTGCATATTACGTTATATTATAAGGTATTTTCAATGATACACTGCATATTACGTTATATTATAATGTATTTTCAATGATACACTGTATATTACGTTATATTACATGGTATTTTCTATGATACACTGCATATTACGTTATATTATAAGGTATTTTCAATGATACACTGCATATTACGTTATATTATAAGGTATTTTCAAAGATACACTACAAATTACGATATGTTATAATGTATTTTCAATGATACACTGCATATTACGTTATATTACATGGTATTTTCAATGATACACTGCATATTACTTTATATTATAAGGTATTTTCAATGATAAACTACGATATATTAGAAGGTATTTTCAATGATACACTGCATATTACGTTATATTATAAGGTATTTTCAATGATACACTGTATATTACGTTATATTACATGGTATTTTCTATGATACACTGCATATTACGTTATATTATAAGGTATTTTCAATGATACACTGCATATTACGTTATATTATAAGGTATTTTCAATGGTAAACTACGATATATTAGAAGGTATTTTCAATGATACACTGCATATTACGTTATATTATAAGGTATTTTCAATGATAAACTACGATATATTAGAAGGTATTTTCAATGATACACTGCATATTACGTTATATTATAAGGTATTTTCAATGATAAACTACGAATTATTAGAAGGTATTTTCAATGATACACTGCATATTACGTTATATTATAAGGTATTTTCAATGATACACTGTATATTACGTTATATTACATGGTATTTTCTATGATACACTGCATATTACGTTATATTATAAGGTATTTTCAATGATACACTGCATATTACGATATGATATAAGGTATTTTCAATGATACACTGCATATTACGTTATATCGTAAGGTATTTTCAATGATACACTGCATATTACGTTATATTATAAGGTATTTTCAATGGTACACTGCATATTACGTTATATTATAAGGTATTTTCAATGATACACTGCATATTACGTTATATTATAAGGTATTTTCAATGATAAACTACGATATATTAGAAGGTATTTTCAATGATACACTGCATATTACGTTATATTATAAGGTATTTTCAATGATACACTGTATATTACGTTATATTACATGGTATTTTCTATGATACACTGCATATTACGTTATATTATATGGTATTTTCAATGATACACTTCATATTACGACATGATATAAGGTATTTTCAATGATACACTGCATATTACGTTATATCGTAAGGTATTTTCAATGATACACTTCATATTACGTTATATTATAAGGTATTTTCAATGATACACTGCATATTACGTTATATTATAAGGTATTTTCAATGATACACTGCATATTACGCTATATTATAAGGTATTTTCAATGATACACTGCATATTACGCTATATTATAAGGTATTTTCAATGATACACTACATATTACGTTATATTATAAGGTATTTTCAATGATACACTGCATATTACGATATGATATAAGGTATTTTCAATGATACACTGCATATTACGTTATATCGTAAGGTATTTTCAATGATACACTGCATATTACGTTATATTATAAGGTATTTTCAATGATACACTGCATATTACGTTATATTATAAGGTATTTTCAATGATACACTGCATATTACGTTATATTATAAGGTATTTTCAATGATACACTGCATATTACGTTATATTAGAAGGTATTTTCAATGATACACTGCATATTACGTTATATTACCAGGTATTTTCAATGATACACTGCATATTACGTTATATTATAAGGTATTTTCAATGATACACTGCATATTACGTTATATTATAAGGTATATTCAATGATACACTGCATATTACGTTATATTATAAGGTATTTTCAATGATACACTGCATATTACGTTATATTATAAGGTATTTTCAATGATACACTGTATATTACGTTATATTATAAGGTATTTTCAATGATACACTGCATATTACGTTATATTATAAGGTATTTTCAATGATAAACTACGCTATATTATAAGGTATTTTCAATGATACACTGCATATTACGCTATATTATAAGGTATTTTCAATGATACACTACATATTACGTTATATTATAAGGTATTTTCAATGATACACTGCATATTACGATATGATATAAGGTATTTTCAATGATACACTGCATATTACGTTATATCGTAAGGTATTTTCAATGATACACTGCATATTACGTTATATTATAAGGTATTTTCAATGATACACTGCATATTACGTTATATTATAAGGTATTTTCAATGATACACTGCATATTACGTTATATTATAAGGTATTTTCAATGATACACTGCATATTACGTTATATTAGAAGGTATTTTCAATGATACACTGCATATTACGTTATATTACCAGGTATTTTCAATGATACACTGCATATTACGTTATATTATAAGGTATTATCAAAGATACACTACAAATTACGTTATATTATAAGGTATTTTCAATGATAAACTACGATATATTAGAAGTTATTTTCAATGATACACTGCATATTACGTTATATTATAAGGTATTTTCAATGATACACTACATATTACGTTATATTATAAGGTATTTTCAATGATACACTGCATGTTACGCTATATTATAAGGTATTTTCAATGATACACTGCATATTACGTTATATTATAAGGTATTTTCTATGATACACTGCATATTAGGATATGTTATAAGGTATTTTCAATGATACACTGCATATTACGTTATATTACATGGTATTTTCTATGATACACTGCATATTACGTTATATTATAAGGTATTTTCAATGATACACTGCATATTACGTTATATTATAAGGTATTTTCAATGATACACTGCATATTACGTTATATTATAAGGTATATTCAATGATACACTGCATATTACGTTATATTATAAGGTATTTTCAATGATACACTGCATATTACGTTATATTATAAGGTATTTTCAATGATACACTGTATATTACGTTATATTACATGGTATTTTCAATGATACACTGCATATTACGCTATATTATAAGGTATTTTCAATGATACACTACATATTACGTTATATTATAAGGTATTTTCAATGATACACTGCATATTACGATATGATATAAGGTATTTTCAATGATACACTGCATATTACGTTATATCGTAAGGTATTTTCAATGATACACTGCATATTACGTTATATTATAAGGTATTTTCAATGATACACTGCATATTACGTTATATTATAAGGTATTTTCAATGATACACTGCATATTACGTTATATTATAAGGTATTTTCAATGATACACTGCATATTACGTTATATTATAAGGTATATTCAATGATACACTGCATATTACGTTATATTATAAGGTATTTTCAATGATACACTGCATATTACGTTATATTATAAGGTATTTTCAATGATAAACTACGATATATTAGAAGGTATTTTCAATGATACACTGCATATTACGTTATATTATAAGGTATTTTCAAAGATACACTACAAATTACGATATGTTATAATGTATTTTCAATGATACACTGCATATTACGTTATATTACATGGTATTTTCAATGATACACTGCATATTACTTTATATTATAAGGTATTTTCAATGATAAACTACGATATATTAGAAGGTATTTTCAATGATACACTGCATATTACGTTATATTATAAGGTATTTTCAATGATACACTGTATATTACGTTATATTACATGGTATTTTCTATGATACACTGCATATTACGTTATATTATATGGTATTTTCAATGATACACTGCATATTACGACATGATATAAGGTATTTTCAATGATACACTGCATATTACGTTATATCGTAAGGTATTTTCAATGATACACTGCATATTACGTTATATTATAAGGTATTTTCAATGATACACTGCATATTACGTTATATTATAAGGTATTTTCAATGATACACTGCATATTACGTTATATTACATGGTATTTTCATTGATACACTGCATATTACGTTATATTATAAGGTATTTTCAATGATACACTGCATATTACGTTATATTATAAGGTATTTTCAATGATACACTGCATATTACGTTATATTATAATGTATTTTCAATGATACACTGTATATTACGTTATATTACATGGTATTTTCTATGATACACTGCATATTACGTTATATTATAAGGTATTTTCAATGATACACTGCATATTACGTTATATTATAAGGTATTTTCAAAGATACACTACAAATTACGATATGTTATAATGTATTTTCAATGATACACTGCATATTACGTTATATTACATGGTATTTTCAATGATACACTGCATATTACTTTATATTATAAGGTATTTTCAATGATAAACTACGATATATTAGAAGGTATTTTCAATGATACACTGCATATTACGTTATATTATAAGGTATTTTCAATGATACACTGTATATTACGTTATATTACATGGTATTTTCTATGATACACTGCATATTACGTTATATTATAAGGTATTTTCAATGATACACTGCATATTACGTTATATTATAAGGTATTTTCAATGATAAACTACGATATATTAGAAGGTATTTTCAATGATACACTGCATATTACGTTATATTATAAGGTATTTTCAATGATAAACTACGATATATTAGAAGGTATTTTCAATGATACACTGCATATTACGTTATATTATAAGGTATTTTCAATGATAAACTACGATTTATT